>OY757905.1:143228054-143703054 GCA_963585895.1 Sepioteuthis lessoniana | reverse complement strand
TATCCCCTGCAGAGAGCTAAGACCTCCAAATCACCAAAATGTGGTGTCCTGGGTATAGCACTAAACTGTATCTGATTGTGAAGCTACGGCTCTGGGGAGTGTAGAGTACACTTTCATTAGCATTATTCCTAGGTCCACTCTGACCTGGAGAGGTAGCACTTGCTATGATCCCATCTGTGAGTCAAAGAGGTTCGTGTACAAATAATTTTTATTCAAAAAACCACGTACAAAAAGAAACAACAACACAAAAAATGTAAATATGAACATACAATGAACACAACTTCCTAACCTCTAGACATAAAATAACCCTAGGTGGGTTGAAAAGCCATTAAAATCACTTGGGTCTTCTAGTTAGTTTCTCTGTTCTATTATAGTTACGATGTTTCAGCCATAGTACTCTCCTACCTTCTTGAAGAGCATATCCAGGAACCATGGAAAGAACCAGTTTTTTTAGATTGAGAAGAACATGTATCAAAGGAAATCTAAAAAAAAAAGGCAGAAAATGAGACTGGCATATTTTCTCTCAAAATGACTTCCAGGACAAATACCTGAATAGGAAAAAATACTTGAAGTTCTCCATCAGCATATACAAGCACACAAAACTGATAATTTCATTTATATACCTAACCACCACCACATGAGCAAGACGTGACACAAGATCAATTTTTAAGTGGTGTTTAACAAGTATAAATTCAGAGTTTTCCATCTCCTAGACTGATTGCCCAACCAAGATTAAAGAGCCCAGTTTGCCCAACAATTTACCCAAAACTGAAAAGAAAATAGTTAGGTTTATACTTTTCTCCTAGAGTATTAGCTTAATGTAAAATGCAAACAGTCTCATCCAGGGATTGAACTCGGGTTGCTCTGTCCATTTCCTGTGGCAGTTAACCATTACACCCTGAGCATCTCCAAATTATGATTTATGCATAAATTGAACCCACATTACTCATTCCATTACTGTGTCAGATGGGGGGGCTGTAGAATACATAGACTGCATCTCTGCAGTGAGGTAAGACCCCCACCCCAACAAGTGTCATAAAACCATCTGATGGTGAGCATCAAGTAATGCAGAGTACCCCTTTATTGTCCTCGCTCCCACGTCTACTCTGGCCCGGAGAGGTAGCACCTGACTGGGTCCTATGTATGGGTCAAATAGAACTGTTTGATATTTAAATTCAGTGCAAACAAATGACTGATGTTTGATTAAATTGTTAGAAATAAAACTGTTTAAAAAAAAAACTCAGGCTGGTTTAAGAATGTTATGTACAAAATGTGTTTAGAAATCATACATTTAATATATATGTATAATGAGGATTTGGTATTAAATAACCTTCAATGGTTGATATGCTATAAAACCAAATCAAACCAAACCATGTCTATTTAATATATATGTATAAAGAGGATTCAGCATTAAATAACCTACAATGGTTGCTGTGCCATAAAACCCAACCAATCATTCCATAACTCTGAGTTTCATGTATTACCACAATCATCAGGTGGAAATGATGAAAATAGTGAATGGTTTAATTAACATATTTCTGAAACAAGGATTTTTTTCCATCTGAAGATTTTTGTAATTCATGAAACTCGGAATAACATAACAAATAATGTTAGATCATGATCTAGGTTTTAAGTTTGCTTGGCCACAAAAGCCTCAAGCTTTTTTAAAAATTCTTTTCTAATGTAATTTGTTGTTATAACTAATTATATAAGGGTGGGCTGAAAGGTTCATATGATGAAATCATATCTGTAATTGATGACTTTTTGGCCAATGGGATCCAACACCAATGGAAGAAGTGTGTGAAACCTCATTTGGTTACATTCCATTAGAGTATCTTGGTCAATTTATGAACTTTTCATCCCACTCTTATATATATATATATATATATATATATATATATATATATATGTGTGTGTGTATGTGTGTGTGTGTGTGTGTGTGTGTGTGTGTGTGTGTGTGTGTATATATATATATATATATATATATATTACAATCCTTTTTGTCACACCATTGAGCTGACATTACTAATCAAAGCTACCTCTAAATCTAAAATATCATGACAATTAAATTTTGTATTATTCATAATGATAATGATCAATCATGATTTCTTAGATAAAATCTATTGAGATTTCTTTCAAGTTGTGACTGTGTTAATACTACTGTATAGATGCACCTCCTGGACGTCAACAAAACACATGGAGAAAAAGCTAGATGAGAACTACTCAAGAATGCTATGTAATTTTTTTTACAGATCCTGGAAGCAACACCCAACAAAACTGTAGGTGTACAACCACTTACCTAGCATCTTACAAACCATCCAAGTAAGATGAAAAAGACATGCTGAGCACTGCTGGAGAAATAAGGATGAACTTTTAAGTAATGTTCTCTTATGGACTCCTACACATGGAAGTGGCAGTGTTGGTTGACTTGCAAGAACTTATACACATCAGCTCTGTGTGAATGCTGGATGCAATTTAGTGGACTTGCTAGGAGTGATGAATGATAGGGATGGATGGCAAGAAAGAGTCAGGGAAATTCATGCTATCAGCACTTTATGATGATGATGTTATATATGATGGTTTCTCCCATCTATCATATGTATAAGGGCTCAACAGTTCAGTTAAAGATCTGAACTGCTGGATTGCTTATACAGGTGATTTATTTATAGTGGAGAAGACCCCTATGGAACCAGCCACATTTTTTGGATGATTTGATAACAGAAGAATGGGGCACCAATGTGCCAAAGAATCTCCTTAACAAGATTCTTCAGGTTTTGAATTTAGAGATATTTTTGTCTCCTGGACCTGTTACTCTATCAAAGCAAGAAAGTCCAGTCAGCTCTATTATTTTACTTTTAGCTAAGTGGAGAAGGGATGAATTTGTGCCCTTCCCAAGAGTTTTAACACAAAGTGAAAAAATACCAACAGCCTTGTCCAGAATCTGAACTCGGGTCAGTGAGTACAATTTCTTATGACAATAACCATTATACCACACACACATCTATGTTTTACCTCCTTCCACCTCTTTCTCTCTCTCTCAATATATATATATATATACAGGGCCAATTAGGGTCTGTCTCATTTCCATCCCCAACTCTACAACCATTTTCATAAATTTGTTGTCATAGAAAATATACCAAACTGAATGACAACATTGGTTTGAATTCAGCTAGATTGGTTACTTAACCAAGGTTAAAGAACTCATTCTGCCCTATAACTTATTCATAGCTGAGGGAGAACTGATTGATTCCTGCTCTACTTAAGGACATTAGCACAAAGTAGAATGCAAATGGCTTCGTTCTGGATTTGAATCTATTTTGTCAATTCCATTTGCTATGATGATAATGATGAATCAGAATTTTGGGGGAGCTTTTTGTTCTCTTCAGTGCTAGAAGTTGGGACCTTCACAGGATTGGATCTTTTGACAAGGTAATGACCTAAAATACACAACAAAAGTAAGTAATGAATCATTAATTAAGAAAAATATAGAAATATTTCAACTGTCTATTCAATCTCCTGACAAGAATCCAATTGAAAATTTATGGTGAATCTTGAAAAGGTAGATTCATTAAAGGGATCCCAGGAACGTTGATTTGATAGTCAAGATTGAGTTAATAGTAAGAAAAATGTTGCCAAGGAGTCTGTGAAGAGTTACATAAAAATATCTCTGATTGAGAGAATTAAAATATGAAATCAATGTGTTCAAATACTTTCTCTACTTTTTTTTGTTTTTATCTTATTTCTCCATTGAAGTAAATATAAGCATTGGAAATATATAAAATAAAAAATTTTGTATGTAAATATTTCTTTTTGATTAATGTGAGAATATGTTTCCTTAATGTTGTTACAACTTCAGTGAAGAGAGGTCTTTTATCATTATGTTAGATGTTAAAGTATAGGGATCTAACATCCATCACGATCAGAATCAGATCTTATGTTATCATTTTAATATCTTTGATTTTAAAATTAGATAAAAGCAAGTAGGTTTTACATTGATGGGTTTTAGTTTTTCAGATGTTTTTTCTCGATTAGATTTTTTACAACCATATCATTTAATGAGTTTATAATGATGCTCTAATAATCTTCGAAGAAGGTCAGTTGGAAGTTCATGGAAGAATTCTTTGTTATTTAATTGGTTGTTGGCTTCTGACAACCTACCAAACTCAATAGATTCTTTGAGATATTCATTGATAACCCAAATAAATGTTGCTTTGCCTTTTATCAGCTGATGTTATAACCACATATTCTCAGTTTAAGAGAACCATTAGATCATTATATTTTTTTTATTCAATTGCCATGGGGTAAGCATCATTTTTTATCACAATTTCAAATGTTTGGATGGTTGCATCTCTGTTATTAAATGAGTTGTTTTCTTCTTTGAGGAAATCCAGAATTGTTTGTTCCTAATCAGATAGTCCAAAATGGGGTCTCAGTTGTCAGCTTCTGAAAAATGATTTCCCTTCATTTTCGAGAGTGTTGTTCTTGCAGTTAAAGTGTAGTGAAAAAAAGAATTGATACATTTGTTAAATAGTTCAAATTTACATTAAATTTCTTATTGGCTCAAATTGATAATATGAGGTTTATTTTCAAACCTACTGAACATTCACTGTTGTTTAACAAAATTGGGAAAGCCCTCATTTTTGTGGTAAAAATATTTTTATCCACTCTTCTAAGCACCTTGGGTTGGGATGTTTCCCAATTTTTAGGATAGTTATTTGCCTCTATGTTAATGCACACAAAACGGAATATATGTGCTATAATCAAACGGGGGACATCTCCACTCTAGACGGAACCCCTCTTAAACTAGTAGACAAATTCACTTACCTAGGAAGCAGTGTCGAATCAACCGAAAAGGACATCGACACGAGGTTAACGAAAGCATGGACAGCTATCAATAGGCTATCGATATGGAAATCAGACCTAACTGATAAAATGAAATGCAGTTTCTTCCAGGCAGCAGTCACATCGATACTGCTATATGGGTGCACTACATGGACGCTAACAAAATGGCTGGAGAAGAAGCTAGACGGCAATTACACAAGAATGCGGCGTGCAATCTTGAACAAGTCCTGGCAGCTGGAGGATACGGGATGTTGTCCTGAAGACCTGCCTAGGACGATGAACGATAGGGAGGAGTGGCGAGAGAGGGTCAGGGATATCTGTGCTACCAGCGCAACATGATGATGATGATTTGTATTCATTGGGATAACTATTTTACTGGATTTGGCAGTTGAACTATTAAACTAGTATTTTTGATTTTTTATGTTTACCAGAAGGTTCAGTAATGGTGTTTGTATTTGGGTTGATTTGTATCATAGCTTCAGTTCTCTTATTTCTTATTAATCTGATAATATCGGAATATGTTTCAGTTGAATCGATGTCTTCTTCAGTGTCTCCATTTGTGTCATCACTTTCTTTATTGGACTTGGTTGAATTTTTTGGTGAGTAGGGTAATTTAGTTTCATATGAAGAGATTCTAGTTTCACATTATTATCTTTCAATTTTTGTGGGGGGGAGGGGAAGTTTCTACTTTTGATTTTGGCTTTACATTTTTGATACAATGGAAATGGAATTCTTTGGTTTTTGTTTTGCAATTGCGATTTCATTGTATTCATCTGTGTTTTTATGATGTCTTCCAGGACCTTGGCTTTCAATTTTGTTTCGAAAATGTTTTTTGGCAGACATCTAGTGTCCTTCAAGAGGTCAAGAAAGTACTGCTCAATCTTTGTCATAGCCGCTTGATGGAAAATTTTCATCATGGTTACCAACTGAAAGGTCCAGTTCAATCTTGAAATTGGTTGGGATCAGCTTTTCCTTTTTCATATTACTAAATGTAGATATGACACCTTTGTAATTTAATCAGTTTTTATATGAAGTTCCATTTCCTCTTATGTTGGGTCAATTGTGTTTTGACTGTTTGAAATTGACTCATTGTGTGTTGTTTGCAAAGAACAATGTGTTCTTTTTCTTTGTTTTCTTTCTATGATTCAAGAGATAAACAAATGTAATAAGACAAATCTGAATAATATCTTTCTAGTCATTTTTCTTTTTATTGTTCTCAACTAGTTTCAAGCATTTTAGAACATATTTCAGAAAAATGCAGAGGATTTAAACAAATCACCAATGATTAGTACAAGAAATTTGTATAAAGGTAATTCAAGACTTTTAAAAGGACAATTATTCTTTCAAAAGACTTTAATCAACGATGTAATTATTTGTACACCCATAAATACTGTATATTTCAAACCATTTCTTGGAATCTAATTCTAGTATGATGCCAAACCTTTTATAGGTTATTAAGTACAGAAACAGAATATAAAACTCAATGTTGAGAAGAATTGGGTAAATTTACTAAATATGAAAAAAATTAACAAAAGAGTAAAAGATTGAATTATTCATACCGTATAAAAAATTGAACAATTTTCACAATATTAATAGTCAATAACATGGCCTCCTCTCATCTTTATAAATTGCTGCAATCATTTTCTAAATTTTTTCAATGGTTACTCATTCTAATTCCGGAAGGATTTTTGCTGACCAATGATTTATTTGAACTTTCAATTCTTGCCATAAATTTTCAGTTGGATTCAAGTTAGGACTCATTGAAGGCCATGGCAGAATTGTAATCTTGTTTTTCTGAAGCCACTCAGTCACTAATTTAGATGTATGTTGGGGATCATTATTTTGCTGGAAAGTAAATCACGGACATAGATCGAGATTTTGCACTGACAGTTGAGGTTTTCATCCAGAATTTTGATATAGTCTGCAGATTTCATTATTCCTCTGATTGCAATAAATAATTCAGTCTCCCTTGAGCTAAAACAACTTGTAAACATCATCAAGCCACCTCCATGTTTTAATGTTGGCCCTGTTTTCTTTGGGAGGAAAGTTTCACTTTACTTGCATCAAATCTTCTATACAATATTGTATCAAAAAAGTTCAGTTTTTGTTTTAACATTCCATAGCACTTGTTCCCAAAAGCAATTTTCTTTATCCAAGAAAGTTTTGGCAAAATCAAACTGAGCAATAATGTAACATGGTTTCTGAAGAGGGATCATCATAGTTGCTTTCTATTTAAACAATGTTGCATTGTGTGAGGACTTACACTGATACCCATCATATCCAAACTTTTAGCCTTGTCTTTCAAAATAACCCATGGCTTTATATTAACCCTGCAACACAGTTTTCAAGCAGTTTTGGTCATAATTTGGGTTTTTATCTATGCCCAGGCAAATTCTCTATTGTGCCAAACTGTTTAAATTACTTTATAACATACTGGACCAGAGATCTGGGGATAGCTAACCAGTTTGAAATATGGCAGTTACTATTTGCCAACTTGTGGAAGTTAATAATTTTCGGTCTCAAGTCAACAGGAAGCTCCTCTGTCTTCCCAATCATGTGGTTAATGTAAGAATAACAATGGTGACCCTCGATGCACCACAGGATGTTCTTTGCCGTAATTATCACAAATATTCTACTGAATAAATAGCCTAGAACATTTCAACAATGAAATAATTATGTAAATTATTTATACTTATACAAATCAATCAATTTAAAACCATATTTTTTACTGTATCAATAATTTTGTTATTTCCTATTTTTCATAATTTGTATTTAAGATACTGTTCAGAAAATTGAGTTTTATATATAAATATATTTTTCGTGCTTATTAACAAATAAAAAATCTATCATCATAAGAGCATTAAATTCTGAGAAACAAATGGGAATATTCAAAATTGTCCAAATAATTTCATTGTTGACTGTAGATCAACAGACAGACATGATGAGTAGCTATCAATTATCATTGACTAATGTACAGACTAGTCTCTCCATCTTGATTGTTATTATAATTACACTGTTTCAACCACTGTACTCTTTTGCCTTCTTCAAGAGCCAAATAAAAATTCCCAAAGGGTTATCGACAACCAAAGATACTTGAAGAGAGCCAGAAGTGAATGAGATATTGGGATTATAATACAAACCAAGAAAAGGATATTGGTCCTAATAAAATTAGTAATAATACATATTTAATAAATGTGCTTGTTGGTATACAAATATATAAATATAAACCTGTATTTTTAATTACTTTTATCTATGTATATTCACACACTGAGTTTTTCTGTTTAAATCCTTGTTCAAAATAAACTTTTTAACAAAATAACTTACATCCTAACCCTCAAATACTTATGAAAATGTTATTTACATATAGATTATTTTAGACATCTTTCTTCTTAACATATTTGAAGAAAAAATATCAGAAACTATTTATAGACACATGCACAATTGGATGTTAAACTGTTAGATTTTAAAGTTTCATTCAAAGGTGAAGTTAATTCTGTTGCATTCAAACACCTTCATTCTTGAAATGTGAACAGTCATGAAACAAACATTTTCTGATGATAGGCAAAAGGCTGAATCAGTCATGATTAACAAACTTATATATGTATAATATATATAACTAACAAATGTACATGAGTGAGTTTGAGTCTCATTGGGTGCCCCATTCATATGGCTTTGTGTCACATATGTTCTCAGATGTAAGTGACAAGGTGGAAACATACACATATGTAAGAACAAAATAAATAATTCTTAAAAAAATACAAATCTCTTAGTGGAACAATTCATTTTGAAATAAATATGTATAGATAGACATAAAATTTTCTGCCAAAGTTATGCGTCTATTCTTTTGTTCATAATAATGATTAATCATTTTAGGAAATGGACACGGTAATTTGATTTCAAATCCTGGAATAGGCAGCTTGCCTTACAGTCAGCCTGAATATTCTTAGGAAAGGTATGCATCCTACTATTCTCCTTCCAACTATGAGTAAATAGTAGGGCAGAGTGGGTTCTTTAACCTTGATATAGCAACCAGTCTAGGAGAAAGAAAACTGAATTCAAACTTGTTAAACCCCTTTATATATATATATATATATATGTGCATGTGTGTGTGTGTGTGTGTATGTGTGAGAGAGAGAGTGTTAAAATTACACAAGAACTCAAAGCTATTTCTCCAAATTTAACATGATGTTTAAGCCACAGTTGTAGAATTTTTGGTCTTTTATATCAGCAATTGTTTTGGTTTTCAGTCACAGGGGACACTTTCATATCATAACATAGATTTTTACTTTCCTATAATATGCATGTGTGTGTGTGTGTGTGTGTGTGTAAGTGTGCTGACAAAGATAAGCAGATCAGAAAGAAGTAAAAATAGACCAAAGTTTTTTCTTAACTTATAGAAATTACTTCATGATATATATGATGAATATTTGCATATAAGTGCAAATTTATGCTCCTCCTTAAAATAGATTGTAAACTTAAACACAGCCAGACACTCCCACACATTAACCTTGCTTTTCTAATACCCTGATGTCTCTACCCCTGATTGCTTGGTGTCAAATACTTGATCCTCCAACTAAGCATATTAGGATTCTGTGTGTAAGCTCCATTAGCCGTAGCCAGGCACTGACTAAAGAGCACTGACCCTCTCTGACAGACCTGGATAAAAAGCTAAAACATTAACCACTATATTGACCAAAATCTTGACCACTTTTATCCACCCAATCATCTGGACGAAGAGAGTGCTTTAGTGAATGACCCTTTTAATTGATCCCTAATTGGTAGCAATGGATCATTACGAAATAGTATGAAATCTAAAGCCACAAAATTTTCGAGGGAGACAACGACAACTTTATTATATAATGAAATAGTATCACAAGGCAAAACCCAGAACGGGACGGACAATGGACATCTTTATGGTTCTTGATTTTCTGGAGTTCATTCTTCCTTCAACACACCCATAAAAATTTTCAGATGAAGATAATCCAGGCTACATATATTAAGAAAGAAACAATAGAAGAGGTTAGGTTAAAAGTTATGAGTCATCTGACATTCTTTAAGCAATAAATCAGGTTTGATGACTGGAAATTGCTGTGTTTGCATTTTAGACATGTAAAATCCACAATGCACTATTAGCATAAATATTCTGAGAAAATTTATTGGTTATGGTGAACAAGTAGATATTTGCTGGAAGGCAAGATTGTTGAAGATAAAATTTTTTCATCTGCTGATTGCAATCCTCTTTTCCATAGTTGATAAATGAAACTTCAAGTAATGACACTATAATAAAAAGTTGAGATTTTAATTTCTTTTAGATTATATATATATATGAGAGAGAAAGAAACAATACTCTGCATAATTAATCTGTGTGATCAGTTATTCAACCTTTATAAGGTAAATAGTCAACAAAATCTTAATCACTAAAGAAAAATATTTTTTTAAATTTTGAAAAGCAAGTTTTGATAATACTCTGAGAATAAAAAGAGGAATAAAAATGAAACTTGAACCACATGAAAATATACGTAAGAACATGTTTAATTATTTAAGGTTGAAATGTTCATGAGAATTATAACAATCTAAAATGAAAATAATAAACATTTACTGAATATTGAATATATACTACATTAAGTTATAAATCTTTGATGGATAGGAAATTTTTTATAATTAAAAATCAATATTTAATTTTTGCCAAGATAAGCACTACTTCCCTTGCCTACTAAGACAACATATCCACATCATACAGAAAAAATAAAATGATATGATATAACTTCTGAAACAAAAGCTAAGGAAAGTACTCAATGCTTTTTTGATAGAGCAACAGAGTTCAAATTTAATATAAAAACTCATATGATTTTTTTCTGACAAATCTTAGAATGAACACTGGAAATTCAATATTCAATATATTAATTATTTTATATATATATATATATATATATATAGTTCTAGTTCTTTGTTAAAGAAAAAAGTTATAAACACACACGCATGCACACACACACACACACACACAATATGTATATATATCATCATCGAGTCATACTGCTAGCATGGAGTTCCCTAAGACTCACTCTCACAATCCATCCCAATCATTCATTACTCTTAGGCCTTCTAGACGGTATGCAGTGTCTGTACAGAGCTGATATAATGTACATTCTTGCTGGTGCATCCATGTATTGGAATCCATAAAAGAATGTTGTTTCTGAGTTGATTTTTACTTTTCCAGCAGTGGCCAGCATCTTTTCTTCATCATATTTGGATGATCTGAGAGATGGAGGGTAAGTGGCCATACAGCTGCTGCTGTACAGTCAGATGTTCCTTCCAGGATTTGTTCAAAATAGTATGCAGCATTATTGTGTAGTTCCCATCTAGCTTTTTCTTCATGCATTTTGTTAGAGAGCAAAGTGGTGCATCTGTAGTAGTACTAACCCAGCCATGATTTGGAAGAAATCCAGTTTTAATTTATCAGAGAAATCAGACTCCCATATGATTGATAACCAGTCAATAACAGTTGATGCCTGTGCTCGGGGTATGTTGACATCAGGTATTACTGTCAAGCTATGTGAAATGAGCTACTAATTTCAGAGGTTTGCCTCCTAAAATGGAGATGGCTTCTTCTTTAAAACATGAATTCTGTTGCATTTGCATTCCCATAGAGGCTAATGCCTCCAACTGCTTGCCCCAGGCTATGTAGAAGGGATTTGATTTGGGTAGGTTTGGTTTGGTTTTATGGCATATCAACCTGTGTAGGTTATTTAATGCCAAATCCTATTTAAACATATGTATTGAATATATGATTTGTAAACATTTTGTTGATAAAATTTTTAAACAAGCCTGAGTTCATTTTTTGCACATAGTGGAATGTTTTTTTCAAGTATTGCTATGTTATAGTAAGAATTTCACATCAGTTGTTTGTTTGGACATGTTTAAATGGATACATATGATTTCTAAACAAATAGTCGGTTGGTAATTTCATTTTTAAATAAGTTTGTTTGCACATAAGTACAGCTGTTGTTTCTACACAGTTAAATGGTTGCAATTATTGCAATCTAACACTAATAATTTTAGTCAATATTAATCATCTGTTTGCACACAGTGAAGTGGTTACAAGTATTGCTTTTTAAAATTAATCATTCTATTCAATACTTCATTCATTTGCACACAATCAAATGGTTCCAAGCATTGCTATCTTATACAAATACTTCAAATTAGGTACACAGTGTATGAGTTGCAAGTATTGCTATTTAACACAAGTAATTCTATTCAACATTACTTATTTGTTGGCACACAGATGAGTGGTTCCAAGTATTGCAAAGTATCACTAACAATTCAATTAAACATCCATCATTTGTTTACACAGAGTTAAATGATCAAACAGTTTTATTTCAAAGAATTCAATTTAGCATGTCCTTTATTTGCACACAATTTGAATGTCAAACAATTCTATTTGACCCATAGATAGAACTTTAACAAGTGCTACCACTCTGGGTTACATTCACTAAAGCTCCAACCTGGAGCCTCACCATCAGATTGTTTAATGTCATATCTGGGACACTTGTTAAGGGGTAGTCTTATACCTCTTTGCCCAGTCGGCTGAAGCTGTAGAATACACCAACTGTTTCTCTGCAGAGGGGTAAGAACCCCCTGCCCACAACAAGTGTCCTGAATATGATACTAAACAATCTGATGGTGAGGTTCTAGTAATGCTGGATCTTAAAAGAATGTGGAGTACTACTTCATTGCCATCATTCCCAAGTCCACTCTGGTGCAGAGTGGTAGCATCTGATAGGGCCCTATGTATGGGTCAAATAGAACTAAACTGTGTACTTATGCTAAACTGAATTGGTTGAAATAGAATTGTTTTGACATTTAAACTGTGTACTTATGCTAAACTGAATTGAATGAATTGTTTGAAAAGGAACTGTTTTTGTATGCTAAACTGAATTGTTGGAAATAGAACTGTTCTAGCATTTAACCGAGCGTAACCAAAAAACTATACTTATACTAAACTGAATTGTCTGAATTAGAACTATTTGACTAAACTGAATAACTTGAAATAGAAATGTTTTTGTCAATTAAATTGTGTACTTATGCTAAACTGAATTGTTTGAAATAGAACTGTTTGTATATATAAAAATGAATTTGGCATTAGATAACCTACAATGGTTGATATCCCATAAAACCAAATCTAGCCATACACCTCTGCAGTGTATTGAGTGACTGAGTTTGACTTGGGTAGGTGAAAAGTGCTAGATCATCTATGTAGTTTACATCTGTCATAGTTTCTGTAGGATATTGTCTACTTCTTGTCTTTTTTAATGTAAAATATGTCAACCTTCATGGGTTATTTAATGCTAAAGTCATCCTTGTAGAAGAACAGTAGTAGTTCTATTTGTCTCATTGCTGGGATTGGATAAGGGTAGTTCATACCTTTTCCAAGGGTATTAGTCCAAAAAGGGAACATAATAGCCTGACTGGGGTTTGAACTTGCTGACTATGATGTTGCTATTCAGCACATTAGCCACTTTGTCATGGAGACTCTCTCTTCAGCTACTGAATTGACTCCCTCATAGAACATAAATACACCTGCACAGGGAGGAAGATAGACAGATAGGAATGGACAAAACATCGATAGATATCAGTACACTAAAATAGACATCTATACATTATGATAGAGACAGACTGAGAAAGATAGATATAAAGACAATAAGATAGATATGAACATGTTGATAGATAAATGTGAAGAGACAAAAGGAAAATATTTAAATATCAGTACACTATAAGAGATATAAGCAGATGGAGATAGATCTATAGACAGATATCAAACTGTAGAAAGATTGTGTTGCATCAAATCATTATATAGAATTTACCAAATATCTGTAATTGAAATTTAACTAGTCGTGTCTGCCCTGAATCATCAACCAGTCACACATGTCAATATAACCAATATTAAAGTCAAAGAATGCATTTTGCATTCATCGTGCGCTGATATCAGTAACCCTTTCCAGACCAAAAATCAACAAACTTGCCACTTTTTTCCAAACAAAGAATTCAAAATCAGAATAATGCATGTGTTTTGGACAATAGGAAGCAAAAGAAGTTCTGTAACAAGAAAAAAAAAAACAGTTTCTAAATAGTGGAAAAACATAACGCCTTGTCCAGCTCAAGTTATTAGGGAAAAAAGAGTGAGAGGGATAGAAAGAGAGAAGAAACAAGAAGAGAAGGAAAAATGAGAGAGAGAGAGAGAGGGAAGAAAGTTGGAGATGGGGGTGAGGAGGGGAAAGTATGAGTGAGAAGTGGAGAAATAATAGTAAAAATGGATGAGAAAAACAAAACAACTTCCCCGGCACCCCCACCCCGTCAGCTATTGGTGCAAAGACCAGAATCAGAACAGGAAATATTCAGAAAAAGAAACATCAAAGAAGGATTTTCCGAAGAAATAAAGAATCTGTGGGTTGTGGATAGGAAAGGAAGGGAGGAAGGGGATAGAGGTGTTGAAGGAGGTGAAGGCTAGATAAATAAAAACAATAATAAAACTGTAAATAAAAAAAGCAGATAAAAACAAGTAAAAAAAAAAAAAGAAAAGATAAAAAAAAACACAGACTGATAAAGGCAAGAAAAAAAAAAAATGGAGAAACAAGTGCACAAAAATAACCAAAAAATAAAAAAATAATTTTACACAAAGAAAATACAGCTCTGAATGCAATGATAAAATGGACAATGCATTTTTTTATTGTTTTTCTTTTAAATATTTTTTATCATTTTTTATTGTATTCTTAGGTGGGTTTTTTTTTATCTATTAATATTAATCTTTGGTTTTTAACATATTTTGCTTTTTATTATTCACTCGTTTACCTTTTAGTTTTTTAATGCACGATTTTTCCAACAGTGAGAAATCAGCATTTGTCCAATACAACAGATCTGTGTCCAACTTCCTTGAAGACTTAACAATGTCATTGTTTTTCTTTAAAAGTTTGCTTGTTCATTTTGCAGCCTGAGAAATGAAAATGACTACGCAAATTAAGTGATGGGTAGATGTAACGAAAACGATACAATATAATTATCAATATTTATCGAGTTTGGCACAAGGAAAAATGGAGAGAAAATGATTTTCTGAAGCAAAGAAAAGATATCTTACCTTGAAAATCAGCTTTGAATTTTTTGGTTTTGAATACTGAAATGTTCAAAGATCTCAGCTATGAGGCAAGATCTGAAATGCAATTATTTATAAAGATTTATGGTTCATTTGTTGATGCATAAAGAGACACATTTTCATTAGTTTAGAAATGTATTTGCAAACTTCTCATCAAATATAGTTCTTCATATTCATAAATGTGTAATAAAAACATATGTGAGAGAGATAATTACATATATATATATATATATATATATATTGGTACTCTTAATATGAACCCTTGTGATATCAGTATGAGATTATTCACATGTACATAGATATGTATATAAATAGATAAATATATTTGCTGCTCATAATGTAACAGGTATTATGATAAAAAATGGACTGCAGGACTCTATTTCATAGCCTAGATTTAACATAGCACTAAAAAAACTTGGATATGTATGAATCCAATGATTGTTCCTACAGATATGAGTAAATATCAGGCCTAGAATATTGGTATGGAGAGCAGTCTAAAGGAAGGAAAACTGAATTCAATACAGTTTAATTCCAATAAAAAACAGACCTTCAGTTAAATTTGCCTCAAAAAGGGGTGGGGTAAATATATAGAGAGACAAAAATATAAATAAAATTATACATCAGGAATATATATATATATATATATATATATATATATGTGTGTATAAATACACACAAACACACACACATATATATATATATATATATAAATATATATATATATACATAGTACAATTAAATGGAGACTCAAACTCGGTTAAGCCGTCATAATAAATTTATTTCGGCGGATAATATTGTTGGTATATTCTCCGTCTCATCAGATGACTCTTTTACATGTTCTGTATTGTCCCAGAGATATACATATATATCAGGACATATATATACATATAAACGTACATACAGGCACACATATACTTATGTAGGGATAACATAGTGACATTTATATATATGTCATATATATATATCCATTTATTGACATTCATTTATATATATATATATATATATATCCATAGATAGGCATTCATTTGTGTTTATATATATATATATATATATATATATACACACACAAATATAAACAATTTTATGCATACATATAGGCATAAACATGCACATTCAATTGACTGTCTATACATATACACATTCATCAAAAACATATATCCACACACATACATACATATAAACATATATAGATATCTATGTATGCACAATGTATATATATATATATATATATATATATATATATATATATATATATATATGTTTATACATATATATCTAAATATATATTACATGTGTATGGATGCATATACATATACATATATATAAAAAAATGAACATACATGTGTATGCATGCATATATATATACATATACATAAAAAAAATGAACATATATGTATATACATATGTACATCAATATATGTACATATCTATATACATATGTATTTTTACAGAGTTATATATATATATATATATATATATGTATCAAGATATATATATTGACATATATGTATATATTTATATATTCATATATTCATATAGATGTACATAGATATTGATATGTGTACAGCTTTATATAAATGTATGTATATATATATATATATATATGTATAAGGTTGATATGCCATAAAACCTAAACAACAAACAACCATATATGTATATATATATATATATTCGTGTATATAGTAACAAATAATTTTGTATGAAAAAAAAAAGTATATATTTATATATATATATATATACTAACAGAAATATACATTAACATATATGTAGAAAATGAACATAGACATATACATGTATACATATATATATTTAGATGTATATGTATATATACATATGTTTATACACATATATACATATGAATATATATACACATATTTATATATACACTCAACAATGAAAATATTCATACATCCATGAATATTGAATATTTTGATTTATTTTTTAGAATTTTATACTCATATGTTGCCAGAAAACTCACTTTTGAGAAGGAAATGTTAAATTTACAAAATATCATAAAAAATAAACAAAAGAGGAATAGCCAAAATTATTCATACTGTATGAAAAATTGAAAAGGCTGAAGAATTTTTCACAATATTAATAGCCTTTTATCTTTATAACTTTCTGCAATCATTTTCTAAATTTCTTTATTTGAACAAGTCTTTTATGGGATCTTCCAGCCTTCTTCAATGGTTATGTAAACATTGTTTATATGTGCAAAAAATCTCAAGGCAACACTCTTGTTTGTAGATTTCTGAAAGGCATTTGATTCCATAGAAAGAGGGAAATTGGAGTAAATACTATTTGGATATATAGTCTTCCCAAAGAAAAATGGTTATACATGTAATGATACTTTATAAAAAGATGAAAGCAAAATTATTTACTGATCAGATGGAGACACAGACTTATTCAACTTTGTTGCTGGTGTTTTGCAAGGAGATACATAAGCAGGACATTTGTTCATTATCCGCAAAGATTACATACTTTAAACATCAATAGACTTAATAAAAAAAAAAGTGGCTTTACATAACAATAAGCAAGAATCAGATGATATTCTGCAGAAACTGTAACAGATGCAGATAATGCAGATGATTTTGAGCTTCTTACAAATACACCAACCCAAGCCAAATCCCTATTGCATAACCTAGAACAAGCAGCAGGGGGCATTAACCTCCACATGAACACAAATAAAACAAAGTGTATGAGTTTTAAACAAGAAGGAGCCATCTCAACTTTAAGTTGCAGGCCTCTAAAATTAGTTCACATACGTCAGCAGCAATACCTATCCCTACCAAAATCATGGACTGCTATCGCTAGGTTATCGATCATATGGAAGTCAGATTAAGCCAATAATGTGAAATAAGACTTTTTCCAAACTGTGGCTGTGAGAATATTACTGTATAGTTGGACCACATAGATACTAACAAAACGCCTGAAGAAAAAGCTACATGGGAAATATATAAGAATATTATATGCTATTTTGAACAAAACCAAGAAGTAACACGAGACAAACCAGCAGCTGTATGGCTACTTACCTCCAATCTCACAAAACATCCAAGTAAAATAAACAAGACATGCAGGACATTGCTGAAGAAGTAAAGACATGAGTGACATTCTTCTATGGATGTGGCAGTGTTGGCAGACTAGCAGAAACTTACATTACTTCTGTGCAGACACTGGATACAGTTTGGAGGACCTGCCAAAAGCAATTTATGACGAGGGTGATGGAAAGAGTAAGAGAAATCCAAGAACAACTTGATGATGATGATGTGTGTGTGTGTATTTATGTATGTTTATGTGTATATATTTATATCTATGTATATATATATATATGTATATGTATAGATATATTTATATACATATGTATATATATGCATACATATATAAACACATGTATATATGTATATACACACATATATTTACACATGTATGTATATATGTATACATATGTGCATATTTGTTTATACATATATAAAGAAAAATCTAGGACTTAAAAACAAAGACAAAATCAAATACTAGACACAACAAAAATAATTAAAAACCAGAGAAAATCCAAAAATCTTAAAAGAATACTCACTTCTTCTACATACGGAGAAAACACAACACAATGAGTTACCAAATGCAATGATAAACGATGCAAAATACATGATATAATTATAGAAGGAGAATCGTATACCTTTAAAAACCCAGAAACAAAATTCAAAATAAATAAAGATTTAAGCTGAAGCTCCAAAAAAGGTAGTCTGCAAGTAATGAATGCAAAGAAATACACCTCGGTTCAACACAGGCCCTTATTATAAGGACATCACTTAACAAGAGTAATATCAAAATTGAAGAAAAAAGAAAATTAAATGTATTGAAATGCCTACACCAATGCAGTTGAGGTAAATTTAAAATAATGCCAATATATCAAACGAATGACTACAGCTACTTCAAATAAAGGAAAAAAATTTTATGGATAAATTTAATTGTCTTCAATTTCTTCTAGATTTTTCATTATTTCTGTGAATACTTCTGGATTATTTTTGTTGTAGGTTGCGACGTATGCCAGGGGTTTCTTAGTGTTACTTCCCTTTGGGCTATTTTTTCTGCTAATTCCAACCCTTTATTTATTAGTATTGTTGGATATTCTCTCTGGTGTAGGGTTGTGTGTAGTTCTTTAGGGCATGTTTTTTAGGTTTTTATCAGTGATTATTCTGTGTATTCTACGTGCTCGTGTGTAAGTATGGATTTTAAACAGTTTTTGAAGTGGTGGCTTCTGATGTGGAGGTATTTCTGGGTGTCTGTTGGTTTGTGGTACATATCTGTGATGATTTGGCTATTTAATTTTTTTATAAGGATGTCTAAAAATGGTAATTCTTTTAAGCTGTGTTCCATAGTAAATTTTATTTTGGAGTGTAGGTTGTGCAATTTATTGATATATATATATATATATATATACTCACATATTTATGATTATATATAATATATACATAGACATACATATATATTGATATATGTATATACAAATATAAAAGAATATATAAATATTATACTTATATAATTATATACATACATACATACAGGATGAAACGATAAAATTGTCGTCCTAAAGAAAACAACACGACAGCTTTATTTTAAAACTTTTATTGAAAAAATCAATTCAGGTGACTTGATTATGTAGTAGAGCTGACATCTATTCAATGTAGCCGCCATCAGCCTCAATCACCGCCTCGATACATAACTTGGATCGGTAGAGAACATGATTTGTACAGTGGTGCATCTCCAATCTCTCTCGTTGAACATTGTGTCACTTTCAGACATGATAGAAGGCTCCTATTGCACTTGGGATTAGTACACAACTGGCCAACTCGTAGATGGTTTGCAACAAAAAAAGAAAACTGATATTGATTAAACGGAAATGGAATCATGTCGTCTTTTCTAGGGCGACAATTTTATCGTTCCACCCTTTATATATATATATATATATATATATATATATATATATACTAAGAGGTACTTGTGGTTTTAGGGTTAGTGTCTTCCTACATAAATTCCATGACTTGAGTTGAAATCCTGGATGTAGCTCTTCTATTTTACATGGTGTCAATAATCTTTGGAGAGTTATGAATACAGCTATTCTCTCCTGAGAAATCACATGGCATATTTGGCTCTTTATTATGTACAGAAACCAGCATAGAAGAAGAACTCCGAATTCAAACCTGTCAAACTCTGTTCAACAACTGACCTAGAGTTTTATCTAGGTCATGTTGAGAGCTAGTGTATATATATGCACACATATTATACATAAATACATGCATATTCAATGAATAAGAACTTTCTTTTTCACATCTTTTTTCCGAATATTTTTCCATAAATATAAATTCTGCATGTTGAACTTGCTTTATTGAATGAATTATTTTAATCACACAAATTGATTTCTTCTGAGGCTATTCAAAATGGTGGATCATTAAACAGATCACTCCAGGTTTGAATAGAGATCTGTCATCAAATTTTTGGTGGCTGACAAGTGCAAACCATGTGAAATGTTTGATACATTTTAAGAAGAATTTTCTTGATAAAAAATGTTGATGAATTGACTAAACATGGGTTTGCCACAGTTCATGGAGTAGAAACACACTCTCTGGCAAAGAAAATGTTCTGGGCACAACAGGCAGTAAAGAAAGTTGTGCTGATCATTTTGGGGACTTGAGAGAACTGTCAAAAATTAATTTTCTACTTTCAGAAAATTACCAACCATTGAACTAAGTGAACGTCATCTAAAAAATGGGGAAGGAATAAATAAGCTTAGAACAGTCTTGCTCGATTGTAAAAGGGAATTTTATTTACACTTATCTCCACAAAGGAGGTAAAAATAAAATATTATAGACAAAAGAATTTTCCTTTGCCTGAAATTCCTCATGTGTGACATTGCCAAATAAAATTTAGGGCGCAGAGTACCAAAGATACAAAAATATACAAAAAAGGGTAAAAAAAAAAGGGAAGAAAGTGCACTTACAGTTATGAAAGGGTGTAGTAAAAGAACAACCCTTTAAAATATATATTCTCTCACACAGGAGAGATAGAAAAAACAGTTCAGAAGCACTCAAAAAAAATCCGTTCAACGTCTCTAGGTGTTTCTCGCTAAGAACGAAACTCCTGGATGAAAATTACGGATGGTATTCAAAATTCTCATCTTTCTCGTCAAAGACAATGTTCCTTGAAATTCTCACGGGTACATTGCTGTTGTTTTACTTTCTGGTGGGCACAGAGAGTCCGCGCCGAAAGCTTATACAATATGCCGCTTGGGTGTCCTCTCGTCAGGAATTAGTGCTGCTCCTTTTCTCACCAAAAGGTATTTGCTGGTACCTCATGTGTAGTTGTCAGGTTCGAGAAGTATCAGTAACCAAATTCTATAGCCTGAAAGCAGTTAATAAATCCTGCTCCTTTCTCATCAAAGGTATTCACTGGGACTGGCCAAAGTCCATACACTAGCTGCTCGGGTGTTTTTAGTTAGCGCTAAGGATGGACAATCTGTCGGTAGCTTGCCAGAATTATTGGGACGTCTTGTTGCTTCGAGTGCCGGATCCAAAAGGGACCCGATTCAGGGAACACATGACCAAATCCAACTTCTGGAGCCAGCCACATGGGCCCCTCTCTATTTTTGTTTATTTACGTAGCAAGAGACGAAACCAGAGACATTGAAAGGCAGACAAAAAATAGGCATTAAAAATACCATACATTTTTTCTTGATAAAAAAATTCCAACAGAACCCATCACAATTGATTTCCAGAAAAACAGTGCTTCTAATAGCCAACTTCTTGGCCAATGTTCACCTTGTTTATCAAATGACCATCACGCACATACACATACAAGTTTTTAAAAGAAAAAGTGGCAGAATGATTATAATCATTTCTTTGTAAAACAATAATAATTATTATTAAAGAAAATTGAACGATCAAACTGATTTCAATTTGTGGATAAAAGTGTTTGAGTTTCACTGAATACCAATACTTTTGGTTTGGTTTTATGGCATATCAACCATTGTAGGTTATTTAAAGCCAAATCCTGCTTATATTTATATATCAAATATATATATGATTTGTAAACAAATTTTGTAGATATTCTTAAACGACCCTGAGCTCTTCTTTGCACACAGTGAAATGGTTTGAAGCATTGCAATATAACAGTCCCAATTAAACATCAGTCATTTGTTTGCACACAGTTTGTTCCGATTGATCCATGGATAGGGCCCTATTGGTTACTACCACTCCAGGTCAGAGTGGTTCTGGCAGCAATGATAATGAAGGAGTACTTTGCATTCTCCAAAGTTTCAAGGCTGGAGCCTTGCTATCAGATGGTTTAATTTCATGTCCAGGACTCTTATTAGGAGGAGGGTTTTGCTCCTCGGCAGAGATGCAGTCTTTGTATTCTACAGCCTGTTTTGACCTTATCATTCAATTCACAATATAATTCCTCTACTAAAATAAAAAAGAAAAAGAAAAATATACATCTATATCCTTGCCCTTAAGGTCAAAATAATTACACGGATGCATATTTCTAATCCTCTTGGGAAGACATGACCCTGGAGGTGACCGTGTCCTCTGTAAAAAGTACTGATGTAACTTACAAGACACATTCAGGTTAATTGGCTGCGCAATTACCATGACTGGTTAATTTGCCGTTACTTGTGTGCGATATAGACTATTGGCTCAGTTGTAGAGTTTCAGCTCGGCAATCTGTGGTCACTGGTTCAATCTCCAGTGGTGAAGGTCATGCTGTACACTGCTGATGAGACCTAATAAGGTCGAAACAGCTGTCCAGTGTTTCCATATGTCATGCATAAGTGTTTGCCGGATTTTCTGGTCATAGTAATTCAATTCACAATATAATTCCTCTACTAAAAATAAAAAAAGGAAAAGAAAAATATACGACCATTAAGAAATATCTATATGATAGACAGTATGACTTTTACTGCTTGTTTCTTTCTTTCTGTGCACCCTGACTTGGATCACTTCTGCCTACTATAAAAGTATAGTAACCATTCTTCTTTGTCTAGAAAAAAAAAAGAAAGGTGAGCCTGATTCATTGGATTACATGGGAAAGCACTTCTTAATTCAATAAAGAAAGAAGGTCAGAATAATCTGATGCCTTGAGGATACCGGTTGTGGGGACCGGGTAATCTTTTCTTTGCCTACACATATGTATGTGGATTCTTAGCACGAATTGGCTATGATATAGATAAATAGATTTTAATATTGATAAATAGACACATAAACTATGAACATCATCTATCTGTATACAAATATGTTTGCTTATATAGAGTGTAATTATAGCCAGAGACATGTTTTAGATATTCAGATATATAAGTGCGATAAGTAAAACTTTACATTGGTCAACTTCCAAATTACATTTGTAGTATTCTTGCCCTCTCTTACAAATTACCCTGCGCTCTCTGAACTGTAGTTCACATTACATCAATAAATAACCGACATCACCATCACCTTCCATTTCTTCCTTCTTTCTGCAAATCTTTTCTTTTTCTCCAATATTTCTTTTCATTTTCTATCTTCTCTTTTAATCACAAACACTGCATCTGCACTTTCTGTAAATATTTTGCAATAAATACATGTCTGATTTTCAAAATATCTTGGATCAGAAGTCTCTGTTCATCTTATATTCAAGTACATATATATATATATATATATATATATATGCATACAGAAATGCAATTACATGTACATCAAAATATATAGATAGATGTATCTAGTAGGGTTGTGAATACATATTCCCATAAGCATTATAAAGATCATAAATTTTGTATATTTATATACATGAGTCTGTCAGACAGTTTTAAAATATTAGGCTTTATCATAAGTATTTACATCTGTACATAACTTTACCCCGAATCTTATTTCATATCTGGAGGTTATCACTGATTACTTGGTTATTAATATTAATAAATATCTTATCAACATCAATACTACTCAGTTGTATGTATTTACCCAGCCCCTCCTCCAAGAGGTGAATGCAACACAAGGTCAATTTTTAAGTGGGGTACAGCTGGTTTGAATTCAAAATTTTCCTTCTCATGATCAGATTGCTCAATCAAGACCTAAGAACCCAGTCAAGCCATCTATTTACTCATAACTGGAAGGAAAAGAGATGGATTCATGCCTTCCTTAAAAGTATCAGAGCAAAGTAAAAGGCACATGACCCTACCCAGGATTTGAACTCAGGTCCTCAGTTTTATTTCCATTGGTAATGATCATTATGCTAAGCACACCTTCATAAATTCTTAACAAGTGTACTTCTTGATTTTGGTCTTATAATGTTGCTAGTAGAATTCTGGATGTTACCAGAAATAAAACATGATTTAAATGCTTAAAACTGGTTTAAGTGTTGCAAAAGTGATGAATATTTATTTGATAAGAAACCAAGAATAAACAACCATCAATTATAAAACAGAAAGCTTTAAAATGCAAAGAACAATCCAACCAACTACATAAGTAAATGCTCAGAAAAGCTCAGATCATCAAATAATACCATATACAGTGTATTGTATAAGCATAAAAAATATTCATCAGAGATCAAATCTTCAAAAGATGATACACAAAAAAGATAGGATCATCAAATGATACCAAATGTAGAAGATTACCAAAACTTCAACAAATATGGAGTGTAAAGAATTTCCTCAGAAATGTTTTAAAGGGATACATTTATTGATCTTAACACGGCAACAAATTTGGAATTTAATCAAAACATCAATATAGAATAAGACAATGTATAGTTTTTCAAACTACACCTTTCCCTTATATTATAGCATATCTTCATACGCCTGATATAGAGTGATGGTTAACAAGCTAGTCTCATCAAGTCATTCAGTCACATTGTAAATTTGATCAAGGCAGAGTGTTTTATTCACATAGATTTGAACCAGACTTAAGCTAAACTTTGTATATTTTTTTGGTAGAGTAGTCTGTTTTCCTGTCTCCACATTCTCAGTGATTTTTTCCTTGAAATAAAACTGAAAAATAAACAAATGTCAATTGCTAAATGTGATGCTTTAAAATGACAAGTGTGTATTTACCCAACTTCTTTTTTATAGGCAAGATTTGATACAAGGTCAGTTATTCAGCAATGTACAGCTGGTTTGAATTCAGAATTTTCCTTCTCCTAGACTGGTTGCCATACCAGGGATAAAGGTCCACTGTTTATTCAGGGGTGGAATGAGAATAACTGGATTTATACTTTTCCCAAGAGTATTAGCATGAAAGGAAAAGTAAAATGCTTGATCCAGGATTTGAAACTGCATCACCAAGTCTGTTTCCTAAGACTATAACCATTATGCAACATATATGTCTATTTTTAACATTTAAGGGAAAAGAGAACCAAATGACCAGTATTTAAGAACTTGAAAAGGCTGAGATCATTGAAAAAATAAAAGATATAGAGAAATTTTAAAAATCTACAAAAACAAAAATATAAGATAATGTACTTGGATTTGAAGAAATATTTCACAAAACAAACAAAAAGTTTAAGTTTATAAATATTTTTGTCTGAGAATTTTGAAATGGGTAGTTTTTCAAATTCAACAAGTTTTTTTTGTTAATTTTTTCTCACCCATCTTTGTTTAAATAGCTTTGAGTCCATTAACTGTATTGTTGGCAGTGGGTAAGACACTCCAAAAAAAATGAGTCCTTGGTATGATACAAAACTGCATCCAATGATGAGGCTTCAGATCTGAATGATCTGGAGAGTGTGAATTCACCCTTTCATAGACATTACTCCCAGGTCCACTCAGACTTGGAGTGGTAATACCATTTAAGGGTCAAATAGATTTGTTTGAAAATTATTTCTATGGAGAGGAATACATGAAACCATATTCGATAGAGAGGAATATATAAAACCATATATGACTCTACAAAGAAATTATTATTATTATTATTATTATCATCAATGTTAGGAATATTTGATAGCATTTATGCGTAAATTATTTGTCTTAAATATGAAAAGTTAAAATCATGATGTGTAAATAAATGATTCTAGACAAATAGAAATTTAAAAAATGTAATGGAACATTGAAAATATAGTTGTGTTTAGTTAAACCTTTATGAAAGAAATCAAATTTTGGCATTAAATAACCCATAAGAAGTTGACAGGTTATTAAATAACAAAACCAAATATTGTATGAAACAGCTATACTAAGGAAATAAAAACACATTTAAGCATAAAAATACTTCCCATATAGAGTCAAGAGTTTAATGCTTTTCAATACAATAAAAGCTTTGTTCTAGATCAAGTAAAAAAAAGCACAAGAATTTAGTGCTAAATTTAGAAACAGGAGGCATTTGAGGCATTTGCTTACAAATATATAGATGCATTTATTCTATAAATTATTTGGCATTAATTATCTAAAAATTGCATCACAAATTAATCTCTGACCACTCAAACTTTTTAGTTAAAAGTGAAATGTAAAAAAAAATTAAAATTTAAAACTTTTACTAATTAATCATTTTGTGAAGGTGCATTTCATGTAATTGTATTTTGTGCACTTAAAGCAATTGATAGCTTCAACCAGAGATCAGCTCTTGAATGACATTGTTTGCATTTCACTTCATGTTAATGCCCTAGCAAAAGTCATGAATCCACCTGTTCTAGCTCCAACTGTGAGTAAATTGTAAAGGAGACTGGCTTTTTTAGCCTTGGTTGGGCAACCAGTCTAGGAGAAGGTAAACTCTGAATTTGAAGCAGCTTCAAATTGACCTTATGTCATATCCTACCCATGGTAGAGGGGTTGGGTAAATACATACAATAATGAATCGTACAGAATTTAAATTTCCAAATGTAAAAAATTATCATCATTCTTTTTATGTATTAAGATTATTATTAACTCTTAATTAAACATCACTAATTTGATTTATTGGTAATTCTTCAACCGGGAGATGTTAAATGATTAAATTGTATTTTTATTGAGTTTGAAATTTAAACAAAAACAAAATTATTTAAATCAATTCATCTCTTAAGTATCATTCAGTTTAATTAAACAAATAATTCTTTATGAAACTTCACAAAATTTTTTATAGAATAATATTTAACTTTATGAGAAAATATGAAAATTATAATTGGTAAATCTTGATATCTTTTTATAGATTTATCTTTGAAAGTAACAATTACCATTTGTAACCGTTTAGGGTTCATTTTACAGACATTATAACCAGCCATAACCCAAGAATTGGATTCTTACCCTGTGTAGATGGGTACATCAGTAAATCACAGTATAGTTAATAAGAAAAACTAAAGCAAATTGATTCTCACCAGGTGTCCCATAACTCAGGCTTTCAACCAAACTAAGCTAAACCAAGTAAATGCCAATTTTAACAAGAGGTGTGCCTCAA
Organism: Sepioteuthis lessoniana; assembly: GCA_963585895.1. NCBI lineage: Eukaryota > Metazoa > Mollusca > Cephalopoda > Myopsida > Loliginidae > Sepioteuthis > Sepioteuthis lessoniana. The sequence goes on along the minus strand of OY757905.1, from coordinate 143,675,694 downwards.
GTAATGCCAATCATCATAGGAAATGGAATCAGCAACCCAAGTTCAAACCTTGGTTGAGGTTGTTTGTATTTTACTTTATGCTAATGCCCTAAGGAAAAGTATAAATACATCTCTTCTCTCTCCAACTAAATTGTAAGGCAGATTAACTTCTTTAACCTTAGTTGGACAACCAGTCTAAAATGAAAATTGAATTCAAATAAGCTTTACTTAAAAAATTGACCTTGTGTCATACCTTGCTTATGGCAAAAAGGTTAGGTGAACACATTCTTTTGCAAAATCATTGAAAAAAGGCTTCAGTCCTCACGTGGTGCCCTACACATGTAGTTTTGTGCCATCGTAAGTTTAGTTAATATCTAGATCATTGCAATAATCTGTGCTCCAAATTCTTATAACAATAACATGCGTAAGCATATATGTTATTGATATAAGTTTTGAAAATCTTCTAGACAAGTATGGTGGACTAAACAACTGACAGGCACCTATACTAAACTACTAACAGTCTGAACTACTAACGGACACTTTTCTGTGCTTTTCCTCATTGTTAACATTACAAGTCATTCTAAGAAAAAAGAAAAAGTGTCTTTATTATTTCAAGAAAGACTGGATTACTTTGGTGTAAAGATGAAAAAGAAAAGCTCTGCAAATCTTTACAGTGAATAGCAGAGCCTTGTAGACAGTGGCAAGGAATCCAGGGTACACAAAGGCAATGAGGCTAGCCATGAAGATATGGTCAAATTTCATGGCTTATAGCCATAGCAACAATAACAACAGGCAACTGGTCAAGCCAGAGTGACCCAGCTGACTTGACTGTCTACATAACATGATCTGCTGACCTTTGGGTCAGAGAGGAAATGTAAAGAATGGAGAGAGGAGGAGAGAGTAGAGGGACATGGGTGCTCTTCTATGAGAATGGTAAGCACTGGTACTAAAAAGAGTAACATAGTGCCTTTGTACTATAAATAGGAGGCAGAGTTATTACAAGAAAGGAAAATGGGGAAAATTGTGACTGCTTTCACTGTGAGTGATCAAAGATTTTAGGCTTACTTTTCTTTTTATTTCATTTTTTCTAAATTTTTTTCTGTAAGAGAAAAAGGAAAACAAACGAAACACTTATAAATCAAAATTGTGAGAAGTGCATACACAAACATAAAAGAATTAAAAATAAGTTCATGAAGTTGATGCAAAAGTTAGTAGCTTTTTTAATAAGATCTTTTTTATACATATATATACACACACACACACACACACATCCATATACGCATACACATGCACACAATAAAATAATAATAAAAATAAAATTGTTGGATGTCAGCTCAACAATGTAAAACTCAGTCATGAGTTTTTATTCTTTCATTATTATTATTATTAACATTATTATCCTACTTTATATATGAAAAATATTGTGATACTGTTCTAGATTTTTTTTCTAGACCACTGGTGAGATATTCATCACTTCTTCAATGAAAGATGTCTGAGTCAGAGTCTGATGTATGCAGGTATGATCAAGGGAACTGAGTTATTCAAAGGCAAATCATCATTAAAATTTCACTGTGTCCCCATCGCCCTATCAGAGGGCTAAATGGTCTTCTTCATTAAAAAATGACCATGTTTCAAATTTTATTGGGAAGTGTAAAATAAATCTTAATCTAATAAGATATATATAGTTCATTTGAATTATATAGTTCAATTTGTTGAGAGACGATTTGACCAAGATTGGCATCAAGACAGTTCCTCACCCTTCCTATAGTCCAGACCTTGCTCCCTGTGACTTTTGGTTATTCCCTAAGCTCAGAGGCTGTCATTATGAGACAATTGAGGAGATGAAAGAGGCTGTGACGAAGGTCATTGACACGCTCACAAAAGAGGACTTCCATGGGGCCTTGAAGAAGTTGTTGGAACGGTACAGCAAGTGCATTGCAGCCGGAGGAGATTACTTTGAAGGGGACTTGAGTTTCATGTGTGTAATATCGATAAAAGTGCCCATATGAAAAAAGTCTGGAAACTTATCGTATGCACCTCGTATATAGTTCAGTTTGTTGAGAGATGTGCTCAGCATCATGGATATCATTATTGGAAATGAAATCAATGACCTAAGTTCAATTCCTGGACAAGACTCTTTGCATTTCAATTTATGCTAATGATTTTAGAAAACGCATAAATCCTTTTCTTCTATCGCTAACTATAGGTAAACAGTAAGGCAGGATAAGTTCTATAGCCTTGGTAAGGCAACCAGTCAAAGAGAAAGAATACTGAATTTAAACCGCTGTATTCTGCTTAAAAATTGACTTTGTGTAACACCCTGCTCATGGTGGAGGGGCTGGAGAAATACATAAATAGTTAATTTTGTAGTGACGCTGATCATGATTATCTGCCCTTGGTAGGTAAAAAGAAAAGTAAATATTCTTTATGACTGCTAGAAAGTACCACATATTAATCCTGTTTTATATACACATCCTTCTTTGATCCTATTCGGAATATATCTAGTAAGAGATTTCTCTCTACCTCTACCTTCTCCTTACTTGCTCGTGAATATTTGATTGCATGGTACAACCATTTATGTCTTATTTCCCATAAATAAACTTATTTTTATATATAAGTATGTGTTTTTGTCATTTTATCCTCTTTTATTGCTAATACTGTCAAAGTGGCAGTATTTGCACAAGACTGGACTTCTAATGGCAATATTTATATATTTTTCCATTCTGTGACCTAATAATTCAAGTTATATAACTTGTTTTTTTAACTTATACATTTTCCAATGTGCCAGGGAAGAGTCTTAGTGATATTAACTGCTAAGAGTTAACATTAACTGAATGAGGGATGTCATGTTGGAAGACTGACAACTCATTTGTCTCTCTATGGTAATAAATAATTGATTAATTTTACAACATGTCAACCCTTGTAGAGTTATTTCATGCCAAAATCAGCCTTCTTTTTGCATGCAATTATATGGTTTCAACTAACAAATTATTCCTGCTTAAAAATAATCATTAGTAAACAACTGCATCTTCTAGCAACTATTCTTAATAAAAATAATTTTCCCACAGTCATTTGGTTTCAAGTATTTCAGTCATATACTAATAATTTTTAAATAGATCTATTTAAACTGTAAATGGGACCCAAACAGGTACTACCACTCCAAACCAGAGTAAGTTTGGAAGTAATAACAATGATGGAGTGACTCTACACTCCCTAAAAGTAAAAAACTAGAGCCTCATCACAGTATGTAGTTTAGTGTTGCATCAGACGCAGTCAGCTGATTCAAAACCTCAGGGCTGAGGGTATTAAGAGAAATTTTGTACATATGAATAAATGCATCATCATCATACACAAAGCATGCCAACTGCATAGATTCCCTTGATTCTCTCTTACCATCTGTCCCTATCAATCATCACTCTTAGTAACTCCTCTAGACTGCATCCAGTGTCCACACAGAGCTGATGAATATAGGTCTTTGCTAGTCATCTAACACTGGTATGCCCATGTGTATGAATCTTTGAGAGAATGTCATTTAACCCTAACCCTACCCAGCATGTCTTGGTCATTTTATTTGGATGGTTTGTGTGATAAGAGGTAAATAGTTGTACAGCTAATGTTTTGTAGGGTGCTGCTTCCAGGATTTAAAACCCACATGCAGCATCCTAGTGTAGTTCCCATCTAGCTTTATCTCCAAGTGTTTCAAGTAGTGCAACCATACAGCAGTAGTGCCATGGCTACAGCTTGCAAGAATTTCATTTTTTAAGAGCTCTAAACATGTACCACAAACTATAAATACCATTTAGTTATATGTTAAATCAAAATCAAGAAAATCATCAGCACAAAATAAGAAGAATAAAAAGCCTTTGTAAACATTAACAGACAAAAAAAAACATCAAAAAAAAGGAACAGTTAGCAGAGCATGGTAGGTTGCAGCAGTTGGTATATATAGAAAGTAAAAAGAAAACATTTTATTGAAAATACTCTTTTAAGGGAAGTTTTTCACCAAGTCTGTAAAAGATAAAGAAAATTCAGCATAAAAAATGAAACAAAGAGATCCTCACTTTTGAAGGTGGAAAAATGATGCAAAGAGATCTTCACTTTTGGAGGTAGAAAAATTATGCCAAGAGATCTTCATTTTGGAGGTAGAAAAATGATGCAAAGAAATCTTCACTTTTGGAGATAGAAAAATTATGCAAAGAGATCTTCACTTTTGGAGGTAGAAAAATGATGCAAAGAGATCTTCACTTTTGGAAGTGAAAAAATGATGAAAAGAGATCTTCACTTTTGGAGGTAGAAAAATGATATAATGCCAATTTATTGATAGCTTTTTTTTGCTATTTATAGTTGTTGTTTTTTTAAATGAATTCCACCATTTTCACCATTTCAGTTTTTTCTGTGTTTTTTTATTATAAGTAATTAGTATTCTCATCTTTTTTTGATTTCTTCAAAGCCATTCTAGACTATTTTTCTTATCCTCTTTCTATCTGTCTGTCTCTTTCTTTTATTTTAATTTAATTTCTTTCTTCGCAATTTTTCTTTTTTTTCTTCTTGCATATTTTATGCTGCATCTTTTCAATATATTTTCCTTTTCTTCTTTTTCTCTCCCTTTTAATTCTACAATCTAATTTTTTTTAATTTTTTCACTCAAATTACTCACTTTTCTTTAGTTATTTCTTCTTTTTTTCTGTTTACTCTTTCTATTTCCTTCATCCGTTCTCATTCTCTCTTCTTCATACTGTTCCCCATTAATCTTTTTCTTGCTTCTATTCTTTATATCCTCCTCCTCTTTCTGCTCATCTTTTCCTTTCTCATCACCTTTAAAGCTTCTTCCTTTTCTTCCTTCTCTCTTTTATTCAACTTTTTTTCTCATTCCATCTTTTTTTCTCTCTTCATTTCTTTTGCTCAAAACCTGTTTTCACTTCACAGCTTCTCCTCTTCCTCTTTAATCACAACTCTGACCCTATTCCCATCCATTTTTTTAACCCTCCTTCTCTTTTCTCCCTGTCTGTCTTTCTTTTTTTATTGTCATTGTTGCTAATGTTACCTATCAATCACAGCTTATTTGCTTTTCTAACCAATTCATCTAACTGCTTATTTATTTAATACATCACCACTTCAAGGCATCATAGCTGATTTTAATTAGAATGTATCACTGGTTTTTTAAGAAGCTGATGAACATTTCTGGTCCTTCTTTCCACCACCCATACACACACTACCTCCCAGACCTGCCCACATCATTTCTTAGTCCCAAATTCCACAAGCCACTTCACCTATACTGACACAAAGAGTATTGTCTTTATTTATTTGGGAGAAAATCTTGAGGATTTTTTAAGAAATGACTGAAATTATTATGAGACATTTTTATCTGATTTTACAAAAATAGGAGTTCCTATGATTAATTAATTTTAATGGCATGTCAACCTGTCTTGGTTTATTTCATGTTAAAATGTTAAGCAGTCATATTCAATCCACATTCATTTTTGTGCCATTGTTTATTAAAAGTTTTCATTTTGTACACAGCCCAATCAAATATGAACGATTTCTTAGTGGATTTATTTGGCCCATTGATGGGGCCTAAACCGGTACAACCACTCCAGGTCAGAGTGGACCTGGGAGTAATTGAAATGAAAGGGTACACTACTCTGCCCAGATCTTCAGAACTGAAGCCTTACAATCAGATACAGTTTAGTGTTCTATTCAGGATACCCCCTTTTTTAGGGGCAGGGATTCTTACCCCACTTCAGGAGATAACATTAGCATATTTGCAGCATGCCAACATTGTAAACTGGAGTTCTTAGATATTAAGATCATAAGGACAAAGAGAATGTGAAGCGTAAATTCTTGTTAAAATGAATATACAACATTTGTCCAGAAAATATGATGCCATTTTGAAAAAATCTAATCATCACATTTGCCTTTGATTATAACAGACTTTTATGCTTTGCTTTCGATCAATGTTTAATATTTTTTACAAAACATTCTTCTTGCCAATACTTCTTAATATCATCTTGAATAATATTTACTAATGGCCTTCGAAGGATGGTCTGAATAATTGGGATCAAAAGAAACTGAAATTAAGATAGACCACAAGTCCTTACAATTTACAAGCTTGAATGATAAGATTGTTTGCATATGGATTGACACTTCTGCTTGTTTATGAGTTCAAGATATTGTCATAAGTAGTATTGGTGAGTTGAGAATGCAGGAGGATCAATCAACTGAAATCCTTTCAAATCACTTAAGTAACGAAAGAAAGAAAGAGTACATGGGAAAAGAGAATAAGTCAGAAGAAAAGAGAAACTGGAAGAAAAGATTATTTTCCCAAAGAATAGAAAAAAGTTCAGTATAAAAAGTGAGAATGTGAAAGAAAAAAAAAAGAAAAAAATGTGAGAACGATTAGTAACTCAAGTTCACTTCCTTTTTGATTTCAGTGTCGATCAAGTAATTCTTGTTGCACTATTACAATTTTTTGCTACACTGTACAAAGATCAGGTTGTGAGATACACACACACACACACACACACACATGTATATGTATATATATATCAGGATAACAAAAACACTGAGTCAACAGGACTTGGTAACAACAATCAGTTTCTCATCTATGGGATTATCAGACTAATATACATCTATATTCTATCATCAATATTGAACACTCTTTATTTATAAATATAACAAACTAGATTATTATTTTATAAAAATTTGTATGTGTATTTCATTTTATTTTATATATAAACAGATCATTATTACTAAATATAGAAAAGATTTTAGACTTCGATCTTAGCTAACAACCAGAATGGTTTACACTGCTCTCAACTTTCTCCTCAGTGCTCTAAATGTTGTCTTTCAATGTCTTGAGTCATTGTTTTCCTGTGACTCATTAAACTTTGATATACTGAAGGCAATGAAGAAGGAAATAAAGAAATTTTTGGAAGAAACAATCAGTCTTTGGATGGTGTCAGTTCAGCATTTTCTCTTTAAATCCATATTAAATCAAAGAATTATATATATATATATATATATATATATATATTGAAATGAACAAATCATTGTTAAAATTTTTTTTCTTAAATCAGACAAATGCTCAAATACTGGCCAATAGAGTAGAATAAAATAGTTTTCTTGTCTCCCTTTGTAAGTTTTTCATGGTGAGTATCATATATTTGAAAAAAATAACTGCAAAAGAAATATTTTTTTCTAAATACATGAAACTTATAGTTAGGAAACTGACATGAGAAAACTATATATATATATGTGTGTGTGTGTGTGTGGTGCTGAAAAATCCTCAGTTCAGCCAAAAAGAAAATAATCTAGAGCCATATAATTTATGTGCAAGTCCATTTCAGTACATTGTTTCTAAATAAAAATAAAAATTCAACAAAAACTTTAGAAACAGATCAAATGATCATTACTATCTTTCTTGGGCTAAGAACTTTCCAACATCCTCTTATATATATATGTATATATATATATATAGAGAGAGAGAGAGAGAGAGAAAGAGAGAGAGGGAGAGAGTGATTGAAAAGAAATAATACTTTTATGGGAGTACCTTTACAGTACTATGATTTCAAACAGTTTTTATCTGTTGATTGTCTCTGCCAATATGTTCTTGGAATCTTTCCTTGGTCATCTCTGTAATATGAGTTTTGCTTTTCTATTTAAGAAATTCCCATCAAAGAGAAAACCAAAGATGCTGAACTGGTGAAAACTGTTTGAAATACTCACACTGTATAAAGAATGAAATGAAGACAAAAGTAAGGGAACGTTTTAATGAAGATTATGTGTGTGTGTCTGACAAGTTATAACTATGCATTTCAAACTTCCAATGTTTTAGATACATTCAAAAATTACCTGACTAAAAAGGGCCTTCATTTGTGATTTTTATTTCTGTCATGAAAAAGTGTCCATAATAATCTAATCTATAACCTCGTGTCCCTTAAATGGAGGAAGTGAAAATAAAAATTCAAAACATAATATTGTGGGAGTTTAAGAATGATATAAATTTGTTGTGTTTACAACCAAAGAGTCATTACTGACTGCCAAGTCCATAAATGGTTTTCAAATTTTCATTTTTGGCTACATGTCATTGAGAGATTAACACAGAACAGGACACTCATCATACCTCAATCATAATGCTTTAAGAGAATTAGAGGAGGGCAATCCAGGCAAAAGTACTTGAGAATTAACACTTGACCTCAACACGTCACATGGTTTTTATATGATAATGTAAAAAGCAGTGGACTGACAAGGATGGATCTCCACAGCCTACCTCAAAAATGGAGTTTCATAGAAAAAAAGTGATGCTATGAGTATGAGAGATCACCATATTATTCATTCTGCATTTTTGAACTGCAATCAGACATTCAATTCAGACTTATATTCTCAACAACAACATTATGCACTTGAAAATCTAAGAAAATTTTCTGCACTCATCAACAAGAGAAAGGTTATGCTTCTCTATAACACAAGGCCACATTCAACAAGTATCATACAGGAAAAACTGGTCTCTTCTACCCCATCCATTATATTCACCAGACCTTACACCAAATGATTTTTATCTTTTTTGTTCTTCACAAAATACTCTGCGGGACAAAATATTCTCTCAAGATCAGATGAAAATGTTTGCAGAAAACTTCTTGAACTCAAAACCAGCTGAATTTTACTTGAGAAGAATTCACAAGGTACCTGGTAAATAACAAGAGCTATTTCAAAATAATGATGAATATATTATCAGATGATATCTTCAATAAACTTTAACCTTGAAAACATGTTCTCTGCTTAAGAAATACAACTATTTTTGTATGAGTGTAAACTTAGATACAGCTTGTCAAGATTCTATCACATTTAAGATATTTCTTTCATCTCTCTCAATCAATCTATACATCTCAGTTTGTTTTTATCTATATAGAAGAGACACTCTCAAAGTAAATTCTCTTAATGATTTCCAAAGAAACTACAATAGATACAATATCATGATTAGATAGAGAAATTAATAAAAGTGATCTTCATTTCAAGATTCAACAACAATGCTGGACATGACACATTTCTTACCATGCAGAAACCACTCAAAAAATATATTACCAACCACCTAGTTATATTCCCATTCTCTGCTTGATCTCAGTAAACAACTGGGCAATACACAGAGATAAATATAAAAATTTTATTTCAGATAATTCATTTCAGCATAAGTACACATTTTAGATGTCAAAACTGTTCTATTTCAAGCAATTCAGTTTAGCATAAATACACAGTGTAAATGCAAAAACAGTAAACTCTCGAACCCACGGTTGAATTCTATTTGACCCATAGATAGGACCCTTATCAGGTGCTATAACTTCTCTGTTGTGGTTTCCATGGAAATAAATTGGAGGCCTTAATTTTAGAATATCTCTCGTATCTATTATGTAGTTGTTGAGAGAGTCACATGCTTGTTTCCACACTGCAGACACAACAAACCACCTCATGTCAGAGTTCAAGTTCAATTAAATCTAAATTTTCAAATGTCATTTTGAAAGAAAACTTACAGAGAAATCAAATGAAAAAGATTGTCAAACTTCCATAGCAATGCATCTAATACTTACCTGGTTATATAGATATATGTATCTCAATTATATTGTTTTTATCAACACATTCTGTTTCCTCTTATTTAATGTCATCATTAAAGGTTGTATTCATTTATATCTTGTGGAATGTTTTCCATTTCACAATTCCTTTTTTAAAAAATGTTTTTGTTCTTTGTTTTTGCCATTTTTTTGTATCAATTTCTTCACTTCTTATACATACCCAAATTTAATGGTAGATATTTTTTCCTATACTGACAGGGATTACGTGTCTAAATAAATTATATGATAACTTGACTCTAATTTGACTATAAGTCCTTAACACAGTTTTATTTATCTCCCCTTATTCTAATGTATTGTTGATTTTTTTTTTCTATTCACAGAACTTTTTGTCGTTATATTTCAAATCTTGGCAATTTTCTTTATAATATTCTAGGTTTTATTGCTTTTTACTTTAATTTTTGAAGATATTTGTTATTACTGTACTCTTGTCTGTGTAAGGTTTTTTTTTTTCTTATGATCACCTCCCATTTTTTATCCTTGCATTTTCATTTATTTATTTATTTACTTAATTCCAATTTAGAGATTAATTCTCTTTCTTTACCTTTTCTTCTTCATTTCTCTTCTTTTTTCAGTCCTTATCTTTCATTATTAAATATTTTCTTCTTCTTTTTTCATTCCTTCATTATTCATGTCTACCTGTTTCTATTTTTTTCTTCTTTGTTTTATTATTTTTCCCTTATTTCTCATTTTTTTATATTATTTATTCATTCACATCAATTTTTCACTTTGCTTTTTTTGACATATCTTTCTTTATTTTTTAAATCATTTTTCACTTAAGAATTTATTTAATACATTCCTATTTACAATGTGCTTTCTTTCTCTTTTTTCTTAAGTGAGACATCATAGTGTTGGGATATCTAACCCTGCAATCTATATATGTATCTCTCCTTTGCATATATATATATATATATATATATCTTTGGCGTGTGGAGGATAACATCTAACTTATTCCCAACTAATTCAATTTATCGAACAAATGATGTTTTATTAGTTTAATGCAGTCACTTTATCTCTCCTGAGTTTCTGATTGCTACCTCAACAAAAAAGTCGCATCAAAGTCCACTTTATAGACACTAGAATCACATGAAGGAATTAGATAACCCTAGATTATAACTGGACATTTTTATTTATATAAAAAATTTGCAACAGTAATCCAAGTTCAAATCAGAGCTGTTTAAATTAATGCTTTTGAGAAAGGCATGAATCCATCCATTCTCCTCTCTATTTATGGGTAAGATGATTGGGCAGGATGTTTTTTTCAGCCTTGATGAGTAATCAGTATCTTAAGATAGAAATGATAACTAATGCAAGATAGGGATAATTGAAACCACACATCTGTATGCAAATTAATTGTATCAGGACTATTTATATAATATAAATGTGCACAGAAAACTCTACAATCTACAAAAATAAAGAAAATATAAATTTACAATGAATGTGATTCCCTAACCTCTAGACATAAAATAACCCTAAAAGGGTTGGCATGTCACTAAAATCAACCAATCAATAAAATCCAAGAACTAAAAGCAGTCCCATGTTTTTGAACTTCTATTAATTATTGCAATGATATTGGTAATTGCATCATACCTTATTCTTTCCTTGAGCAATGTCAGTGATGTTGAGAAGTGAGACTTGCTGCATGAGAAATTGTTATAGGATTACATACAACAAGCTTACACTCAGATCCAGGGCCTCTCATGACTACTACAGGCTTACAATCAGATCCAGAAGTGAATCCAGGGCATCTCATGATTAAAAGATGCAGTAAGTCCAGAAAAAATAATCATCTGTTCCAATAGTTGTTCAAAATATTCATTTTTTTTTATTTTCATATATATGTCATTTTTTCACTTTCATTGTTATGTCATTTTGGTCAATCCATGCTACAGTCCAATTTACGTGTAGAAGGGTTTCTTTTCCTTTTTTTCTATTAGAGACTGATGAGTAAAAAATATTTGATAATCTGTTGTTTGGTCAAAGTTCACACGATGATAGAACTTAAGTCTTGTTGCAATTAGAAAACAGAATCAAACTAGATGTGGCTTGAAAAAAAAAAACAGTCATCTCTTCTTTTCTTGTCTTACTACATACAACACAGATGACATAAAAAATTTAAGACACAAAAAGGAACTCTATAAACAGTGTTCGAATAAGTAAATAACTGATTCTATTTTAAGACATAAATATTGTTTATTTTTATCACATTGACAAAGAAAATTCACAATATCAAAACCCTTGAAATATAGGACCAGAGATCTATTACTCTGCAACAATAAAACTCCCCAGTCATACAAGAGGGGAAACTTTGCAAAAATAAAATTACATTACACAAGTACATTCCATACAAATGGTACACCTGAAGAGGGCCATAGAATGGGTCAGTCGAAATGTTGTGTAACAAAAAGAATAAGAATAGTTGTCTGAACAACTCTTTGAATGATAATTCATCTCATAATTACAAAAAGTAATTTTTTCATTCTACTAGTCTTATATTTCTTTCAAGCTCCATCCTACATCTTTAATTTTTAATTTTTTTAATTTTTTTTCTTCCTGAATAACCATTTTCTTTCCTTATTTCTTCTTTCCAGATATTTTTTCTTCACTCATTCTTGCCATCATTTTCTTCTTCTTTGAGTATGGCATTAAACTGCATCTGGTGTTTTGGCTTGAGATCTGAGGAGTGTGGAGTACTCCTTCATTACCATTACTTCCAGGTTTACTCTGACCCAAAGTGGTAGGACCTGCTAGGATCCCATCTATAGGTCAAATAGATTTGCTTAAAAATTATTTATATTAGAAATACCTAATATCATAACTGTAAGCAAAAACTTAAACTATACAAAAAATGAAAATATAAATGTACAATAAATGAAATTCCTTCATCTCCAGACATAAAATAACCCCAAATGTGTTGATATGCCATAAAATTAATCAATTATCTTTTCTTCCCTTCTTTACATTTTAACTTCTCTTCACATATTTTCCTTCCTCTTCCAATACTTCCAGTTCTTTCACTTTTTTTTTTTCAGCATTCAACCTCTTTATTTTTGCCAACCTGTTAATTTCTTTCTTTCTTTCCTTCTTATTCAACTTAACAGGCTACCTTATAAAACATATGTCAAAACCCTTATTATTTTGCTGAAGAAGCTTCTAAGAGCCACTAGTGATCCCTTTTATTGTACAGCAATTTTATTGCATATAAACTCAAAGGTACTTCAATTTTTGTTCTTATTATTGCTTTCATTGTTTAGATAGTTATTGAAAAATGAGAAAATAAAAGCTTTATATTGACATAAAATGTAATATTTTACCCTGACAGTGAAATATTGCAGTGAGTGATCAATGAAACTGGTTGAATCATGTAAACCCCTTTCACCCATCCAGATCTGCCTCACCCCAAAACCTTAAGTGTAAGTTGCCAAAAGAAATCAAGTATCTTTCAAATCTTTTATTTTTTTTTTATTCATAGACTCACTTAAAAGCAGCCTTTGGTTGTCATTAAGCTCAAAATGTATTTATGCCTTAACATATATGTGAACTGCTAATATGTTTATAACTCTCAATAATTAGTATTATCTATAAATAAATAGTGCCCAATATCAGTGATAGAGGACATATACTTAAGTTAGGACAGAGGAGACATAGAGTGCCATTGATGGTGTCTACACTAATAGAACTTCTTCTTTTTAATTCATTGTATCTCTTAGAGGTTCCATTTGTTTAACTTCATTGCCTATGCCAATCACATGATAGATTTTTTAAAAATAATGCTGATAGAATGAGTGAACGATAATATAACCTTTCTTTGTATACATTCTCCTCCTTCTGTTTTTCTATTTCATTAAACATCTATTGTTGTTCTATCAACACTTATTTCATCATTTCAAAGTCCTGATGAAGGTTCAATAAAACTAAATGTTTTAATGCTGACTTTTCTTCTAATAAATTCATCACTTTTAGATTACATTGTTTTTCAATTTTTTTCCATATCCGAACTTATATATATTATACAAACATAATACATTAAATAGAATAAAATGAGATTGAATAATGTGAGGTTCAGTTAAAAAGATGAAACAGTACTGAGACAAAAATAAACAATAAATCAGATTTTCTTCAAAATAGTTCTTATTCCAGTGAGTTTTCCATTGGTTGAAGCACCATAAAAATGATGTGTGAAGATGTGCCATCATATTTCATTTAATTTTCTCCTATCACCAAAAGCCTAACCCTTGAAATGAATTTTCAATCAACAAAACAAGTTTTATAGATCTAGATCTGGTTAGGATGGAAGAGGTTTCACTTGCACAACTCTGTATTTTACTGCTCAAATAGTATTAAGATTTGGCACTGGCATATCTAAATAAAGTCTTGACATCTAAAACAACAACTCTTATGTAAATGAAGTTGAAACATCAAAACTTCATAGGGACATCTAAAGCAACAACACTTCAAAAAGTTTGTCAGCTGTGCACTGGACTTCATTTAAATTCAAATTTTATTAATTATAAAATATTCAAGCTTAAGTCTCAATACACATTTATTATCATACCACATAGATAAGAAAGTTACATTGGTTGATTGATTTTAATAATATATCAACCCATCTAGAGTTATTTTATGCCTAGGGGTTAGAGAAGCATGTTCGTTTATATTTGCCTATTTTGTGTAGTTATTTTTAAAGAGCTGTTTTGCACACAGTAATGATATCAAGTATTTCTTTCTAATACAAATAATTTTCACACGGTTGTATTGTTTCAAGTATTCCTATCAAATACTAATAATGTGTACACAATTTTATGGTTTCAAGTAGATATATAATAATTTGTTTATCTAAATTTCAGATAGGAAACTTGATAATTTTTATCACTTAGAGTATTTAGACTATGGTCTTAATCTTTACTGTTATATTCACAATGTATCCGCCAATGTGTCCTTTAACCTTCTTCAGGTGTTTCATGTCGAACTTGTGAAACTATACAGAACTTCAAACCAAATCTTTTAGTTAATCCATGCGTCCTGCTGAACACATGGCACTACGGATATAGACATTTGTTATAAGGCCTTCAAAGTGAAATCATCTGGAGTTTGCAGGTTCAATCCCAACTACAGGTAAATTACAAGAAATATTTATCATAATGTAACACTTGTGCCCCGTCATGCTTAATGGAATCAAAACAATTGACCCTCATAGATTAAACAAAAGGTTTGGTTTGAAATTCTATGTGGGTTCCTGAGTTTGACTTGAAACACTAGAAGAAGATCAAACAATACATTGACCAAAGCATTGTGAATATAACAAACCTGAAGTTCGTTAGTTTGTTTGGGTTTTATGGCATCTCAACCTTTGTGGGTTATTTAATGTCAAATCTATGTTTCTACAAATCAACAGTTCTATTTCAAACAATTCAGTTTAGCATAAAGTATGCAGTTTAATTGTCAAAAATGTTTCAATCTCAAGCTGTTCAGTATAGTCTAACAGTTCTAATTCAAACAATTCAGTTTAGTATAAGAATAGTTTTTGTTTACACAGAGTTAAATGTCAAAACAGTTCTACTTCAAACAATTCAGTTTAGCATTCAACAAAAGTACCATTTCAAACAATTAATTCAATTCAGTTTAGCATAAGTACTCAGTTTAAATGTCAAAACAGTCCTATATAAAGCAGTTCAGTTTACCATAAGTACACGGTTTAATTCTATTTGACCCATAGATAGGATCCTATGAGGTACTACCACTCCAGGCCAGTGTGGACCTGGGAGCAATAGCAATGAAGGGGTACTCCACATTCCCCAAAACTCCAACATTATGGGAAACCCTCCATCAGATAGTTTAGTGTTATATACAGGACACTCCTTGGTGTTGGGGGTGGGTGGGGGGATCTTACTCTTCTGCAGAGATGCAGTCCATGTAGTCAACATGAAGACAATCGTTCAAATACCCAAAGCGATAAAAGTAATCATCTGTTTGCTCACAGTATTAAGATTTCAGCTATTAACAATAATCCTTGATAAGCAGTTCTTTCTTCAAGTAACTATTCTTAACACCAATAATTTCAACACAGATATATAGTATCAAGTATTCCTATCCATTCTAAGTAATTTTTAAACAGATCTATTTGACTCTTAGATGGAAAACAAAATGATATAACCACTCTGGTTCATAGTGAACCTGGGAGTAATGGCAATGAAGAAGTACTCCATATTCCCAAGAGCTCAAGAACTAGAGCTTTACCATCAGATGGAATTTAATGTCATACCCAGGACACCCCTTTCTGTATATGGGGGAGGGGTCTTATTTCTCAGCAGGATATAGAGTTAGCATATTCTGAGCCTTGCCAACAGGGCAGATAAAGTTAAAGAGAGATATTTTATGAAGACTTCACCTTCCCAATTGTTTTTTTTTTCTTCTCAAAATATGTCTAACATTGTCGTGAAGAGTAAGCAAGTTCTCACTCAAAACAAAACAAAAAACAATGAAAACAAAACAAAAGGCTAAAAAATGTCATTGTGTATCAATCTTTAACATAACATGGTGAAACCAAAAAGAACTGAACTCAACTTCTTATCTCGGCTGTGTCTAGCTGACAGGCTGGATATTCAGAATATTGTGAATTCTCACACTACTGACAGATTAGTACAGTTTTGGAGGTAGGAGACATTTTTCATTTGGGGTTTTTGTTGGATTTTTTTTCCCCAGACAAAATTTATCTACTATGAGATAAAGGGTTCTACTTCAATCGAAAAGTCGATGGGTAGAAGGAACAGTTCCATGTCACTCTCAACCCTTCTCTCTCTCCCTAATATTTATTTCAATCTGAAATGCCTAAAACTCTTTTATAATCTTGCTTATTTTTATTTATGTTATATTACTTTTTATACATTGTTTTATTTATGATTTTTTTTTTACAATTTTCAGTATATATGCATATATGCATTTATTTTACTGCCTACTTGGTGTGTGTGTGTGTGTGTGTGTGTGTGTGTGTGTGTGTGTGTGTGTGTGTGTGTGTGTGTGTGTGTGTGCATAAGTGATGTGAATTTGCTTGCAAGATGACAGTATACCTTAACATAGATATTTATGTAAAAATATGTACATTTCTATGAAATGAATACACACACATATTCCATATATATATACATACATATATATATATATATATATATATATATATATATATATATACGCACACATCCATTTTATACCAATAGTTTATACGTTGATATAAATATAATTTATAAGCAAGTGCGTATATATATATATATATATATATATATATATATATGTAAAACCAAGTAAAAAAACATCTTTTTTAATTACCTTTACATTCTAAAAATATAGCTGAAATTTCAAGTACATTTTTTATACAAGAGTTCAGGAAGGTGATAACTTAATGCTCCTCTTGCTTAGACAGTGTCACGTGATAGCTCACGGAGACGAAGAGGTAAGACTGATACTATTCTCCCGTGTTGAATTAGCACTATCTAGCAGTCAAAAAGTGACCGTTAAGAGAGAATGTGGGTCACAGAGGGGATAAACAGATGTTGGTACTTAGTGACCTCAGGTCGCCGGACATCGGAAGGGGAAAGAGAGAGAAGCCAAATGATTGGCTGGGACCCCAAAACGGAAGTGGGGCTCCTTTCCCCTCAGCGGAAGTAAATAGGAAGAAGTTTAGTTTTTGAGCAGGGTTCATAGCGGGCAGACGAACCATAGCCACTTTACTCCGGGCTGAAGACAAAAGATTAACTGAGACACGAAGGACTCCAAATCCTTCAAGCCAGTATTAAAAACAGAACAAAGTCTAGTAGCCCGTGAAAGAAGAAAATTCTCCAGTGGAACCCCGTCGAAAATAAGATAAGTAACTTTGGGGACATTTTTCCTTTACACCCAAATTTCATTTACCACTCTCTCTCTCTCAATTTGAAGAAGGACAAAAAATCAGAAAAGACGTTTATATTCGTGGACTGTCCAATTATATGTTTTTGACACTCTGAACGTGTATATATATAAGTAGTAAAGGAATTTTATGTATTTTCATTTTACCATGTGGTCGATGTTGTTACTTCATGCTTTCTTTCCAGCTTCTATTCGCCTTATGTTATCTTGCTTAGAATTGTCCTATTAATTCCTAAAGTATCACACAGGAAACCGGAGTTGCCGACTACTACAATATTAATATTATTACGACTAAGACCTATAGGCTCATTATCTTCCATTGTCTTGAGGAAAGAAGAAAGCGGCCTGGTGGGTGTGTGATAGTGTGAAATTTGGAACCCCTTGCCAGCGGTGGTCAGTCTGGCCCTAAATTATTCCCTCACGTAATATGCCAGTTCTTATATGCCTGAGAGAAGAACTCTGAACAGGACTTATTCTGTAGGGGATCAAGTCCCAACCTGCCCCGTCTTCACAGGTGCGAAAATAAAGTCCCGTTTTGGGATTTTAGTCGATTTGCCGTCACAACAGTTAAAGAAATAAAAGAAGTGTTAATAGCGAAATCAACCTTCATGACATGCTAGTTATAAGACCTTTGGCTATGGGACAATACACAGGGAGAGGTAGATCTATGCCTTTCCAAAGAGCCCTTGTAATCAGCACAAAAGGACCTACTGTCAAGTTTGGTTAGCCAAGCTGGAAATAGTCATATATATATATATATATATATACACACACTCACATGCATACGAGATTTCAACTCTTTAACAAAACAGTAAAAACTCAGAATTGACTTTCATGTGGGCAATAATTGGATGAATCTGAACCAAAATAACTTTGTTGGTAGAGGCTCACCTGAGTATTGACCAAGTAAAATTCTGTCATGTTTAATTATATTGTTGAAATACTGTGATATTTCACAGTATTTTAGTGCATTAAGCATTGTATTTTACTAATTTAAAATTCTTGTAAATTTTAACTATAATTGAATATATAGATATAGACAGACACACACACACACACAAAAGAAAAAAATTGATATGTTTTGCTTGTGGTTTAGTATGATAAAAATAAAAAAGGATTTATAATGAAAAACCTTGTAGAAGAGTAAAAAAATTTTTTGTTCTTTCTGATGATGCTAGACCACTAGTGAAACATGAAAATTTTATTTTCAATATTGTTTTTGTCTCATACCATTATATTTCATTCCAAACATTACTTATATATATATATATATATATATATATATATATATACCGTCAAGAAAAATTATGAGGAAAACTTTTGTCAAAAAGGAATTAGTATTTTTTAATCAAATTTTTTAAGATTACTCTTATATTCTAACAAATATAAGAAAATATAACATTTTATAATCAAATCTTTTATGATTACTCAAATATTTTAATGATTACTATTCTAACAAATATAAGACATTTCTTTTTTACATAGCAGTGCATTCAGTATTTTAGTATTAAGTTTATTTTTGATTTTGCATTATTTTTCTTTAGAAAATAGCCATTTTAGCAAGCTGTTTCACTCATCTACAGTGTGCTATATAAATGTTATTCCATTCATCTCTGACTGCTTTTCACAGCTGTTTAATGTTCCAGAATTTTCTCTCAGCCAATTTGGCCTTAATATTTGCCATTATGTTCTCTGTGGGATTAAGATCTGGCCACTGACCAGATCAAAACATTATGGACAAAGACTACAGCTCAAAATGAGTTTTTTCTTCTTGGAAAATTATTTTGCAAGAAAATATCCTTTTGCTTTTTATTTCTGGTGTAATGGTTATCACAAAATAAAATGAACAAGAAGAACTGACTTCAAATCCTGGACAAGGCTCTTTGCATTTCACTTCATATTAATGCTTTTGTTAAAAGGCATGAATCCATTTTTTTCATCCTCCAGATACTGGTAAATAGTAAAGCAAACAAAGCTATTTAGCCTTGATACAACAACCAATTTAGGAGAAAGAAAACTAAATTCTGCTGCTCTCCACTAAAAATATTGGCCTTATTAACATCTTCCCTGTGAGGAAATACACACCATTTATCCAGTCGGCTGGGGCTGTATAATTCACTGACTGTACCTGGGTTATTTTTCTAGTGTCAGGATCTAAGTGGTAAAAGAATTGTCCCATATCTTCTGCCCTAGTGCTTTTGAATATATAATAACTAAACCCAAGATATACGTCCACTATATAGATAACATTTTCATCGCAACACACTCCAACGATGAAATAACAAACTTAAACTCTAGAAAAATCCCCGTAGTAAACTTTACCACTAAACTCAACAAAAACCCCTTTCCTAGATGTATTTACAGACTCCACTAATAATAACAAATTCACTACATCTCCATATAAAAAGCCTATTAGTGACACTTCCATCCTACCTATCTACCACAGTGAATGTCCCCAAAAATATAAAATAGCAATCATAAACAAACTTAATTCATAGAGAATTTTACATCTACTCATCTAAGACAATATTTTACAAAGAACTTACAAACATAAAACAAACCCTTGTTAATAACAATTTTCCTAATAAACTAGTCGATCAACAAATAAAATTATATTTTCAAAACATTTACAAAAATAATAACAATACCAACAATAACAACACTAACAGAATTAATTTATATTACAGAAATCAATGCACAATAACTACAAATTAGACGAACTAGCAATAACCAACATTATAAAAAGACACATTAAACCCATCGAAAAACAAAAAAAAACAAAATTATAATCTACTTCACCAAATTCAAAACATCCAATCTTATCGTTAAAAATAACACCAATTCCACTAAAATACACCTCAACCAAACCAATGTAGTTAATAAATTTATATGTCCATTTCCCAAAATTTATATGTCCATTTCCCAAAATACAAAAATAATTCTTACATTAGCTCTACAACCACAACATTATCGTGTCGTTTAAATTATCACTGCATTCTCATTTCCCTGGATTGCTCCACTTTACCCTTGATCCATACCTTATAATGATGAGTGCTAAGCAAAGCGGTATCAAGTACCATTTTTTGAGTCTTTGGTATGACTCTATCTGTCATCGATCTCCAGTCCCCCTGGAGATTGGCGAACACTCTACCCACTAGGATAAATGGGCCGATTTACACACACACATACACACATACATACATATTTTACCTTACGAATCCGGCGCCTTTCGGGAAGACTTTCACCTGCATCTTAGGACCGACTGACTCATGCTCAACTGCTGTTTCCACTTTGGTCTTCGAAGGTCTCGAGCAAATATTTTCAACTACCTCCGAGAACTGCACCTGCGGTCGACTCCAGCCAGGCTTGCACCTTAAGCTTCTGTGCTTGTTGCGGTGCCCTCCTATTTGTCACAGCATCGTTTCAGTGGGTTTTCATATGCTCCTCGCCGAGATGGTCTGCCATCGGTCCGTTGCTCCAGTGCCATCCATTTTCAAGGTAACAAATGGGTAGAGTGTTCGGCAATAGTCTGGGAGACTGGGGTTCAATCCCAGGTCGAGTCATCCCAAAGAATCAAAAAATGGTACTTGATGCCACATTGCTTAACACTCACCATTATAAGGTACGGATCAAGGATTAAGTGCAGTAATCCAGGGAAAAAAGTAGTGCCCTCCCCTACATCTCGCCAACTTTACTCTTTATATAGATACATATACATCTATGTACGTATATATATATATATATATAGGGGCATACTGAGGCAAAGTACCATTCGGGACCTGTATTCATAATGGTGGTTTCCAAGATATAAATGAATTCATTTTGGATTTTCCGTGACAAGTACGCTCGTTATCATTTACTTTTATTCAGTAATGCTTTCCAAAAATAGGATTATACTTGTTAATTAGTTCAACAAGTTCTATGAAGTTATTTTTATAGGAAATATATACATCTCTTAAATGCACGTTGTTTCGTCAGAAACTGCACCACATCAAGTAACTGTGTTAAAACCTGTCTCCAAATCTGTCTTTCTTTCATTGTCTGTCCTTATCATTTACTTTCAAAGGTTTTACCTTTATTAATGGTCATTTCAAACATCTTCCTTTCCTCTAAAGCTCCTAGGTGATCAGACGGATTTTCATGTTCCGGTATTTTTTAATTAAACTTCCAGAACTTTTGAATTCCTGGATTTCTTGCTGGACTTGATTAATGTTGATCTGTCTTCAGGAAGAGGCGATAGCAGAAATAATAAAGAGATTTGTTTGATTTTGAGAACAGCAACCATGATCTCAAAACAGTCTTCCCATTCTCCACAGTTTCATAAAACCAGTGTTATAGCATTACTCTCAGACTATTTTTTTCCAGGTCTTACAGTCAGTGCAAACAGTTCTTTTTTGTTTTGAAACTTTTTAGGTCCCAATGTTACGAGATCAACAAATAACAGCCCCGAGCAAGTTCGGGGCCAAAATGTAATGTCTCTGTACACAGTAATCTGTTTTGCCAGTTCTATTTCTTTATTTCTTGTTGCTTCATCGGTTCCTCTTTATATTCATACCTGTCCTTACTGCATGCACTGGAGCTCTTCCTTTCATACCTTCTATTTCATTAACAACATTAATTCCTGCATGAAATACCTCTTCAACTTTTATTTCTATATTTGTCTCCATCATATTCGCATTTTCTTCATATTCCTCCTCTTCATCATTCTACTGTACATTCAGCATCTTCATCTTTGCATTTTGCTTTAGCAACAAATTCCTTTTGTGGGAAAACAAGTAAAGATGCAGCACTTTTTTTTTTCTCGCATTCTCTGATAACTTTCAATTTACGGTAAGCTGCACCACTCAGTTTTTGATATTTACTCAATCTAATCGATGAAAAAATAGGAAAATGCATACTCAATGGCAAAAGGAATTTTTTTTATCTCACTAAGATACAATTAGACACCAAGCTGAAAGTGGGGGTTGTAAAAATAGGTAATTTTTTAACTATCCCAAACTTAGCTAGACACATTCATAACCCATTCACAACTTATAATGACATAAGGAATTGTTGCTTAATTGTTTAAATTTTTTTCTTAAATTCCTTTTTAAAATTTACTATCTTTTTTCTTAAACATTTTTCTTATCTCTTTTGATTTCATTCTTATGTTCAATATAATAATTTTAAATTTAATCCATTTTAATGATCGTAATAAAAATAACTGAACATTTGGATTTTATAAGAAATGTTCAGCTCTGATACTTGCATTTGTGAGATTGAATAAAATAAATAAAACTAAGTTCAAAAAGCGCAGAAGTTCCCAGAGGCTCCTGACAGGAAGTTAAAACTGCATATGCCTTAAACGGACTTAAAGGCACCAGAAAAAAAAACTCATATTTTTTCAGCAGGGACCGTTGTATTGGAAAAACCTATTTTCTCTTGCTGCTAATGGGAAAACCATATGTCCGCTTATCGGCACGCAGGTTCACTCTTCCACGAGTAGCAGCCGTCTCTGCTAACAACAGCCTATATTAAAAGCACCAAATGGATTTATCACCCACTGCTAAAAAAACTGAATTTGGACTTATCAATCTTGAAAAGGACTAGTGCATTTCCACCTCTTATTTAGGATAAATGACTGTTCTCAAATAATCTGGAAGACATTCCACGCTTCAGAGTAGCCGTGCGAAAACCCAAACAAAATAAAGTTGAAATTTAAAAGGTGTCTCCGATCTTCACCTCCTTCCTTTTCTTCGTTTGTAGCCTTCACAGATAAGAAGACGCCAGCGAATTAAGATGGGGTAAGAAGGAACTAATGGAGTCAAATATCTAAAACGCAAACCAAACAAATAACCCAACAAAATTTCCTTAACCCTACACATTTATCATAGCAGTTCCAGCTACTCAAACCTACAATCCCCGGTTCAGAGAAAACGCCGAGTCACCGGTGACGTCAGACAACAAAACGTTGTGCCTACGTCACGAGTGAACTTCTGTTATCAACACACAAACTATTTGTTAAAAGGGATTAATTCTACTGGCCTTTCGAAAACAGTTTGTAACTACTGGATAAAATACTTCATATTTAAAAGCTCCCCTTGAAAGTAAAATGAAGTATTTCATTATTATTTATATTTAATAAAGAAACTCCCTGTGTACAGAAGCCCCTTCACTCTGCCCAGTAAAGCAGCAGCAGCTGCTTCCATATAAATACGGCAAGCAGTGACTGAAAAAATCAAGACAGCAGGCTCGGGGGAGAGTAGGTATCTTTTCCTCTCCCAGCAGCAAGTTGCCAAAAGTGGGGTTTGCGTCCTTACCACCTAACCCAACTGCTGAATATAGAGTCTGCATCCTTCCCACACACTAAAGACGACGACGTGGAATTCAACTAATCTCAGACTCGGACCCTGCACAGTCAATAAACCAATCACTGCTACTCTTTCATTCAAACAGCCCTTTTCAGAGCTAACTTCCAAAAGTCTTTTTAGGATCACTGCTGATCTCACTACACCTCTTAGCAGACACCACGAGACGATGACACAACAGCCAACACCAACTTTAGACCAAGTCGAGCTTAACCCAGCAGCTGTTCCTGCGAAACCAAGCAACAACACCAGCAGCACCGAGTCTACGTGGGACCTCAATGCTCGGATTAGCATCAGCACTTCGAGGCCACATCGACTCTCACCTCGGTTAACCAAGAATTGAATAAACCAGGATACCGATCATCCAGTCTCTGCAACTAATGCGTCCACGTTTTCGACCGTTTCCAACTACATCTACAACCTGACCATATAGCTACACTACGATCTGAACCAAGCACCGAGACTATCCTCGTCTTCTAGACGAGCTGTCGCAACAAACTAATAGACAGTCTTTTCTCCGACCTTCTACAGCACCGACTTTCAACACCCAACAGAGAGTACACTGTCGTGATACAACAACTGCGATTCTACACCCATACACCTTTCGTGTACGATTCGCTTGTAGAGAAGAGGAAAATCTCGTATTTTGTTTTGGCGCGCTATTTAATTCAACACTGAATTTCACCCAATCAGGATGACATATCCTATTCAGCCCGGACCTTCGTTTCCGGCTAGCAAAACGGGTGAGCGGCCAAACACACTCTATTCAGCTTGAGACAGCGACCGGAGCAGTCGTGTCTCTGGTCGTCCTTGCTTAGCGATGCTTTTTAGCTAAACAAACCACCCAGTGGGACATCTCACTGTGGCTTTAACCCTAGCAGCAGCAACATGGACACTCAACGAGGGAACCATCTAATTTATGGATTCTTTGCGTCTAATATATTTTAGACCAAGGAATCCCAGTTGAATATGAATTAGATACGTTCAGCATGCCTTCCACAAGCACCACAAAAATTTACTATGTCGATCCGAGCGCCACTTCGCTCTCGACACACTAGCTCCCATTTCACATCTGGTCCACATTAATGGAGATAACGCCTACTCTCCCCAATTACCAGACACACAAAACTACACGGTGACCTTGAATACTTCCCTCACACGTCCAACGACACGCTGCCATTTCAACATCCCGCTAAACCATTTCGTCACAAACATCCAACAAGCCTAACCACCACGAGTCTTGCAGCACCAAGAACAAACCGCCTCAAAGCTGCAAATAAAAACTTTCGTTGTTGTGTGTTGTTAAAGCAAAGTTTCGTAATTTATGTGTGCCCAAAAACAATAGCGTAATTCCTCAAAACCGCTATACGCTCAATAAAACCTGAAATATAAACTTATCAACTTGTCTCTGCTATTTGTTCAATCCTCTGTCAATCCATCACACACACAACTGTGGGATCGACGCATTTATTGGAGTCCCGCAACGTGACTTCACCCGCGACACATTAAACATTAAATTATTATACAGAGAACTGACTTTGAATTATTTTTAGGCTAAGTAACTACCTCCTCATTATTTTGTAAGTGTACTCTTTTTTAAACCTTTTTTTATGAAAGATTGTAATAAAACTTAACTAATAAGGACAAAAATTTTTAATAAGAATTTATTTCAATCAGTTCAACCGGTTATTTAAAAATATTCATGTTATAAAATAAGGCTTCTAAAACAACAAACAATAAACATTAAAAGTCACTATTAAATAATTACACTTCTGACTTGACTTTGTTTTTTAGAGAAACATATCTTTGATCTTTTTTGTGTATTTCTACTCCTTGATGTAAAAAATAATTTGGATCAATTGAAGAATATCTTTGCCCCAGATGTGCTTGCAGGGGATTCAACAGATGATCCTAAATGAGTATTTAAGAATTTTTTTCAACTCGTTCCGGAAGACTTTAACGCGTAATATTTGAAAATTTTATATTCAAGTAATCTTAACTTACCTTTTTATACAATCAACTTAAGATTCTTAGTTTATAATACTAATATCAAAAATTAATTTCGTGATATCCAC
Organism: Sepioteuthis lessoniana; assembly: GCA_963585895.1. Lineage (NCBI taxonomy): Eukaryota > Metazoa > Mollusca > Cephalopoda > Myopsida > Loliginidae > Sepioteuthis > Sepioteuthis lessoniana. Next base: position 143,649,774 of record OY757905.1, on the reverse strand, counting down.
TAAATTTAATTTTTCTGAAAATGTGTTCATTAAAAATTCCTAAAATTTTTAAAAAATCTAACGAAGAATGTTGTTATTTTAACATAATAATTCTAAAATAAGGATTTTATGGAAAATCTGTTGAAACCTCTGAAGATTTTTAAGCCTTAAAAATTGCAAGTTGAGTAAAAATTTTCGAAATGTTAACAAAATTTAAATCGCGTATATTTCTGGTTCTCCTTTGCTACGAATGTTTTTCTTTATTCAAAAAAAATCTCCAATCTTTTTCAACGAAAAGAACCAATTGAAAAGAAAAAATTATATTAATTTTTAACAAGTTTCAAAGATCTACAGTTGATCCGTCCGGGAGGAGATTCTACAGTTAAATTAGATTTTACTTTTGATCATTCTGGGGGAAGTCTTCAACTAATCCACTGTTTTATATCAACGTTTTCCAATTTAGAAAAAAGCCAAGATAGGCTCTTTAAATTTTTCATTTTTTTTTTTTTTTTTTAGGAAAATTACCTTCAAATTAGCAGCAAGAATCAGCATCGAATGTTATATGGTCTGCTTTTTTTTTTCGAGAAAATAAACTTGTTTTTTGCTTCTTTTTTTTCATCTGATTTCTTAAATAATTTTCTATGACAAAAGTTAATTTGGGCGTTTTTCAACTAATATATATCAATGAACTTTTTAAATAATCACATCAGAAAACTTTTTAATTATGAATTGGAAACCAATCAAACTTTATTTCAGGATTTCCCAAAAAAAGTAGATCAAAAGAGCGTCCGAGACTGGTTCCTGCTGCTATTATGATGAGAGCGTTCCTTAAAAAATAAACTAAAAATTTGGGGATTGTGTATCTTGATGATAATCAAATAAGTAAACTGTTGCTTTTTATAAATAAATAGTGAAAACTTCTTTCATAACGTCATAGCATGTTACGTTAAAATTGAAAAATAATAAGGGGTCGTTATTGTGCGGGGACCGGAAAATAGCTACTTCTTTATTTTCAAATTTAAATGAAGGCTGCTTTGTTTTAAAATGTTTCAATTATTAAATTTGTTTTTGAATCAAACCAAAGAAAAAATATTATTTTTAAAATTTCACTCACATCGTAAATTTAACTATTTTTATATGTGGTCTTCTAGTTTTGATCTTTCTGGAAATGTAAAAATTTGCGATTGAATTTTTTTTATTCGAATGACCAAACATTGAACCTTTCTGCTTAGTGATAAAATATATTTTCTCAAGGTTTTTAAATCAAAGAAGATATACATGATAAAAACTAATTTACTAATGAATGAAACACCAATGAAAAACAAAGATCTTCGGACATTTATAGCGTTTCGGGAAATTGTTAATTTCTCTAACACTATATTTTTTTAGGCAACACAAATGAATGATGAAACTTTTCTTTAACAACACAACAAAGAAAGTTTTAGGCTTGTTAGTGTTAGAGACGAAATGGCATAGCGGGATGTTGATATGGCAGCGTGTGTTGTCTGACGTGTTAGGGATTGTGTTGAGAGCCACCGTGTAGTTTTGTATCTGGTATTTGGGGGAGAGTCTGCGTTGTCTCCATGTGTGGACCAGAGGTGAAAAGGGAACTAGTGTTGAGAGCGGAGTTACGCTCAGATCGACATAGCCAATTTCGGGGTGACACAAAGTTGGGCCTGTGCGAGGCATGTTGTATGTTTCTAATTTATGTTCAACTGGGATTCCTCGTAGGAAATCCATAAAATAGATAGGTTCCCTCGTTGAGTGTCCATGTTGCTGGTGTTGCTATGTTAAAAAGCATCGCTAAGCAGGGACGGCCAATGGGACGTCTGTTCTGGTTGTCGTCTCAAGCCAAAGAGACTGGGTTTGGCCGCTCACCCGTTTTGCAAGCCGGAATGAAGGTCCGGGCTGAGTATGATAAGTCATCCTGATTGGGTGAAATTAAGTGTTGAAATAAATTGAGCGCCAAACCAAAATACGAGATTTTCCTCTTCTCTACACATTTCATTTTTATAATAAATAATTTAAAAAGGATCCAGAAATTATTTAGGTTGATTATCGTAACATACACACACACACACACACATATATATATATATATATATATATATATAAGTACCGATATCTCAGCCAATCACCTGAGCTTATTAAAAGCTGAGGTAGCCGATCGAGCGACATGTCATATGTTAGTGATCTTCCAAAGAAAAAGGAATGAATGTAAAAAAAAAAAAAAAAAAAAAGATTAATTAAAATAACAGAATATTTGATTTCTTTATTGAAACACCATAATGAATGATCGCGTCTTCAATTTTTTCACCCGCAAATTGCCGCCCCCATAAAGGGCAGCCAGGGTCTCCTCCTGGTCTGGCACAGCATATATATATATATATATATATATTTAGCGAAGAATGTTGTTACGTTAGTTCCTCGCTATGTTGTTGTAAATAAAGGAGATGGAACGAGTTTAGCCTTAAAATTTGTTATTTTTAACGAGGGGGAAGTTTTGTTTGTGTTTAGCGAGGAAGATGGTGTAACGTGCGTGTGTGTGTTTACGTTGAGTTGTTTCCTTGCTAAGAGTGTAAAGTCCCTCGCTAATTGTTGGTTGGGTATATAAGGAAAGGATGATGAAGTAAGATGCCGGTAGTATAAATGTTTGTAGGAATTGTTTTTATTTGCAGCATGGAATATTGAGTTTGGGTTTGTGCTGAAAGACTCGTGGTGAATAAGTTTGTGAGTAAGGAGACGAAATGGAGTTATGAGAAGTTGAGAAGGTTGAGATGGCAGCGTGTGTCGTCGGACGCGCAAGGGATTATGTTTGCTGTAGTTTAGCGAAAGCTATGTTGCCGTTGAAGGAAATGAACTTTGGAGTCACCGTGGTTTTTGTGCGTCTGGTGGAGAGGCGTGAGTTGGTCTCCATTAAAGTGGCCCAGAAGTGAATTGAGAGCTAGGTGTCGAGAGCTTAATTGTGCGTCGAATCGACATAGCCAATTTTGGGGGTGACATAAAGATGTGCCTGTGCGAGGCATGTTGAATGTATCTAATTTATATTCAACTGGGATTCCTTGCAAGGAATCCATAAATTAGATAGGTTCCCTCATATGTCCATGCTGCTGCTGTTATTTAAGAACCGCCAGTGTGACGTCTGCACTGGGCGGCGTTGTCCAGCTAAAGAGACTATGTTTGGCAGCTTACCAAATTTCCTACTGCCCGGGAAAAGAGGTCCGGGATGAATTGGATAGGTCATCCTGATTGGGTGAAATTAAGTGTCGAATTAAACCAAAATACGAAATTTCCCTTTCATTACACGAGATATCGAAAAGTTTTTATGAAGGTTTAATGGCAGCTAGAATAAAGGGGACCTTTATGCTGCAAGTCTCGTAGGAAGGAAGGAAGGAGATAGTTATTGAGTTGAGAAGGAATTATAGCAGCTAAATGTCTGAGCAGAATGTGCGTCGCTACAGTCAAGGCATTGTTGAATGTCTGAGCGGAATATGCGTCGCCATAGCTGTAGCAAATGTCATGTTTGCTGGTTAAGGACAGGAATGATGCAGTCATCCATAAATGTGTGGTCCTGGTTGTTGTAGGAGAGAGCCATGAAAGTCTCCGGATAATGTTGCCCAAGAATGAGGTAGCTGGATGTCCGAGCTAAATTGCGCGTCGCTGTAGACATAGCAAAAGTTAGAGGCGACATAAAGGTGTTCCTGTAAGTGTCAGATTACGTGCATCTAATTCATGTTCAACTGGGAACCCTTGGTTTAAGAAGGTAGACTCAAAAGGTCCATAAATTAGACGGCTTTCCTCGTGTTGTGATTCTGCTGCTTTATGGGGAGCGGACAGAAAGTACGTCCGTCCTGTTCGATAGGTTCTAAGGAAGAGATAGTTTGGTGGCCTTTCACCATTTTTATGTTGTCCGGGAAAATGGTCCGGGCTGAATAGGATAAGTCATACTCATTAGGTGAAAATTTGCGACGGCCATAACGGTCAAATTAATTTACGCGCTAAACAAAAATACGAAGTTCTTTCTGCTACGTATATATATATATACATTTGTATATATACAAATATATGTATGTATAAATAACTAAGTAAAGTTGGCGACCGTAGTCGAGGGTGACCCGAAGGATCCCTTTTCATTAGCTACTACACCGAAGTGTCGGGGAAGGCGCAACTCCTTTCCCTCGATTGCCCCACTTTACCTTTGATACGTACCTTATAATGCTGAGTGTTAAGCAAAGACTTATCAAGTACAATTTTTTGAGTCTTCGGTATGATTCGACTTGGGATTGAACGTCGTTCTCCCGAACAATTGGCGAACACTATACCCATTAGACCAACACACAATTATATACATACTTACAGGTAAAAGTGGTAGCACTATCACCTACACCTCGGTGTAGTATCTATTGGGAAGAGAGCTTTCCAATCAGATTTGACAATGGTTTGGTTTGGTGGCATGTTAACTATTGTAGATTATTTAATGCCAAATCCTTTTTATACAAATATATGACACCGAAACATTTATTGTTGATAACATTTTTAAACGAATCTAAGGTTTTTTTTGGCACATAGATAAAATGTTTCATTAATTTCTATCTAATTGGAATACTTCTATTTACGTCAAACAGTTCTCTTTCAACCATTTCAATTTAGCATGTCAACAAAGTCTACTTCGAAGGAAACTAGAGTTTCATGTGTGCACTATCAATAAAAGTGCCCATACGAAAAAAATCTGGAAACTTATTTAATGAGCCTTGCATATTCATACACGTATATATATATATATATACACGTATATATATCTATATATATATATACGAATATATATACATACACGTATATATATAAATATATACATACACGTATATATATCTATATATATCATCATCATGTCGTGCGGCTAGCACGGATATCCCTGACCATCTCTCGCCACTTCTCCCAATCATTCATCGCCTCCGGCAGGTCTTCTGGGTTACATCCCGTGTCCTCACATAGCTGCTGTATGTAAGTCTATATATATATACACGTATATATATCTATATATATATACATACACGTATATATATATATATATATATACACACACACGTAAATAAATAATATATATATATATATATATATATATATTGTGCATAATAACAGTCTTTTTCAGATTGATTTCTAAAGCAAAGTTTTTAAATGCAATGCGCAAAATGGTTCATAAAATGTTGCATTTCATCTTCAGAATGTGTGAGAATATCACAGTCACCCATGTAAAGCAACTCTCCCTCTCCCGAGATGAGGAGACCCTTTACATGTGCCAACAATCGACGGATATTTTATACTTTACAAGACGATCGATATTTGATGTAAATCCCATCCAGATTCTCATGGAAAGCCACAAGGAAAACTGCGGAGAAATAGATGGTAATCAGCGTGGGCGCAGAAATGTCACCCTGTTTGATTTCATTATCAATAGGTATTTCGTCGGAGAGAGCTCCATTAAAACCAACTCTAGCCTTCACCCCATCATGAAAAGATCGAATCAAACCCACAAATTTCTCAGGACAACGCAACTTCAACAAAAATTTCCAGAGAGTCGATCTATTCACGGTACCAAATAATTTTGACAAGTGATATAATGGAAGGTTCTGTTTTTAGCATTTCTCTTGCAATTACCCAGCACTGAAAATCTCGTCTCCTGTTCCACGATTGGGGCGAAAGCCGCTCTGCGAATCAGGAAATATGTTTTTGACAATCGCAACTATTAATTTATTCAAAATATTTCTCGGAAAAATTTTTCCAACCTTAGACAGCAAGGATATACCTCTAAAATTCCCGCAGCCCGACTATGACCCTTTCTTATGCAGTGACAGAAGTATCGAATTTCTTCAGTCTTGAGGTGGCTCACTTTCTCACACATCGTGGATGACCTGCTCGAAAAGATCGATCATCTTGTCTCCACCACATTTAAGAATCTCTGTTGTAATTCCATCCATTCCCGGTGTTTTGTTGTTGTCTATTTCAATGAGATGTTTATTTCGTCCCAAGAAGGTACTTCATCAAAGGAGACAATTGGCTCCTGTTGCTCAATGAGATCTTAGCACTGATTCATCATAAATTGGATAGTGATTTAAAAGTTCAGTGTAGTGTTCACATCAATGTGCCAAAACATCTTCAGGATGTGTCAAAGATGTATTACCATCTTTTTTGCTTTGAAAGGAGCAAAAATTGACTTTTTTTTTTGAGTCTGCTGGGAGTTATGCTTCTTCTGCCTTTCTGGTGTCATGGTGGTCTGGAAAAGATAATGTTTCATTTTAAGAAGTGCATTAATTTCCTTACAGTTTTCGTCAAACAAATCCTGACACTTCCTCTTGCGAACTCCTAAAGTGCTACGTGTAACACAAAGAACCTGAACTTTAAAAATCCTCCCACGTCTTTTTGCTTCTTCAAGTTCAATTGAGTTAATTGCATTGACCAAGATAGATTTTGTTTCAATAGAATCAAGCTCTTTTGGGCAGAGTAGAGAAGTATACATGGCTTCTGGGAAAATTTTGAGTTCCTATTTCTTTCTTATAAGATGGTGGTCAGTCCAACAATCAGCACCTCTTATTGTTCAGACACTGTGGAGATCTTAGAGATCATGACGATAAAAAATCATATAATCTATCATAAGCCAATTTTTGGAACGTGGATGTTACCATGTACATACATACATACATACACTTAGATAAATTATCTAAAATCCTGGACCAAGCCCATATTTAGAAATATATACCAGACTAGTTCCCAAATATGTTAAGCACAAATATATCGTTCACATGAATATTCAACACTTCGTGGAATCGTCCATGACACATCAAAAATAAAAATGAAGCAGAAATCCACAAAGACATACGCTGAATACAATTTATCGAAATTATTTAAGAAGATTTTTCATTCGTTAAACTCGAGTAAAACAGAATGATAAAGAGGATCAAAAATTTATACCACAAAAAATTCAAATATTTGTTTTAATGAAATGATGTCTGCAGAATAGATACGACAGCTTCAAGTGTATGTGTGATAATATTAGAGTAGAGGAAGTATTACTCATCACTTATCTCAAACTTAATACTTTTATTTGAGTTCACTGGAGATTTTATAAATGTCTTTCTTTCCTTTTTTTGCTTTCACTTTCAGTAGGAGACAAAAAGTTTTTTTTCAGAGTACACCTGTTCTTTCATAATCATCAGGATTTTCAAACTTAGAATTTTCTTTTCCGTTTTAAAATATGTGATGGATGTCTGCTTTGAATGAGTTGTCCACATTATTTCTTTTTTCTTCACCAGGGCAATCCAGGCATCTGTCTTGTTTGAAGCTCTGGGACCAACTGACTTTACTGCAATTCGTCTTTCTGGTGTGCGAAAATCTGAATTTGACACATGACAGTTTTCATCCAATCATCAGTTTCTATGTTTAAATCATAATTTCAGAGTAGGTTAGGGGTAAGGTAAGTTTGGTCTCGGCCCTGTAACCTAATTTTAATGAAGATCGATTCACTAATTGACCCATACAAGAAATCTGTACATATATATATATATATATATATATATTAGCCAACAAAATAAACACTGTACCCCTCCACCCAATCAACAAACATCAATTTTTTTTTTACCGCACTACAATTATAAATTAGATGAAAATATATTTAAAACTGATTCAAAGAAACTGATACTCCCCACTGATCTAAATAAAAAATAAAAACAAAACTTATCATGTACTATAATAAATTTAAAACCTCGAACTTAGTCATTAAAAATAATTCCTCTCCTTCGATTAAAGTTTTGCAAAAAAAGTTATATATCAATGTAAATGTCCTTTAGGATAGTGTATCTCTGAAAACAACATATTCATCAATTTAACCTCAACTACACTATCAAGAAGACTTACAATGCACCTTTCTGAAACCAGTTCCATAGCAAATCATCTAAAAAAACATTCATGCCCAACAACAGAATTATGGAAAATTCTTACCGAAAACACAACAATATTAGAACAACAAAATAACAAGAAAAAAAACTACAGATTCTCAAGGCACTACATACTAAGAATATACAACCTAAACGTAGTAGAATTAATTTTGAAACCAGTGCTAATGTACTGAAATGTCTTTAGCTACTGACGCTATTTATAGAAACAAATTCGAAAAGTAAACGCTACACAATACAACAGTAAAAACAGTAATTCTTACAAAGTTGCATCATTTTTTAAATACATCCTCCTTTGATGATGGTCAAAGGTTGGGCAGAAAGTACTCGGGGAAATAACTAATTATGGAAGATTTATCACCAATTCCCACCGAATATCATAAGATCGATACGGCAATTCGAAAGGATTAACAAAAAAAATATGTAGACGAAAAATGTGTATGATGTTCAATCAAATATATATATATATATATATATCAAAACATCAAAAACATCAGAATGATTAACAAAATCATACTATTATAATGGATACATTATATCTAAATGAAAATAGCTTTCATAATTCATTCGTACCTGATGTTTAAACCTTTACTTTCAATAACAGCTTGACATCTTTCGCAACACGAACGAATTAATGTCTTGCATTCATCAGCGGATATTTTCTCCCATTTACCTTTCAAATTAGTCCATGGTTCTTCGACGTTTCTTGGATTCTTTTTCTTAGGTCTTTCATTTAGTAACTTCCAAACATTCTCAGTAGGATTCATGTCTTGGCTTTAAGCATGCCTCCCTATAACAGAAACATCCTCCTCAGAAAGAAATGTCTTAACAGACTTCGCTGAGTGACACAGGGCGTTATCTTGCATAAATACAGCTGCTTGATTAATTGCAGTTCTCAAATGAGGTACAACATGTTTCTTCAATATCTCTTTGTGTACAGTTGAGTTAATTTTACCGTGTAGCCTGACAAGAGGTCTTGTACTAGTAGCAGAAATCATGCCAAACACCATCACACTTCACTCTCTAAATTAAACGCTGCTTTTAGTGCACTGAGGCGAATATAATTCCTTAGGGCTGCGTCGAACGAACCTTCTCTCGTTATAACTGAACAGGTTAAACTTTGAATCATTGCTGAAATAAACACGATCCCACACGATTCAATCCATATGACATATTCCGTGGCAAATTTCAATCGGCTCATTTTGTTCTTTTTAAAAATGTAAGGTTTACACGAGACACACACCCACACACACCCATATATATAGAGATATACATTCATTAACACACACACACCCATATATATATATATATATATATATATGCATATAGAAGTACATATCAATATATATATATATATATATATATTTACACACACACACAAGCATCTATATATATATATATATATATATATATGTGTGTGTGTGTGCATTCATATACATAGACAAATAAATGCATATACATATATATATATAAACACACAGAAATGTTCATATGTGTATACATATGCATACACATATATTTATTCGTATATATATATATATATATATATACACAGCTATGTACACACACACATATACATATGTACATTTATACGTAAATACTCAATACATACATATATATATATTTATACACACACAAATATACATACATATCCATGTACATATGTGTATATATATATTTATATATATAACCATACACACAAAAAACATTGAACACACACTCACCCATATATATATATATATATATATATACACACACACACAAATACACACATATTTATATATGTTTGAACCCACATAAACATATATAGACATAAACACCAACTGACAAATATATGCACCCAAAGATATATATATATATATATGCATGTATATATATCCATATTTTCATACACCTACCCACTCATATTTTCACAGATATATATATATATATATATAAACACAGAGATGTATAGATATATACTGACATACCCCTATATATATATATATATATATATACAACGATATAGATATATAAACACACTTATATATTTGTATATATGCCTATATATACATACACAGACGCCTTTATATATACATATACATATATATATATACATATAAAATACTCTACTCATTGGGTCAATAGTTAAACACACCTATATATATATATACATACAAAAATACACTCTTATATACATATATATGTACGTAAACACACTCCTATACATATATATATATATATGTACACACACCTCAATATATGTACATGCACATATTCATATATACAAACATATATATATATATATATATATACACACACATTAACCAATGTATATTGATATATATATATATATATATATACACCCAAACACACATATATATATATATATATATATATATATATATATATATACATGGGTGTATATATGTATTTAAACAATGCTTTTAAAAGCATATTCTTGTTTAAGATTGATAAAATATTTTAAAACGATCAAAATATTTTAAATTTCTTTGTTTCTCTTCAGAGAATTGTAACCATGATAGTAATCAAAATTAAAAGTAAGGAGGAGGGAAGGAAATATTTTTAAAAAAATTACTCTCAGTCTGCAGAGTTGGAACAGATAATGGTGTTGACTTCCTATGGTCCAAAGGGATTTTAAAAAAGAAGCAGCGTAGAAATTTGTTTTTGTATACTCAGTTCAGTTTGGTGTTTAGTAATCAGAAAGACTTCAAGGATTGACAAATGAACTTCATTGCCTGAAGTTTCCAGGATGGAAAACACACTAAAGTCTCCATTATACATATATATGTATGTACATATACACGCATGTATATATATATATATATATACACGCAATAACACTTACATCCAGAACAGCCAAAATTTACAATGCCCAACTATGAAACCGCATAGAACCCAAAATTGATAACATCCTTAGGAAAAACCAAAATGGCTTCCGAAGAAATAGATCCACAACTTCACAAATATTGACCAACCGTAGAATCCTTGAAGGCGTACGGGCAAAAAAATTACAGGCGACATTACTATTTGTCGACTTTACCAAGGCCTTTGATTCCATTCACAGAGGGAAGATGAAACAAATCCTACTAGCATACAGCCTACCAAAAGAGACTGTAGCAGCAATAACGATTCTCTATAGAAACACCAAAGTGAAAGTACGTTCACCTGATGGAGACATAGAATACTTCAACATTGTACCAGGAGTACTACAAGGAGACACGCTAGCCCCATACCTCTTTATCATCTGTCTAGATTACGTGCTTAGAACATCGATTGATAAAATAAAAGAAAACGGCTTCGAGCTGACAAAGAAAAGAAGCAGAAGGTACCTCGCAAAAATAATTACCGACGCCGACTACGCCGATGACATAGCGATTCTGGCAAATACACCCGACCAAACCCAAATACTACTGCATAGTTTGGAACGAGCCGCCGCAGGCAAAGGCCTCCATGTCAATGCACATAAAAACTGAATATATGTGCTTTAATCAAAGAGGCGACATTTCCACACTAGAGGGGAACCTCTCTGAAACTGGTACACAAATTCACATACCTAGGAATCAGTGCCACATCAACTGAAAAAGACATCGACACACAGCTAACGAAGGCATGGACAGCTATCGATAAGTTATCGATCATATGGAAGTCAGACCTGACCGACAAAATGAAACGCAGTTTCTTCCCGGCAGTGGTCGTGTCGATACTGCTGTACGGATGCACTACTTGGACGCAAACAAAACGACTGGAGAAGCTAGACGGCAATTACACAAGAATGTTGAGAGCAATATTGAATAAGTCCGGGCGACAACACACCACAAGGCACCAACTATACGGCCACCTGACTCCCATCACGAAAACTATCCAAGTTAGACAAAACAGACGTGCAGGACATTGCTGGAGAAGCAGGGACGAGCTCATAAGTGATGTATTCCTATGGACCTCCACATATGGCCGAGCAAAAGCAGGACGACCAGCTCGAACATACATACAACAGCTCTGTGAGGATACGGGATGTAGCCTTGAAGACCTGCCAGAGGCGATGAACGATAGGGAGAAGTGGAGAGAGAGGGTCAGGGATATTCGTGCTGGCGGCACGACATGATGATGATGATATATATATACACATATATACACATACACATACACTCATGCACCTATATATACGTGGTGCATTCAATAAGGTTCCAGACTTTTTTATACAGGCATTTAAAATTGTTATAGACTCTTGAAAATTCAGTATGTTATTGCTATACATCTTAGGAGATGACTGATCAATTTTTATGATTTCAGCTTCAAATGAACAGCTACAGCAGCAATTGGAATACACCCTACTAAAGCCTGATCGTCTCAGCTGGTGAATTTCAAAAATACAATCTGGACGTGAGGACACTTTAGAAGAAAAAATGCCACAGAAACGTATGGAATGCTTCAGATTGCTTTTCGGCCATCTTGCATGAATTGAGCATCAGTTTTTGAGTGGCATAAGAGATTCAAGGAAGGCAGGGAGTCTGTAAGGGATGATGAGAGGTGTGGGAGGAGTAAGGAAGTCATAACACCTGAATTAATAGGCCAAATAAAGAATTTCATGGATAAGGACCGTCGTGTGTCTATAGAGACAGTAAGTGCACTGTTTGATGCCAGTGTGGGAACTGTACACACAATCATTTGCGAGGAACTGAAGATGCGGAAGATTTGTGCGAAGTTTTTCCCAAGGGTGCTCAGAAAAGATCAGAAAGAAAGATGTTGTCATGACAGCAGGGAGATTGTCAAGCTGATCTATTCAGATCCTGCAGTTCTTGATGCTTTGGTGACCTGCGATGAAAGCTGGATCTACTGCTCTGACCCAGAGACCAAGAGACAGAGTTCCCAGTGGAAGCATGCTGGCTTTCCCAGACCCAAGAAAGCCAGACAGAGCAAATCTACCCACAAACTTTTGATGATCCCTTTTTTTGACAGCACTGGCATGATCTACATGCACTGGGTTCCCACTGGACAGACAGTCCACAAGGAATACTATGTTGAGGTTTTAAGGGAGTTCAGGTAGAGATTCCTAGGGAAGAGGCCAGCACTCTTCAAATCGGATCAGTGGCATTTCCACCAGGACAATGTACCAGTCCACAACCCCATCCTTGTCAGACTATTTGAGCAAGATGGGCATCAAGACAGTTCCTCAGCCTACCATGGTCCAGACATTGCTCCCTGTGACTTTTGCTTATTCCCTAAGCTCAAGGAAAAACTTAGAGGCTATCGTTATGAGGCTTTCCAAAAGCTGTTGGAATGTTACAACAAGTGCATTGCAGTCGGAGGAGATTACTTTGAAGGGGACAAAAAAGTCTGGAAACTTATTGTAGGCACCTCATATATATATCTAAATATATAAAAATACAGATATATATATATATATATTTATATACTCATAGATATACTTATATATGTACATATATATACACACCCATCTATGTATAGTATACATTCACATATATACACATATAAATACATACACGCATATATATATATATATATATATTTATATTTGTACACACATACGGACATATACATATATATATACACACACACATCTACATATACATAGACGCACACATTTATATATTTATTTGTACATACAAAGACGTGTATATATATATATATATATATATGTATGTATATACAAATACATACACTAAGTAATACAAGTAGATATATAAACAGACTCATATACATACACACAGACATTTTTGTATATGTGTATATACTCATGTACATATATATAAATGCATATGCACAAATATATGCACATTGATGTATACACTCACACATATATGTATGCATGTATATACATATGTAAACACATGTATACATACACGTCCACATATGTATGCACATATATATATATATATATATATATATCTGTATAATCACACCTTTACATTTTTTATGAAAAATTTGTAGGTCATCACATACATGCAATCATGGATGACTTTAACTAACATATACTTTGATTTTCATGTAAACCTAAATGCTGTCTTAATCAGACCTTGTTTGGGATCAACAGAAATAGTCTTACCTCACATTAAAAAAATTGGAAGATCTATTTTCTCGTCTTTTCTGATTTTTTTTTGTTTTTTTCCGCTATTTTGCAATATGTTGAGGCCTAATGGGTGTGAATACATGTGGGTACAGATGATGGACCCCTGGAGGCAGCAGGCACACACACTAATAGGCTATATGCAAAAACACAAAGGAAGCAGCAGTCAATTTATGATGCACAAGTGCCTGATATGTGGCCAGACTGCTCATATATATTTCAATAAATCATTGTGCACAGAATTAATGAACTATTATTTAATAAATTCAATTATTCATAATTTACCGCATATACGGAAATATTCCTGAATGCTTTCTTTGTTTATTCCAAAAGTTTTTGGAATTTTCTTCTTTAAGATATTTTTCATTATTTCTTTTCTTTATTGTTGTTCTTGTTTTGATTCTTTTGTCAAATGTTTTCAGCTTTTTTGTCTCTTCCTTTTTTAAAAAAAAAAATCTTTCAATGCTTATCTATATGTGTGCATCTTTGTAGATGTGTGTATATCAGCATCTGTATAATGATAGTAAAAGATTGAATCATGTTTAAATAAGTGGGTGTTAGTGTATATATATATATATATATATATACATATATACACACACCAATACACACATGAATCCATATTTATATACATAACTATTTTTTTTCACTCTTGAATCTTCCTACAAAACAACCTATTAACACATGAATATGTGATAGAATTCAGATTAAAGAAGTACAAGTGAGAAATTAAAGGTTGATAATACTTCAGCCAATAAATAAAATCAAGATAATATTATGATTTATCAACCATAAATAATTTTTCACTTGTATTTCTTTCATTATAATTTTAGAAGCTTTGAATCAGATCACCATAATAGATAAATTCATAATTAGCATGGATTGGAAGTTATGGATCATAATCCTTCAACTAATGAATAAAAATTAAAATACTACTATTGCTACTAATATTACTATCGTAGAAACATACATAGTGAAATGATTATCATAGGAAATGAACCCAACAAGTCAAGTTCAAATCATGAGCAAGGTTGTGTTTAACTTTATGACAATGCTCTTCAGACAGGCAGGTCACCATCTCTTTTTCAGCTATGGATAAATAGTAGGGCAGACTTTATCATTCAACAAAGGGGACGGGTATATACACACAATATGTGTGTGTGTGTGTGTGTGTGTGCACAGAGAAATAAACACTACATGGTGACTTTCTGCAGACCAATTGCCACTCCTGGTTGAACTGTTTCAACATATATAGACTTATAAACAGGGCTGACTTACAATCCCAATGGGCACAGGGGAATTTTCGCCTTTGGGGGGACTTAATCTAACCCAATTGAAACTTTGGTAGATTACAAAATAACTAAGAGAAAGAGAAAGATTACAGGATACCTTGTTGCTTAGTGAAGAGATTAGCCACATCCATTAGCTGCAAATGTTTTCCAGCCAATGTTGTTCAAAATCATTTTTGATATTATCTCAAACAAATCTATATGACCTATCGATGGTACCTTAATAGGAACTACCACTGAGGGTTAAAGTGAATCTAAGAGTCAACGGAATAATTCCAGACTTCCCATGTAATGCTATGAGTTCTCGAATAGATGTTTCTTAAACTACAACACCAAATAGATGCTTGCACCACCACTGTTCCAATGGGTTTACATCTTAAGTTTTAGTCAGATCCCCATTGTAACCTCACCATGAGAAAAAATGACAAACACACCAAACACCATCTTAGTTCACTAATACAAAAATTTATCTGCAACAACACCTCTTGGAGTCATCAAGAAAAGAGAAACAGAGTATGAAAAATGAGTCCACTGCTTGAGCTCGACAGAGAGAAATAAAATGTTGTGAGGAGAGAGAGAACAGACTCAAATCTTAATATTATCTTTCTCATTTTCCGTTGTAGTTCTCAGGCATTCTTACTTGAGGTTCAGTCTTCATATCTTTGCATTGGGTGGAGGTCCCCTTTGAGGAGCTCTCACAAAATGGGTGCCATAATTTTTGGTCATCTTTCTATCATCATGTGTATATTTTTATATATACACACATACATATACATGTGAGTTTAAATATAATAATGTGTATGTATGTATGTATGTGTGTCATCATCATCATCATATCGTGCTGGTAGCACGGATATCCCTGACCCTCTCTCGCCACTCCTCCCTATCGTTCATCGCCCTAGGTAGGTCTTCAGGACAACACCCTGTATCCTCACATAGCTGCTGAATGTACGTTTGAGCTGGTCGCCCTGCTTTTGCGCGGCCATGTGTGGGGATCCACAAGAGTACATGTATGTGTGTAATATATATATATATATATATATCTATATTTAAATGTATGTATTCATATGCAAATACATATTTGTGTATATATATATATATGTATATATATACATGTTTAAAAATATCTCTACGAGTGTATATGTGTGATATGTCTAGAGTCCAACAGACTTTCTTTTCCTGTCTTCTATCCTGCCTCCACTCCAATGGTTCTTCTGCTTGAGTTTCTTTCAGCCAATCAGAATCTGTTACCAATTTCCCGCTGAAACATTTCTATTTTTAACCTGGGTGTCTATTGCTATCCCAAACTAGATTTGGGGAACCTCTAAGTCTTGCTAGGAAACAACATATTACTAAAACAATCATCCAGCATCCCTAATTATATTACACTGAGATCTGGACTGGTTTTAATGGTATATTAACTTGTCTAGGGTTATTTTATGCCAAGAGAATTCTCATTTTTTGTGTAGCTGTTTCCTCTGAGTTTTCTTGTACCCAAATATATGATTTCAAGTATTCTCATCTAATACTAATAATATGGTTTCAAATAATTATTTCTATTTCATAATAGTTTGTTTGCACACAGTTATAAGGTTATGGTAATTTGGTTTAATGGCATATCAACCCTTGATGTTTATTTAATGCCCAATCATGTTTATATATATATAGCTGGAATCGAAACCCACCTAACTTTATGTTAGTCTTAGTATCTTACTGCTCAGCCTTCAAGCAACATACGTCAGTTCAGGAATCATAATGCCTTATGTATTAACTTTTGTTTGTTTACATTTTGCCTTACTGGATACCAGAATGATTGCAAGTATTGCTATTGACACTGATAATTCTATTTTTGCACACAGTGAAGTGGTTTTAAGTATTGCTAACACAAATACTTTTATTTGCATACCATTAAACGGTTTCAAGTATTGCTATGTAATACTAATAATTCAATTTAACACCAGTTATTTGCTTGCACACGGTTAAATCATTTCAAGTATCGAAAATGATTAAATATTTCTATTTGATCCACAGATGAGACCCTAACGGGTATTACCACTCTGGTTTAGAGTGGACCTGGAAGTGATATCAATGAAGGGGTGCTCCATATTTCACAAAACTCCCAAACTAAAGACTCACTATCAGATGGTTTAGTGTCATATCTAGGACTCTCGTAGTAGGTGAGGGTCTTACCCATCTGCAGAGATACAGTTACTGCATTCTTCACCTCAGCCAACAGGGTCGATACTTTTTGGGGAGTGGGGGACTTACTTCAAGGCAGTGGATACAGTCAGCATATTCTAAGTTCCACTGATGAAGGGGGTTGGTTGGATAGGTTTTAGAGTATATCAACCCTTGTAGGTTATTTAATAGCAAATTCTCTTGTAGCTGATTTGTAAATGAATCATTTGTAAGTTACATTTTAACAAGTCAATGGTCATTTGTTTGCATACAGTCAAATGGTGAAACAGTTCTATTTGACCCACACCAGTACATAATGAAGGAGTATTCCACATTCCCAAAAGCTCCAGGATTGAAGCCTCACCATCAGATGGTTTAGTGTCATATCTAGGACACTCACTGATGGGCAGGTCTTACTCATCTACAGAAAAGCAGTCCGTCTATTCTACAGCCCCAACTTACTAAGCTGACAGTTATATGATTTCAAGTAACTGATAATGAATCATTATAGCTTCAAGTCTCTTCTCTTAATGCAATCAATTTACATTTATATAGGATCAAGTATTCCTGTCAAATACAAATAATTTCTAAACAAATCTATTTGACCTATAGATGGAACCTTACCAGCTATTTCTTCTCTGAGCCAGAGAGTACGTGAAAGTAATGGCAATGATGGAGTACTCCACACTCCCCAAATCTTCAGAACTGGAACCTCACCATCAGATGCAGTTTAGTGTCATGTCCAGGATATCCTTTTTTATGGGGTATCTTACCCCACTGCTGAGAATGGCTTCCAAACTTGAATGGACAGGACACTAAAGAGGTAACTCCAAACTCCCCAATTCTTCAGAACTGTAGCCTCACTACTGAATGCAGTTTAGTGTCATACTCAAGATGTTTGGAAAACTGTTCCAGAAGACTACGTAAAAGAGAATGTTACATTGATTTAAAATCAGTACTTCTTCCTGCCCAATTTCAAACCCACTCATTGCAGACATATGTGGTCATTCTTGTACTTGAAAAGTCTGTGAGTACCATTTATTTACCTTAAGCACTTTTTATGCTGTAATGGCACTCATTTCATTTGATCCATCTATCTTCCCGTGAAAGAGCTAACAAGATTTTGTGCAAGTATCAAAAGATTCTCATACTTTCTACTGCAAACTTTGGCCTTCTGACACTATGTCAGATTTCTTTCTTTTTTCTTTTAATTTTATTGGGTGGAGGTGCTCTCATTTGAATGCACAAATCTCCTCCAGCCAATTGCATATACACAACGCACTCTGCTCTGTAATACTTGTGTGTGTTCCGACAAACAGTAGAAAAAAAAAAAGTTTGTGTTTAAATATTTGAATGACTGATGCTTTGGGAAATTATTTTTGATTTTATTTCTTCCCCAGTGTCCCTCACCCCACTGCAGGTTTTTTTTCTCTGCCTTTTCCTTTACTCTTTCTCAAATTCTTTCCTTTCTTTACTTTTTCTCTTCTCTCAATTATCGCTATTTTCTATAATTCTTTCTATGTATTAACTGATCTCTTTTAGTCTCTAAAATATTCACTCTCTTTTCTCATCTTTCTGACAATCTCTCTTTCTTTGTTTCTATGTGTATGAGTATGTATTTATTTCTCTACTTTCACTTTCATTTTCTCTGTTTATCTTATGTTTTCTGTTCCTTTATCTTTCTTCTTCATCCTTCTTATTCTTCTAATAATTTCTCATTTTCCCTTTTCACATCTCTTATTTTTTTTCTTACTCACATCCAATCTTTTTAATATCCTTTTCTTTCTTTCATTCTCATTTTAAAATCATTCTTATATTTTTTCTTTCCTTCTAGTTTCATATTTTTCTCTTTTATATATGTTATTTTCTTCTTTCATATTCTAGCCCTCTTCATCCCTTTTCTTTCATTCTCTTCCTTTTTTTTTCATTTTCTAATTTCTTTCTCTACTGACTTCACTCTCTTTTAGTTTTTTCCTTCTAATCCAAGTTTTCTTCCAACTATCTCAATCAATTTCTCTTTGTTGGAGAGAGACAGAGTATGTGTGTGTTTGTGTCCTTTTTTCATTTTTCTGAATAACATTCCTCCATTTTAAAAGTCTTTCTTTAATTTTATTCTTTTTTTATCTTCATTTGAATATAAAATCATGTGTGCGTATGTGTTTGCATATTATATTTATATACACACACACATACACGTGTTTGAGCATCTCAAGATGTATACATATGTATAATTTTTTCCACTTTTTCATATAAATTTTGCTGTCCCACTTAAATTTTAACTATCTCTCTCTGAAATCTCTTCATCTTTTCATCTCTCTCTCATTCTCTGCATTTATATCAGAACGATGGTGTCAGTGGTGATGATGAGGATGATGTGGCAGGGTGGAGGCAGGTGGTCATCATAGCACAGACTTGTCACAGATAAGCCTCTTAGTAAGCAAAAGTAGACTTCAAAACCGAAGTGTGGCTGGCTGGCTGGCCACCAGCCTCTCCCCTTGGCCACACAACCTGCCCTGAGTCGATCTGCAGTGACAGGCTTAAGATGCAATGGCAACTGGATTTGAAATGAAGTAAAAAAAAAAAAAAAAAAAAAGGCAATAAGAAGAAAATACAAGAGAATTGATGGACATTTTAAATTTTAATAGACTTTTATTTGCATCCTGCTAGCTAAGACTGGCACATTAAATTAAAAATGGTAGCATCAATGGAAAATGAAGTCAAGAGAAGCTTTTTCAGAAATATGAAGGATTGAATAGAATAGTTCAGTTATTTAGCATCTGTTATGTATACATTATAAATTCATAGAATTACTATTACAAAAACAGCAGTAGTTTCTCCAAGAAATCATTCACCTGATAATGAGTCAGAAATCAAATAAGATAGTGCCCCAAATCCTCTCTACCACTAACCCCCAAAACACCAGAGCAGTATCTATTTAACAAATCTCTCAAGTTTTCCTTCTAGACTGCCTAACCAAGGATATAGAACCCCTTCTGCCCAACTATTTACCAGTAGCTGGAGAAAGAATAGATAAATTCATTACTTACTCCAAGGCATTTGCGTGAAAGTGAAATGAAAACTGCCTTATCCAGGATTTGAACTCTGGTTTCCAATTTCCTGCTATGGCAACTATCATTCTAAGTGTACCTCCAAGTAATACCACACAATACCACCAGGCTTTGTTGGTTTTATATCACTATATAGAAGGATCAGATCCATGCAACTGAAGCTTCTGCAGGATCTTAAAGCCACTTGATATTTTCCCAATCTTCTACTGATAACAAACTGCATTGAGTCAGATATGCATTGAATTGGTAATAAAACCTTAGCATTCAATTTTAAAAAGAAATTTATGGGTCCTTTAAACATTGCTCTTACAGATCTTTGTATTTTTCTGCTTTCACTGATGGCCTCAGAAGGAGCCATTAACTCAATGACATAACCTTTTTTAATTCCATTATCAGATTACAAAATCCAGACACTGGGTGGTTAATGTTATGTAAGCTGGAAAAGTGAGATGAAATTCCAAATTTATTTATCTATCTTAGATGACAACAAAGGTGAAAACAGCTAGTTATTATTTCTATTAAATAAGTCATTATTATTTTTCTTTAATAAAAGTCATTTCTTAGCACACAGTTATATGCTTTCAAATAACTATTTATAATCCTTAGTAAACAGTTATAGATTCAAGTAACTATTCTTAGTCCAAATAATTTATTGTAATGTGGCATTAAGTATTTCTTTGTTCAATGGCATATCAACCTTTTTAGGTTATTTAATGTCAAAAATCACTCTTGTAGAAAACCAGCAGATATAATCTAACCTATAGCAGGAAAGATGAGGGCATTAATCCAAAAATGAGCCTAATAATGTAACTAGATTTGCAACTTGCAGTCCAGCTCTTTTGCTATTATGCAACCCCTGAGATGAAATAGTTAATCACATAAGTAAATGCAGCAAACTGGCACAAAAAGAATACAGTAGTAGGCATGACTGGATGGGAAAGGGGATCCACTGGGAATTGTGCAAGAGACTAAAATTTTGGCATATTAACAAATAGTAAATGTCAAAAGCCAAAATTTTTCCTAAAAAAATATGACACAAAATTCTCTCGGACTTTGAGATACAAACAAATAGACAAATCCAAGCCAAAAGACCTGACTAGTTTTAATTAACCAAAAAAGGGTTTGTCATCTCATAGATTTAACCATTCCAGTGGACCACAGACTAGAAGCAAAAAGACAGACAAAAATCTGAATCTGAAAAAGTTGTAGAACAATTGTAGTTAGTACCATTGGAATGGTCCCAAAAGGCTAAGAAAAGGAACAGGAGATCAGAGGAAGAATTAATACCATCTAGACCACAGCACTGTTAAAATGAGCAAGAAGAGTCTTGAAGACATGAGGAGATTTGCTGTCACTCAGATTTCAGAGTAAAACCACAAGTTACAACTGGCGTGAAAAGCCCACAAGGATAATAATATATCTGTCTAGGAGTATAATGATAATAATAAATCCAATGGGTGAATAGATTTGTTATGAAAATTGGTTTGAAACTAAATTTAATGTTTTTTTAAAAAGAAGTTTATTTCAATATTATGCTTATTATACTTATCTAAATCCAATTTAAAGTGCTTGGTTTATCTATTACGTTAAACTTGGTTCTTTTGCAAAGAGAATCTTTTCAAGAATACATGCACAAGAGCGAAACATTACAATGTGCAATTGGCAAATCTAAAGTGTTCATATCAGGAATTTGAAAAAAAATAAATAAATAAAATTAGCATATATATATATATGTATATATATTGTTTATCATTAAGTATGTCCATGATGATTTGTGTCGGGATATATGACAATAGAACTAGAGTTTCAATATAAAAGTAACATAGCAATACACTGACATTCATTTGAATTATTGCATAAAACATTTTTATATCATTACAGCTGTATATTATATAACTTAAAGAACAACCATGTGTAAGTAGGGTATATATATATATATATATATATATATATATATATATATAAAAGAAGAATCTACATAAGATATATATATAATGTGAAAATATATAATTGTGATAAATTATGAATAAATTTTGGAATTTTATAACTTTTTTCATATAATTTTCTCTCTCTCTCTCTCTCTCTCTCTCTCTCAACCTTCATTAATATTTCTGCATCTGTTCCTAATTATCAATCATGTTTATGCATCTTTCTACAAATGTATAAGTGGATGTGATGGATATATATATATAAATATATTAGTAGATAATATATATCCCTATGTGTATGTATATATATATATGTATATATATATATATATATATTAATGAAAATCAATAATTTTCTTATGAATTATAAATATCTATGAAATTTGGTTAAAACGTTTTATACAATTTTCACTCTTTTAACCTTCGCTTTATATCTGTCTATTCATATTTATCCATCCCATTGCATGAACATAGATATAAAAAAAAATCCATATAGACATAGATATAGAGACTCACAGTGCAATCTCTGTTTATTTATCTATGTGTCTCTCTCTCTCTCTCTCTCTCACTCATACAGAGAGAGAGAGTGAAAGGGAATGTGTGAGATGGAGAAAGCAAGAGAGAGTGTGTGTGTGTGTGTGAGAGAGTATGAAAGAGATTAACAGTTTTATATACACATCAATAAACATAATAAAATATCAATATAAAACATGATATTTCAAAAATCTTGTCACCTCAAAATTATCTTTAATTTTTTACCTGCATATAGGCTCTTCAGTCATTTATTTTTTAAGCATTCATGAAAATATCCATCTGTGTGGAATCTTATGAGGCTGTACAAGACAAATAAAATTATGTACATATGTACCGACACATATATCAAGTATATACATCAGTGTGTGTCTGTATTCAAGCAGAACAATCAACAAATTAGAGATTAATATACACACACACACACACACACACATATATATATATATCACACACAGAGAAATGAAAGCAGCAATTAAAAATGATATTGTCATCAAAAATGTCTTTAGACATGTATCCACAATTGAAAATTCTTCTCACTAAAATGCATACAACTCTTCAGTATTTTTTTATTTTTGCCCCTTTTGTTTCTTTTTTTTTTCTTAAATTTAGTAGCTTCAACTTAAAACAGGTTCCTCTCATCCAGGTGCCATTATTTGCACACGCTTCTCCTGCAACTCTGAAAGCTCCAAGAGTGGCATTTTGGTGCTTCCAAAGAAGGCATTATTCTCAATGCAATGATGCAGCCCACTCCAGATGATAAATAACAATGCACAACGCCTCTATTACATCAATCCATAAAAAAGAAAAAAAAAACTTAGTTGAAAGAACTGGAGAAAAAGAATATGGAGGAAAGAGAGAAAGAAAGATGCTTTTTTAATAACACTTAAGAGATGTCATGATGCAATTGTCAATTCATAATATATTTAGATATATATATATATATATATATATATATATAAAGGTTTGAATACAATACCCATACAAATATTCACACATCTTTTTACACCTATGTACTTACAAAACAACATACAACTTCATGCACATCTCTGTTTATGTGAACATTTTGGCATATTGGGACATTTATGGATATTTCTATTTATGTAACATATATGCCCTTATATCTAAGTACAACTTTATCCATAGAATCAAACACACATCTTTATATCTGATTTATCCTGTCAGCCGGGCTTAAAATATGTCAATGCAGAGAGGTGAGACCCACTCCCAAAAGGGGTGTCTTGGCTATGATTAAACTGCATTCTGTATGAAGGCTTCAGATCTGGAATGCATGTTGTCCCCCTTTGGTTACTATTACTCCCAAGTCCACTCCAACTCACCACCTCTCCCTATCATCCATTGCTTCCAGCAGGTCCTCGGGGCTCCATCTCGTATCGGCATAGAGCTGCTGTATGTAGGTTCGAGCTGGTCGTTCTGCCTTTGCTCATCCATGTGAAGGGGTTCACAGGAGTACATTACTCATGAGCTCATTCCTACTTCTCCAGCAGTGTCCCATATGTCTGGTTTGTCCAATTTTGATAGTTTTCGTGATGGGTGGTAGGTGGCCGTACAGCTGCTGCTTTGTGGGGTGCTGCTTTCAGGACATGTTCAATATTGCTTGCAGCATTCTTGTGTAGTTGCCATCAAGCTTTTTCTCAGTAGTGTCCATGTAGTGCATCCATATAGCAGTATCGACATGACTACTGCTTGGAAAAAATGCGCTTCATTTTATCAGTCAGGTCTGACTTTCATATGACCGATAGCCTATTGATAGCTGTCCATGACTTTGCTAGTCACATGTTGATGTCTGTCTTGGTTGATGAGACACTGCTTCCTAGGTAGGTGAACTTGTCAACTAGTTTCAGAGAGCTACCATTTTGTGTGGAGATGTTGCCTGTTTGATTCAAGCACATATATTCCGTTTTGTGTGCATTGACATGGAGGCTGATGCCTGCATCGGCTTGTTCAAGACTAGGTTACAGGGTTTGGGCTTGGGCGGGTGCATTTGCCAGAAGCACTATATCATCGGTGTAGTTGGCGTCAGTAATTGTTTTGGTGGGGTACCTTCTGCTTCTTTCTTTTGTTAGCTTGAAATCATTAAAAAAAAACCTCTGACTCATAGTGGTAATAATTACTAGAGTCCCATTTATGAGCCATATAGATTTGTTTTAAAATTATGACAATTAGATAAAAATAATTGACACAACACAAATGTGTGAAAATTTGTATTAACAATTCTTTCTTGAAGCAGTAATAGTTTACCAAGAACTATCATTGTTATACAAGTTATAAGTAAAGTTGGTGACCTTTGTTGAGTGTGACCCAAAGGCTCTCTTTTCAATAGCTACTACACCGAGGTGAAGGGAAGGGCCCTACTTTTTCCCTGGATTGCTCCACTTTACCCTTGCTTCTTACCTTATAATGCCGAGTGTTAAGCAAGGCAGCATCAAGTAACATTTTTTTGAGTATTTGGCATGACTCGACCTGGGATTGAAACCTGATCTTCTTGACCACTGGCAAACACTCTACTCATTAGTTTAATGGCCCAGTATAAATACATGAGGTTAACGAAAGCATGGACAGCTATCAATAGGCTATCGATTATATGGAAATCAGACCTAACCGATAAAATGAAACGCAGTTTCATCCAGGCAGCAGTCACATTGATACTGCTATATGGGTACACTACATGGACTCTAACAAAATGGCTGGAGAAGAAGCTAGACGGTAATTACACAAGAATGCTGCGAGCAATCTTGAACAAGTCCTGGCGGCAACACCCCACAAGACACCAACTGTACGGCCACCTGCCTCCTATCACGAAAACTATTCAAGTTAGACGAACCAGACATGCAGGACACTGCTGGAGAAGCAGGGACGAACTCATAAGAGATGTACTCTTATGGACCCCCACACATGGCTGTGCAAAAGCAGGACGACCAGCACAAACATACATTCAGCAGCTATGTGAGGATACGAGATGTTGTCCTGAAGACCTGCCTAGGGCGATGAACGATAGGGAGGAGTGGCGAGAGAGGGTCAGGGATATCTGTGCTACCAGCACGACATGATGATGATAAATACTAGTTATAAATAATTTTTATAAATTTCTTGAAACTATATATTAGGACATTGAATAAGTTCTTGCTGATTTTTTATGAAAAGAAATGTTTTATTTTCAAAAATGAGTAAGAAACATGTCACTGAAAGTATTATTCATCACTAGCCTCTACATTTTCCCATCTTTCTGGCAGCATTTGAATTCCACGTTGAAAAAACAACACAACTTGTGAGGCTAACCATGAGTCAACCCATTTTTTGGCATCTTTATAAGAAAGTGCTACTCAACCAGACCATGTGCCATCGATCAGAACAAGTGATAATCAGACAGAGCAATGTCTGGTGAATACAGCGGAAGAGGTAGGAGTTCCCATTTAAGAATTTCCAAATAGGTTTTCACCCATTTTGCAACATGTGGCCTAGTCTTGTCATGTTGCAAAATCACTTGGTCAGGTCTCTGCTCATATATCAGGCATTTTTTCTTCCATGCTTTGCACAAATGTACCAACTTTAGATGATAGCAATCTCCTGTGATGGTTTTGGTTGGTTTCAGCAGCTCATAATAAACTACACTAAGTTGATCCTACCAAATGCAGAGTAGAAGCTTTGCCACCGATATTGATGCATGGCTAAGCTCACCCATGATCTTCTATGTGTAGGGTTATTGTAGTGTATCCACTTTTCATTGTTTGTCAAGATATGATGCCAAAAACCTTTCATTTTCTACTGTTACAGCAGCTGTTCCTGCATGACAAGACACTGTTCAACATCTCTTTACTTTCACTCTTACAGCACCCAATATCCTTGCTTTTGAATCATTCCGAATGCTTTAAAACATTTCAAAACTTCTGTTAAGCAGAGTTAAACTGGTTTGAAATCAGTTTTCCTTCTCCCAGATTGTCTAACCAACATTTAAGCGTCTGCTCTCCTATTCACTCATACCTGAGAAGAGAACTGATGTATTCCTTCCATTTCTAAAGTCATTAGCATTAAGTCAAACACAAACATCCTTGTCCAGCTTCACCAATTCCATTTCCTCTGACAGCAATCGTTACATTAAGTGCACCTCTTATCACTGAGCATTTCGTTCCCCTTAATCTTGATCATGGCATTTCCTTCTCCTTAATCTTGATCATGGCATTTCATTCCCCTGAATCTTGATCATGGCATTTCATTCCCCTGAATCTTGATCATGGCATTTCCTTCTCCTTAATCATGATCATGGCATTTCATTCTCCTTAATCATGATCATGGTATTTCCTTTTCCTTAATCTTGATCATGGCATTTCATTCTCCTTAATCATGATCATGGTATTTCCTTTTCCTTAATCTTGATCATGGCATTTCATTCCCCTGAATCTTGATCATGGCATTTCCTTCTCCTTAATCTTGATCATGGCATTTCATTCCCCTGAATCTTGATCATGGCATTTCCTTCTCCTTAATCATGATCATGGTATTTCATTCTCCTTAATCTTGATCATGGCATTTCATTCCCCTGAATCTTGATCATAGCATTTCATTCTCCTTAGTCTTGATCATGGCATTTCATTCTCCTTAATCATGATCATGGCATTTCATTCCCCTGAATCTTGATCATGGCATTTCATTCTCCTTAATCTTGATCATGGCATTTCATTCTCCTTAATGATGATCATGGCATTTCATTCTCCTTAATCTTGATCATGGCATTTCATTCCCCTGAATCTTGATCATGGCATTTCATTCTCCTTAATCATGATCATGGCATTTCATTCCCCTGAATCTTGATCATGGCATTTCATTCCCCTTAATCTTGATCATGGTATTTCATTCTCCTTAATCTTGATCATGGCATTTCCTTCTCCTTAATCTTGATCATGGCATTTCATTCCCCTGAATCTTGATCATGGCATTTCATTCTCCTTAATCATGATCATGGTATTTCCTTTTCCTTAATCTTGATCATGGCATTTCATTCCCCTGAATCTTGATCATGGCATTTCATTCTCCTTAATCATGATCATGGCATTTCATTCCCCTGAATCTTGATCATGGCATTTCATTCTCCTTAATCATGATCATGGCATTTCATTCCCCTGAATCTTGATCATGGCATTTCATTCTCCTTAATCTTGATCATGGCATTTCATTCCACTTAATCTAGATCATGGTATTTCCTTTTCCTTAATCTTGATCATGGCATTTCATTCTCCTTAATCATGATCATGGTATTTCCTTTTCCTTAATCTTGATCATGGCATTTCATTCCCCTGAATCTTGATCATGGCATTTCATTCTCCTTAATCTTGATCATGGCATTTCATTCCCCTGAATCTTGATCATGGCATTTCATTCTCCTTAATCATGATCATGGCATTTCATTCTCCTTAATCTTGATCATGGCATTTCATTCCCCTGAATCTTGATCATGGCATTTCATTCTCCTTAATCTTGATCATGGCATTTCATTCCCCTGAATCTTGATCATGGCATTTCATTCCCCTTAATCTTGATCATGGCATTTCATGCTCCTTAATCTTGATCATGGCATTTCCTTTTCCTTAATCTTGATCATGGCATTTCATTCCCCTGAATCTTGATCATGGCATTTTATTCTACTAAATCATGATCATGGTATTTCCTTTTCCTTAATCTTGATCATGGCATTTCATTCTCCTTAGTCTTGATCATGGCATTTCATTCTCCTTAATCATGATCATGGCATTTCATTCCCCTTAATCTTGATAATGGCATTTCATTGTCCTTAATCTTGATCATGGCATTTCATTCCACTTAATCATGATCATGGCATTTCATTCCCCTTAATCATGATCATGGCATTTCATTCTCCTTAATCTTGATCATGGCATTTCATTCCCCTTAATCTTGATCATGGCATTTCATGCTCCTTAATCTTGATAATGGCATTTCCTTCTCCTTAATCTTGATCATGGCATTTCATCCCCCTTAATCATGATCATGGTATTTCCTTTTCCTTAATCTTGATCATGGCATTTCATTCTCCTTAATCATGATCATGGTATTTCCTTTTCCTTAATCTTGATCATGGCATTTCCTTCTCCTTAATCTTGATCATTGCATTTAATTCCCCTTAATCATGATCATGGCATTTCATTCCCCTTAATCATGATCATGGCATTTCATTCTCCTTAGTCTTGATCATGGCATTTCATTCTCCTTAATCTTGATCATGGCATTTCATTCCCCTTAATCTTGATCATGGCATTTCATTCTCCCTAATCTTGATCATGGCATTTCATTCCACTTAATCTAGATCATGGTATTTCATGCTCCTTAATCTTGATCATGGCATTTCATTCTCCTTAATCTTGATCATGGCATTTCATTCCCCTTAATCATGATCATGGCATTTCATTCTCCTTAATCTTGATCATGGCATTTCATGCTCCTTAATCTTGATCATGGCATTTCCTTCTCCTTAATCTTGATCATGGCATTTCATTCCCCTTAATCATGATCATGGTATTTCCTTTTCCTTAATCTTGATCATGGCATTTCATTCTCCTTAATCATGATCATGGTATTTCCTTTTCCTTAATCTTGATCATGGCATTTCCTTCTCCTTAATCTTGATCATTGCATTTAATTCCCCTTAATCATGATCATGGCATTTCATTCCCCTTAATCATGATCATGGCATTTCATTCTCCTTAGTCTTGATCATGGCATTTCATTCCCCTTAATCTTGATCATGGCATTTCATTCTCCTTAATCTTGATCATGGCATTTCATTCCACTTAATCTAGATCATGGTATTTCATGCTCCTTAATCTTGATCATGGCATTTCATTCTCCTTAATCTTGATCATGGCATTTCATTCCCCTTAATCATGATCATGGCATTTCATTCCCCTTAATCATGATCATGGCATTTCATTCTCCTTAATCTTGATCATGGCATTTCATTCCCCTTAATCTTGATCATGGCATTTCATGCTCCTTAATCTTGATCATGGCATTTCCTTCTCCTTAATCTTGATCATGGCATTTCATTCCCCTTAATCATGATCATGGTATTTCCTTTTCCTTAATCTTGATCATGGCATTTCATTCTCCTTAATCATGATCATGGTATTTCCTTTTCCTTAATCTTGATCATGGCATTTCCTTCTTCTTAATCTTGATCATTGCATTTCATTCCCCTTAATCATGATCATGGCATTTCATTCCCCTTAATCATGATCATGGCATTTCATTCTCCTTAGTCTTGATCATGGCATTTCATTCTCCTTAATCTTGATCATGGCATTTCATTCCCCTTAATCTTGATCATGGCATTTCATTCTCCTTAATCTTGATCATGGCATTTCATTCCACTTAATCTAGATCATGGTATTTCATGCTCCTTAATCTTGATCATGGCATTTCATTCTCCTTAATCTTGATCATGGCATTTCATGCTCCTTAATCTTGATCATGGCATTTCCTTCTCCTTAATCTTGATCATGGCATTTCATTCCCCTTAATCATGATCATGGTATTTCCTTTTCCTTAATCTTGATCATGGCATTTCCTTCTCCTTAATCATGATCATGGTATTTCCTTTTCCTTAATCTTGATCATGGCATTTCCTTCTCCTTAATCTTGATCATTGCATTTAATTCCCCTTAATCATGATCATGGCATTTCATTCCCCTTAATCATGATCATGGCATTTCATTCTCCTTAGTCTTGATCATGGCATTTCATTCTCCTTAATCTTGATCATGGCATTTCATTCCCCTTAATCTTGATCATGGCATTTCATTCTCCTTAATCTTGATCATGGCATTTCATTCCACTTAATCTAGATCATGGTATTTCATGCTCCTTAATCTTGATCATGGCATTTCATTCTCCTTAATCTAGATCATGGCATTTCATTCCCCTTAATCATGATCATGGCATTTCATTCTCCTTAATCTTGATCATGGCATTTCATTCTCCTTAATCTTGATCATGGCATTTCATTCTCCTTAATCATGATCATGGTATTTCCTTTTCCTTAATCTTGATCATGGCATTTCATTCTCCTTAATCATGATCATGGCATTTCATTCCCCTGAATCTTGATCATGGCATTTCATTCTCCTTAATCATGATCATGGCATTTCCTTTTCCTTTATCATGGCATTTCATTCTCCTTAATCATGATCATGGCATTTCATTCCCCTGAATCTTGATCATGGCATTTCATTCTCCTTAATCATGATCATGGCATTTCATTCTCCTTAATCTTGATCATGGCATTTTATTCCCCTGAATCTTGATCATGGCATTTCATTCCCCTGAATCTTGATCATGGCATTTCATTCTCCTTAATCTTGATCATGGCATTTCATTCCACTTAATCTAGATCATGGTATTTCCTTTTCCTTAATCTTGATCATGGCATTTCATTCTCCTTAATCTTGATCATGGCATTTCATTCCACTTAATCTAGATCATGGTATTTCCTTTTCCTTAATCTTGATCATGGCATTTCATTCCTCTTAATCTTGATCATGACATTTCCTTCTCCTTAATCTTGATCATGGCATTTCATTCCCCTTAATCTTGATCATGGTATTTCCTTTTCCTTAATCTTGATCATGGCATTTCATTCTCCTTAGTCTTGATCATGGCATTTCATTCTCCTTAATCTTGATCATGGCATTTCATTCCCCTTAATCTTGATCATGGCATTTCATGCTCCTTAATCTTGATAATGGCATTTCCTTCTCCTTAATCTTGATCATGGCATTTCATCCCCCTTAATCATGATCATGGTATTTCCTTTTCCTTAATCTTGATCATGGCATTTCATTCTCCTTAATCATGATCATGGTATTTCCTTTTCCTTAATCTTGATCATGGCATTTCCTTCTCCTTAATCTTGATCATTGCATTTAATTCCCCTTAATCATGATCATGGCATTTCATTCCCCTTAATCATGATCATGGCATTTCATTCTCCTTAGTCTTGATCATGGCATTTCATTCTCCTTAATCTTGATCATGGCATTTCATTCCCCTTAATCTTGATCATGGCATTTCATTCTCCCTAATCTTGATCATGGCATTTCATTCCACTTAATCTAGATCATGGTATTTCATGCTCCTTAATCTTGATCATGGCATTTCATTCTCCTTAATCTTGATCATGGCATTTCATTCCCCTTAATCATGATCATGGCATTTCATTCTCCTTAATCTTGATCATGGCATTTCATGCTCCTTAATCTTGATCATGGCATTTCCTTCTCCTTAATCTTGATCATGGCATTTCATTCCCCTTAATCATGATCATGGTATTTCCTTTTCCTTAATCTTGATCATGGCATTTCATTCTCCTTAATCATGATCATGGTATTTCCTTTTCCTTAATCTTGATCATGGCATTTCCTTCTCCTTAATCTTGATCATTGCATTTAATTCCCCTTAATCATGATCATGGCATTTCATTCCCCTTAATCATGATCATGGCATTTCATTCTCCTTAGTCTTGATCATGGCATTTCATTCCCCTTAATCTTGATCATGGCATTTCATTCTCCTTAATCTTGATCATGGCATTTCATTCCACTTAATCTAGATCATGGTATTTCATGCTCCTTAATCTTGATCATGGCATTTCATTCTCCTTAATCTTGATCATGGCATTTCATTCCCCTTAATCATGATCATGGCATTTCATTCCCCTTAATCATGATCATGGCATTTCATTCTCCTTAATCTTGATCATGGCATTTCATTCCCCTTAATCTTGATCATGGCATTTCATGCTCCTTAATCTTGATCATGGCATTTCCTTCTCCTTAATCTTGATCATGGCATTTCATTCCCCTTAATCATGATCATGGTATTTCCTTTTCCTTAATCTTGATCATGGCATTTCATTCTCCTTAATCATGATCATGGTATTTCCTTTTCCTTAATCTTGATCATGGCATTTCCTTCTTCTTAATCTTGATCATTGCATTTCATTCCCCTTAATCATGATCATGGCATTTCATTCCCCTTAATCATGATCATGGCATTTCATTCTCCTTAGTCTTGATCATGGCATTTCATTCTCCTTAATCTTGATCATGGCATTTCATTCCCCTTAATCTTGATCATGGCATTTCATTCTCCTTAATCTTGATCATGGCATTTCATTCCACTTAATCTAGATCATGGTATTTCATGCTCCTTAATCTTGATCATGGCATTTCATTCTCCTTAATCTTGATCATGGCATTTCATGCTCCTTAATCTTGATCATGGCATTTCCTTCTCCTTAATCTTGATCATGGCATTTCATTCCCCTTAATCATGATCATGGTATTTCCTTTTCCTTAATCTTGATCATGGCATTTCCTTCTCCTTAATCATGATCATGGTATTTCCTTTTCCTTAATCTTGATCATGGCATTTCCTTCTCCTTAATCTTGATCATTGCATTTAATTCCCCTTAATCATGATCATGGCATTTCATTCCCCTTAATCATGATCATGGCATTTCATTCTCCTTAGTCTTGATCATGGCATTTCATTCTCCTTAATCTTGATCATGGCATTTCATTCCCCTTAATCTTGATCATGGCATTTCATTCTCCTTAATCTTGATCATGGCATTTCATTCCACTTAATCTAGATCATGGTATTTCATGCTCCTTAATCTTGATCATGGCATTTCATTCTCCTTAATCTAGATCATGGCATTTCATTCCCCTTAATCATGATCATGGCATTTCATTCTCCTTAATCTTGATCATGGCATTTCATTCTCCTTAATCTTGATCATGGCATTTCATTCTCCTTAATCATGATCATGGTATTTCCTTTTCCTTAATCTTGATCATGGCATTTCATTCTCCTTAATCATGATCATGGCATTTCATTCCCCTGAATCTTGATCATGGCATTTCATTCTCCTTAATCATGATCATGGCATTTCCTTTTCCTTTATCATGGCATTTCATTCTCCTTAATCATGATCATGGCATTTCATTCCCCTGAATCTTGATCATGGCATTTCATTCTCCTTAATCATGATCATGGCATTTCATTCTCCTTAATCTTGATCATGGCATTTTATTCCCCTGAATCTTGATCATGGCATTTCATTCCCCTGAATCTTGATCATGGCATTTCATTCTCCTTAATCTTGATCATGGCATTTCATTCCACTTAATCTAGATCATGGTATTTCCTTTTCCTTAATCTTGATCATGGCATTTCATTCTCCTTAATCTTGATCATGGCATTTCATTCCACTTAATCTAGATCATGGTATTTCCTTTTCCTTAATCTTGATCATGGCATTTCATTCCTCTTAATCTTGATCATGACATTTCCTTCTCCTTAATCTTGATCATGGCATTTCATTCCCCTTAATCTTGATCATGGTATTTCCTTTTCCTTAATCTTGATCATGGCATTTCATTCTCCTTAGTCTTGATCATGGCATTTCATTCTCCTTAATCTTGATCATGGCATTTCATTCCCCTTAATCTTGATCATGGCATTTCATGCTCCTTAATCTTGATAATGGCATTTCCTTCTCCTTAATCTTGATCATGGCATTTCATCCCCCTTAATCATGATCATGGTATTTCCTTTTCCTTAATCTTGATCATGGCATTTCATTCTCCTTAATCATGATCATGGTATTTCCTTTTCCTTAATCTTGATCATGGCATTTCCTTCTCCTTAATCTTGATCATTGCATTTAATTCCCCTTAATCATGATCATGGCATTTCATTCCCCTTAATCATGATCATGGCATTTCATTCTCCTTAGTCTTGATCATGGCATTTCATTCTCCTTAATCTTGATCATGGCATTTCATTCCCCTTAATCTTGATCATGGCATTTCATTCTCCCTAATCTTGATCATGGCATTTCATTCCACTTAATCTAGATCATGGTATTTCATGCTCCTTAATCTTGATCATGGCATTTCATTCTCCTTAATCTTGATCATGGCATTTCATTCCCCTTAATCATGATCATGGCATTTCATTCTCCTTAATCTTGATCATGGCATTTCATGCTCCTTAATCTTGATCATGGCATTTCCTTCTCCTTAATCTTGATCATGGCATTTCATTCCCCTTAATCATGATCATGGTATTTCCTTTTCCTTAATCTTGATCATGGCATTTCATTCTCCTTAATCATGATCATGGTATTTCCTTTTCCTTAATCTTGATCATGGCATTTCCTTCTCCTTAATCTTGATCATTGCATTTAATTCCCCTTAATCATGATCATGGCATTTCATTCCCCTTAATCATGATCATGGCATTTCATTCTCCTTAGTCTTGATCATGGCATTTCATTCCCCTTAATCTTGATCATGGCATTTCATTCTCCTTAATCTTGATCATGGCATTTCATTCCACTTAATCTAGATCATGGTATTTCATGCTCCTTAATCTTGATCATGGCATTTCATTCTCCTTAATCTTGATCATGGCATTTCATTCCCCTTAATCATGATCATGGCATTTCATTCCCCTTAATCATGATCATGGCATTTCATTCTCCTTAATCTTGATCATGGCATTTCATTCCCCTTAATCTTGATCATGGCATTTCATGCTCCTTAATCTTGATCATGGCATTTCCTTCTCCTTAATCTTGATCATGGCATTTCATTCCCCTTAATCATGATCATGGTATTTCCTTTTCCTTAATCTTGATCATGGCATTTCATTCTCCTTAATCATGATCATGGTATTTCCTTTTCCTTAATCTTGATCATGGCATTTCCTTCTTCTTAATCTTGATCATTGCATTTCATTCCCCTTAATCATGATCATGGCATTTCATTCCCCTTAATCATGATCATGGCATTTCATTCTCCTTAGTCTTGATCATGGCATTTCATTCTCCTTAATCTTGATCATGGCATTTCATTCCCCTTAATCTTGATCATGGCATTTCATTCTCCTTAATCTTGATCATGGCATTTCATTCCACTTAATCTAGATCATGGTATTTCATGCTCCTTAATCTTGATCATGGCATTTCATTCTCCTTAATCTTGATCATGGCATTTCATGCTCCTTAATCTTGATCATGGCATTTCCTTCTCCTTAATCTTGATCATGGCATTTCATTCCCCTTAATCATGATCATGGTATTTCCTTTTCCTTAATCTTGATCATGGCATTTCCTTCTCCTTAATCATGATCATGGTATTTCCTTTTCCTTAATCTTGATCATGGCATTTCCTTCTCCTTAATCTTGATCATTGCATTTAATTCCCCTTAATCATGATCATGGCATTTCATTCCCCTTAATCATGATCATGGCATTTCATTCTCCTTAGTCTTGATCATGGCATTTCATTCTCCTTAATCTTGATCATGGCATTTCATTCCCCTTAATCTTGATCATGGCATTTCATTCTCCTTAATCTTGATCATGGCATTTCATTCCACTTAATCTAGATCATGGTATTTCATGCTCCTTAATCTTGATCATGGCATTTCATTCTCCTTAATCTAGATCATGGCATTTCATTCCCCTTAATCATGATCATGGCATTTCATTCTCCTTAATCTTGATCATGGCATTTCATTCTCCTTAATCTTGATCATGGCATTTCATTCTCCTTAATCATGATCATGGTATTTCCTTTTCCTTAATCTTGATCATGGCATTTCATTCTCCTTAATCATGATCATGGCATTTCATTCCCCTGAATCTTGATCATGGCATTTCATTCTCCTTAATCATGATCATGGCATTTCCTTTTCCTTTATCATGGCATTTCATTCTCCTTAATCATGATCATGGCATTTCATTCCCCTGAATCTTGATCATGGCATTTCATTCTCCTTAATCATGATCATGGCATTTCATTCTCCTTAATCTTGATCATGGCATTTTATTCCCCTGAATCTTGATCATGGCATTTCATTCCCCTGAATCTTGATCATGGCATTTCATTCTCCTTAATCTTGATCATGGCATTTCATTCCACTTAATCTAGATCATGGTATTTCCTTTTCCTTAATCTTGATCATGGCATTTCATTCTCCTTAATCTTGATCATGGCATTTCATTCCACTTAATCTAGATCATGGTATTTCCTTTTCCTTAATCTTGATCATGGCATTTCATTCCTCTTAATCTTGATCATGACATTTCCTTCTCCTTAATCTTGATCATGGCATTTCATTCCCCTTAATCTTGATCATGGTATTTCCTTTTCCTTAATCTTGATCATGGCATTTCATTCTCCTTAGTCTTGATCATGGCATTTCATTCTCCTTAATCATGATCATGGCATTTCATTCCCCTTAATCTTGATAATGGCATTTCATTGTCCTTAATCTTGATCATGGCATTTCATTCCACTTAATCTAGATCATGGTATTTCATGCTCCTTAATCTTGATCATGGCATTTCATTCCCCTTAATCATGATCATGGCATTTCATTCCCCTTAATCATGATCATGGCATTTCCTTCTCCTTAATCTTGATCATGGCATTTCATTCCCCTTAATCTTGATCATGGCATTTCATGCTCCTTAATCTTGATCATGGCATTTCCTTCTCCTTAATCTTGATCATGGCATTTCATTCCCCTTAATCATGATCATGGTATTTCCTTTTCCTTAATCTTGATCATGGCATTTCATTCTCCTTAGTCTTGATCATGGCATTTCATTCTCCTTAATCTTGATCATGGCATTTCATTTCCCTTAATCTTGATCATGGCATTTCCTTCTCCTTAATCTTGATCATGGCATTTCATTCCCCTTAATCATGATCATGGTATTTCCTTTTCCTTAATCTTGATCATGGCATTTCATTCTCCTTAGTCTTGATCATGGCATTTCATGCTCCTTAATCTTGATCATGGCATTTCATTCTCCTTAATCATGATCATGGCATTTCATTCTCCTTAATCTTGATCATGGCATTTCATTCCCCTTAATCTTGATCATGGCATTTCATGCTCCTTAATCTTGATCATGGCATTTCCTTCTCCTTAATCTTGATCATGGCATTTCATTCCCCTTAATCATGATCATGGTATTTCCTTTTCCTTAATCTTGATCATGGCATTTCATTCTCCTTAATCATGATCATGGTATTTCCTTTTCCTTAATCTTGATCATGGCATTTCCTTCTCCTTAATCTTGATCATTGCATTTAATTCCCCTTAATCATGATCATGGCATTTCATTCCCCTTAATCATGATCATGGCATTTCATTCTCCTTAGTCTTGATCATGGCATTTCATTCTCCTTAATCTTGATCATGGCATTTCATTCCCCTTAATCTTGATCATGGCATTTCATTCTCCTTAATCTTGATCATGGCATTTCATTCCACTTAATCTAGATCATGGTATTTCATGCTCCTTAATCTTGATCATGGCATTTCATTCTCCTTAATCTTGATCATGGCATTTCATTCCCCTTAATCATGATCATGGCATTTCATTCTCCTTAATCTTGATCATGGCATTTCATGCTCCTTAATCTTGATCATGGCATTTCCTTCTCCTTAATCTTGATCATGGCATTTCATTCCCCTTAATCATGATCATGGTATTTCCTTTTCCTTAATCTTGATCATGGCATTTCATTCTCCTTAATCATGATCATGGTATTTCCTTTTCCTTAATCTTGATCATGGCATTTCCTTCTCCTTAATCTTGATCATTGCATTTAATTCCCCTTAATCATGATCATGGCATTTCATTCTCCTTAGTCTTGATCATGGCATTTCATTCTCCTTAATCTTGATCATGGCATTTCATTCCCCTTAATCTTGATCATGGCATTTCATTCTCCTTAATCTTGATCATGGCATTTCATTCCACTTAATCTAGATCATGGTATTTCATGCTCCTTAATCTTGATCATGGCATTTCATTCTCCTTAATCTAGATCATGGCATTTCATTCCCCTTAATCATGATCATGGCATTTCATTCTCCTTAATCTTGATCATGGCATTTCATTCTCCTTAATCTTGATCATGGCATTTCATTCTCCTTAATCATGATCATGGTATTTCCTTTTCCTTAATCTTGATCATGGCATTTCATTCTCCTTAATCATGATCATGGCATTTCATTCCCCTGAATCTTGATCATGGCATTTCATTCTCCTTAATCATGATCATGGCATTTCCTTTTCCTTTATCATGGCATTTCATTCTCCTTAATCATGATCATGGCATTTCATTCCCCTGAATCTTGATCATGGCATTTCATTCTCCTTAATCATGATCATGGCATTTCATTCTCCTTAATCTTGATCATGGCATTTTATTCCCCTGAATCTTGATCATGGCATTTCATTCCCCTGAATCTTGATCATGGCATTTCATTCTCCTTAATCTTGATCATGGCATTTTATTCCACTTAATCTAGATCATGGTATTTCCTTTTCCTTAATCTTGATCATGGCATTTCATTCTCCTTAATCTTGATCATGGCATTTCATTCCACTTAATCTAGATCATGGTATTTCCTTTTCCTTAATCTTGATCATGGCATTTCATTCTCCTTAATCATGATCATGGTATTTCCTTTTCCTTAATCTTGATCATGGCATTTCATTCCCCTGAATCTTGATCATGGCATTTCATTCTCCTTAATCTTGATCATGGCATTTCATTTCCCTGAATCTTGATCATGGCATTTCATTCTCCTTAATCATGATCATGGTATTTCCTTTTCCTTAATCTTGATCATGGCATTTCATTCCCCTGAATCTTGATCATGGCATTTCATTCTCCTTAATCTTGATCATGGCATTTCATTCCCCTGAATCTTGATCATGGCATTTCATTCTCCTTAATCATGATCATGGCATTTCATTCTCCTTAATCTTGATCATGGCATTTCATTCCCCTGAATCTTGATCATGGCATTTCATTCTCCTTAATCTTGATCATGGCATTTCATTCCCCTGAATCTTGATCATGGCATTTCATTCCCCTTAATCTTGATCATGGCATTTCATGCTCCTTAATCTTGATCATGGCATTTCCTTTTCCTTAATCTTGATCATGGCATTTCATTCCCCTGAATCTTGATCATGGCATTTTATTCTACTAAATCATGATCATGGTATTTCCTTTTCCTTAATCTTGATCATGGCATTTCATTCTCCTTAGTCTTGATCATGGCATTTCATTCTCCTTAATCATGATCATGGCATTTCATTCCCCTTAATCTTGATAATGGCATTTCATTGTCCTTAATCTTGATCATGGCATTTCATTCCACTTAATCATGATCATGGCATTTCATCCCCCTTAATCATGATCATGGTATTTCCTTTTCCTTAATCTTGATCATGGCATTTCATTCTCCTTAATCATGATCATGGTATTTCCTTTTCCTTAATCTTGATCATGGCATTTCCTTCTCCTTAATCTTGATCATTGCATTTAATTCCCCTTAATCATGATCATGGCATTTCATTCCCCTTAATCATGATCATGGCATTTCATTCTCCTTAGTCTTGATCATGGCATTTCATTCACCTTAATCTTGATCATGGCATTTCATTCCCCTTAATCTTGATCATGGCATTTCATTCTCCCTAATCTTGATCATGGCATTTCATTCCACTTAATCTAGATCATGGTATTTCATGCTCCTTAATCTTGATCATGGCATTTCATTCTCCTTAATCTTGATCATGGCATTTCATTCCCCTTAATCATGATCATGGCATTTCATTCTCCTTAATCTTGATCATGGCATTTCATGCTCCTTAATCTTGATCATGGCATTTCCTTCTCCTTAATCTTGATCATGGCATTTCATTCCCCTTAATCATGATCATGGTATTTCCTTTTCCTTAATCTTGATCATGGCATTTCATTCTCCTTAATCATGATCATGGTATTTCCTTTTCCTTAATCTTGATCATGGCATTTCCTTCTCCTTAATCTTGATCATTGCATTTAATTCCCCTTAATCATGATCATGGCATTTCATTCCCCTTAATCATGATCATGGCATTTCATTCTCCTTAGTCTTGATCATGGCATTTCATTCCCCTTAATCTTGATCATGGCATTTCATTCTCCTTAATCTTGATCATGGCATTTCATTCCACTTAATCTAGATCATGGTATTTCATGCTCCTTAATCTTGATCATGGCATTTCATTCTCCTTAATCTAGATCATGGCATTTCATTCCCCTTAATCATGATCATGGCATTTCCTTCTCCTTAATCTTGATTATGGCATTTCATTCTCCTTAATCTTGATCATGGCATTTCATTCACCTTAATCTTGATCATGGCATTTCCTTTTCCTTAATCTTGATCATGGCATTTCATTCTCCTTAATCTTGATCATGACATTTCCTTCTCCTTAATCTTGATCATGGCATTTCATTCCCCTTAATCTTGATCATGGTATTTCCTTTTCCTTAATCTTGATCATGGCATTTCATTCTCCTTAGTCTTGATCATGGCATTTCATTCTCCTTAATCATGATCATGGCATTTCATTCCCCTTAATCTTGATAATGGCATTTCATTGTCCTTAATCTTGATCATGGCATTTCTTTCCACTTAATCTAGATCATGGTATTTCATGCTCCTTAATCTTGATCATGGCATTTCATTCTCCTTAATCTTGATCATGGCATTTCATTCCCCTTAATCATGATCATGGCATTTCATTCCCCTTAATCATGATCATGGCATTTCATTCTCCTTAATCTTGATCATGGCATTTCATTCCCCTTAATCTTGATCATGGCATTTCATGCTCCTTAATCTTGATCATGGCATTTCCTTCTCCTTAATCTTGATCATGGCATTTCATTCCCCTTAATCATGATCATGGTATTTCCTTTTCCTTAATCTTGATCATGGCATTTCATTCTCCTTAATCATGATCATGGTATTTCCTTTTCCTTAATCTTGATCATGGCATTTCCTTCTTCTTAATCTTGATCATTGCATTTCATTCCCCTTAATCATGATCATGGCATTTCATTCCCCTTAATCATGATCATGGCATTTCATTCTCCTTAGTCTTGATCATGGCATTTCATTCTCCTTAATCTTGATCATGGCATTTCATTCCCCTTAATCTTGATCATGGCATTTCATTCTCCTTAATCTTGATCATGGCATTTCATTCCACTTAATCTAGATCATGGTATTTCATGCTCCTTAATCTTGATCATGGCATTTCATTCTCCTTAATCTTGATCATGGCATTTCATTCTCCTTAATCTTGATCATGGCATTTCATTCCCCTTAATCATGATCATGGCATTTCATTCTCCTTAATCTTGATCATGGCATTTCATGCTCCTTAATCTTGATCATGGCATTTCCTTCTCCTTAATCTTGATCATGGCATTTCATTCCCCTTAATCATGATCATGGTATTTCCTTTTCCTTAATCTTGATCATGGCATTTCACTCTCCTTAATCATGATCATGGTATTTCCTTTTCCTTAATCTTGATCATGGCATTTCCTTCTCCTTAATCTTGATCATTGCATTTAATTCCCCTTAATCATGATCATGGCATTTCATTCCCCTTAATCATGATCATGGCATTTCATTCTCCTTAGTCTTGATCATGGCATTTCATTCTCCTTAATCTTGATCATGGCATTTCATTCCCCTTAATCTTGATCATGGCATTTCATTCTCCTTAATCTTGATCATGGCATTTCATTCCACTTAATCTAGATCATGGTATTTCATGCTCCTTAATCTTGATCATGGCATTTCATTCTCCTTAATCTAGATCATGGCATTTCATTCCCCTTAATCATGATCATGGCATT
This sequence comes from Sepioteuthis lessoniana, assembly GCA_963585895.1. Classification (NCBI taxonomy): domain Eukaryota; kingdom Metazoa; phylum Mollusca; class Cephalopoda; order Myopsida; family Loliginidae; genus Sepioteuthis; species Sepioteuthis lessoniana. Next base: position 143,606,929 of record OY757905.1, on the reverse strand, counting down.
TCATTCTCCTTAATCTTGATCATGGCATTTCATTCTCCTTAATCTTGATCATGGCATTTCATTCTCCTTAATCATGATCATGGTATTTCCTTTTCCTTAATCTTGATCATGGCATTTCATTCTCCTTAATCATGATCATGGCATTTCATTCCCCTGAATCTTGATCATGGCATTTCATTCTCCTTAATCATGATCATGGCATTTCCTTTTCCTTTATCATGGCATTTCATTCTCCTTAATCATGATCATGGCATTTCATTCCCCTGAATCTTGATCATGGCATTTCATTCTCCTTAATCATGATCATGGCATTTCATTCTCCTTAATCTTGATCATGGCATTTTATTCCCCTGAATCTTGATCATGGCATTTCATTCCCCTGAATCTTGATCATGGCATTTCATTCTCCTTAATCTTGATCATGGCATTTCATTCCACTTAATCTAGATCATGGTATTTCCTTTTCCTTAATCTTGATCATGGCATTTCATTCTCCTTAATCTTGATCATGGCATTTCATTCCACTTAATCTAGATCATGGTATTTCCTTTTCCTTAATCTTGATCATGGCATTTCATTCCTCTTAATCTTGATCATGACATTTCCTTCTCCTTAATCTTGATCATGGCATTTCATTCCCCTTAATCTTGATCATGGTATTTCCTTTTCCTTAATCTTGATCATGGCATTTCATTCTCCTTAGTCTTGATCATGGCATTTCATTCTCCTTAATCATGATCATGGCATTTCATTCCCCTTAATCTTGATAATGGCATTTCATTGTCCTTAATCTTGATCATGGCATTTCATTCCACTTAATCTAGATCATGGTATTTCATGCTCCTTAATCTTGATCATGGCATTTCATTCCCCTTAATCATGATCATGGCATTTCATTCCCCTTAATCATGATCATGGCATTTCATTCTCCTTAATCTTGATCATGGCATTTCATTCCCCTTAATCTTGATCATGGCATTTCATGCTCCTTAATCTTGATCATGGCATTTCCTTCTCCTTAATCTTGATCATGGCATTTCATTCCCCTTAATCATGATCATGGTATTTCCTTTTCCTTAATCTTGATCATGGCATTTCATTCTCCTTAGTCTTGATCATGGCATTTCATTCTCCTTAATCTTGATCATGGCATTTCATTTCCCTTAATCTTGATCATGGCATTTCCTTCTCCTTAATCTTGATCATGGCATTTCATTCCCCTTAATCATGATCATGGTATTTCCTTTTCCTTAATCTTGATCATGGCATTTCATTCTCCTTAGTCTTGATCATGGCATTTCATGCTCCTTAATCTTGATCATGGCATTTCATTCTCCTTAATCATGATCATGGCATTTCATTCTCCTTAATCTTGATCATGGCATTTCATTCCCCTTAATCTTGATCATGGCATTTCATGCTCCTTAATCTTGATCATGGCATTTCCTTCTCCTTAATCTTGATCATGGCATTTCATTCCCCTTAATCATGATCATGGTATTTCCTTTTCCTTAATCTTGATCATGGCATTTCATTCTCCTTAATCATGATCATGGTATTTCCTTTTCCTTAATCTTGATCATGGCATTTCCTTCTCCTTAATCTTGATCATTGCATTTCATTCCCCTTAATCATGATCATGGCATTTCATTCCCCTTAATCATGATCATGGCATTTCATTCTCCTTAGTCTTGATCATGGCATTTCATTCTCCTTAATCTTGATCATGGCATTTCATTCCCCTTAATCTTGATCATGGCATTTCATTCTCCTTAATCTTGATCATGGCATTTCATTCCACTTAATCTAGATCATGGTATTTCATGCTCCTTAATCTTGATCATGGCATTTCATTCTCCTTAATCTTGATCATGGCATTTCATTCCCCTTAATCATGATCATGGCATTTCATTCTCCTTAATCTTGATCATGGCATTTCATGCTCCTTAATCTTGATCATGGCATTTCCTTCTCCTTAATCTTGATCATGGCATTTCATTCCCCTTAATCATGATCATGGTATTTCCTTTTCCTTAATCTTGATCATGGCATTTCATTCTCCTTAATCATGATCATGGTATTTCCTTTTCCTTAATCTTGATCATGGCATTTCCTTCTCCTTAATCTTGATCATTGCATTTAATTCCCCTTAATCATGATCATGGCATTTCATTCCCCTTAATCATGATCATGGCATTTCATTCTCCTTAGTCTTGATCATGGCATTTCATTCTCCTTAATCTTGATCATGGCATTTCATTCCCCTTAATCTTGATCATGGCATTTCATTCTCCTTAATCTTGATCATGGCATTTCATTCCACTTAATCTAGATCATGGTATTTCATGCTCCTTAATCTTGATCATGGCATTTCATTCTCCTTAATCTAGATCATGGCATTTCATTCCCCTTAATCATGATCATGGCATTTCATTCTCCTTAATCTTGATCATGGCATTTCATTCTCCTTAATCTTGATCATGGCATTTCATTCTCCTTAATCATGATCATGGTATTTCCTTTTCCTTAATCTTGATCATGGCATTTCATTCTCCTTAATCATGATCATGGCATTTCATTCCCCTGAATCTTGATCATGGCATTTCATTCTCCTTAATCATGATCATGGCATTTCCTTTTCCTTTATCATGGCATTTCATTCTCCTTAATCATGATCATGGCATTTCATTCCCCTGAATCTTGATCATGGCATTTCATTCTCCTTAATCATGATCATGGCATTTCATTCTCCTTAATCTTGATCATGGCATTTTATTCCCCTGAATCTTGATCATGGCATTTCATTCCCCTGAATCTTGATCATGGCATTTCATTCTCCTTAATCTTGATCATGGCATTTCATTCCACTTAATCTAGATCATGGTATTTCCTTTTCCTTAATCTTGGCATTTCATTCTCCTTAATCTTGATCATGGCATTTCATTCCACTTAATCTAGATCATGGTATTTCCTTTTCCTTAATCTTGATCATGGCATTTCATTCCTCTTAATCTTGATCATGACATTTCCTTCTCCTTAATCTTGATCATGGCATTTCATTCCCCTTAATCTTGATCATGGTATTTCCTTTTCCTTAATCTTGATCATGGCATTTCATTCTCCTTAGTCTTGATCATGGCATTTCATTCTCCTTAATCATGATCATGGCATTTCATTCCCCTTAATCTTGATAATGGCATTTCATTGTCCTTAATCTTGATCATGGCATTTCATTCCACTTAATCTAGATCATGGTATTTCATGCTCCTTAATCTTGATCATGGCATTTCATTCTCCTTAATCTTGATCATGGCATTTCATTCCCCTTAATCATGATCATGGCATTTCATTCCCCTTAATCATGATCATGGCATTTCATTCTCCTTAATCTTGATCATGGCATTTCATTCCCCTTAATCTTGATCATGGCATTTCATGCTCCTTAATCTTGATCATGGCATTTCCTTCTCCTTAATCTTGATCATGGCATTTCATTCCCCTTAATCATGATCATGGTATTTCCTTTTCCTTAATCTTGATCATGGCATTTCATTCTCCTTAGTCTTGATCATGGCATTTCATGCTCCTTAATCTTGATCATGGCATTTCATTTCCCTTAATCTTGATCATGGCATTTCCTTCTCCTTAATCTTGATCATGGCATTTCATTCTCCTTAATCATGATCATGGTATTTCCTTTTCCTTAATCTTGATCATGGCATTTCATTCTCCTTAGTCTTGATCATGGCATTTCATGCTCCTTAATCTTGATCATGGCATTTCATTCTCCTTAATCTTGATCATGGTATTTCCTTTTCCTTAATCTTGATCATGGCATTTCATTCTCCTTAATCTTGATCATGGCATTTCATTCCACTTAATCTAGATCATGGTATTTCATTGGTGGTTTTAGCTTTGAGAAAACGTACAAGTTATAGAGACCCTAATCTGGAATATAGAAAGAACTGACAAATTATTATGACACCATTACTGAGATGGCCAATCAAGTCAGGTAACCTTGGCAAGACCCGGTTAAGTGTCGTTTTCAGTCCTGGACATAAGATCTTTTTACACCTAACCTACTGGACGAGATGTTGAACTTTGTGAATTTGTCTTTTAATAACTCATTATTTGTATACTAATACCAATTCACTTACAATGTTACAGGACTATTGTAGAATACATGTTACATCTGAAGTAATAGATTTCTAAATATGGAATAATACAGATTAAGATTTGATCTTTTTTAATTGATAGGTGATTTATTTAATATATTCAGTTCATATTAAAATGTGATATCTGTTAAAAATTTTAAGAAAAGTTCAAAGCAAACATTCATGGAAGGTAGACAGAGTATTGGTTTACACCGCACTGGTCCTACTAACTCATTTATACATTTTATTATTCTAAACAGCAATAGATTTGGTAATAATGGAACTGAACTTATTGATTTATTACTTGATAATCAAGTCCATCAATATCACAAATTGATTGACATGACTTGTGAAATAATGTTTCATTGTGATTCTTTATATCTTCATAATAATTTCAATTTGTCTGTTATCGATAAAGTACACATTTCTATGACAAAAGAAAAACCTCATTTCTTTTTCTTGGAACTTTAAGAATTACCGTATCATTACTTTATATTTACCAGCATAGCTCACATGGTATAATTTTCAGTGAAATGGGCAAGCAATCAGTGAGATTTATTTCCGTTGGACGTGCCATATTTCTGGCTTTGTGTCAAATTAAGCTAAATTTAATAAATGACAACTACTTACTTAAATACCTATCATTGATTTATGTTACACTTTCAATTATCTGTATATTAATACCACGGAGAATGTAAAACCTACCCCACCAACCTTTATACGAAAGTGGGTAATGTAACAGTTATTATCATAAAAGATGGATTTGAGGAGCAGAGTTCAACTCTTAGACAAAGTTGTTTGCATTTCACCGTGTCCTAATGCCTTTGGGAAAGGCATGAACCCACTTCTTCTCTCCCCCCCAACTCTGCATAAAGAAGTTTCCATCTATAAAGAAGTTCAGTGCTCACAGCCATTTGTAGTATAAGCAAGTAAAACTCACTGGAAAGCCTGAACTAGAAGAGGTTAGGGTGAAGTCAATGACCTACCTTAGCAGATATCTATGGCAGGCAACAACTAAAACCTTGCCTAAGGGAAAGTGGAAGTGAACAATAGGACTGATGGATAAAACAGTTAGATTTTTTTAATCAAGGAAAGTTAAAAGGAAAAAAAGGATATTGTTTAGCCAATTGTTTTGAATGGGAGAATAAGATTTGAAAGTGAGTGTTTTGTTAATTTAAAAAGATAATCATTTGTTTGCATACCGTTTCAAGAATTCCTGTTTAATACAAATATTGTGTGTACTTATATGGTTTCAAGTATTCTAATCTAATACAAATAATTTAGGCAGTCATATGGTTTCAAGTGACTATTCCTATTTGATGATAATAATCATTTGTTTGCACATAGTTATATGATTACAAGTATAAATTAATTGTTACAAAATGTGACACAAAAATACAATCTTCTAATGAGATATTGAACTGATATATATTTTGGTAGACTCATGATATCTAAGATAAATTTAATAAGTTTTATCAATTAGAATGTTTTTAATATCAATATTTTACCAGATTTTTCTTTTATGCACATATTATAAGTGAAATGTTAAAATTTGATATCATTTTATTCAAATCTTGGTGCTGTAAATCAGAGAAGAAAAAGAAGCCATTTTGTGATATTTCCTTAATGGTGAGTCAACTGATTTGCTAAAATAAATTAACAGTGCAAAGATAAGTAAAAAAAAAAAAAATTCATTGTGACTGATTTTAAAAGATAAAAGCAATAAAAATCGCACTTTCTTTTCTTAGTTTCTTATTAGTTCTTCCAGAATTAGGCAAAGACAATTAAATAAAACAAATTTTGTTTTATGTTTATCTATTTGTTAATGTCGGTCTAAAAACTATCTATCAAATTCTTCCTCTTCACATCAACTATATATATATATATGTATATATACACATATATATATATACATATATACACACACGTACACACATAAACACAGACTCACTGAGATATATTTTAAAAAATAGCTTTTTATTGACTTTTTCCTTGGAATTGTTTTATTTATCATAATTTATCAATTTGTTTCATTATTTTCTCAGAGTTAAAAGCAGATTATGTCAACAAATATTTTAGTTAATGCATATTTGATATGAGCAATAATAATTTTTTTACAGCATTGGAAATAGACATAGAAGTAATAACTTATATCTACATCATTTTCTACAGTTTTCAGTAATTTATGACTGGCCTTCAAGGACAATGTCAGTCCATGAACCAAAATAACGATGTTTGATACTTTTGTTGTATGTGCAGTTCTATTGGGTAGTTTCTCCCCATCAGTCAGCCAATAATTTTTGTTCTATTTTAAAAAGATTCATTCAGTTGAAATTTTCCTAGTTCTTCACAATTGTTTTATCACTGAATTTTTAAAATTCATTTGAAATTTCTTTTGAAAAACTTAAATATTAGGAAATTTACAAGAATAGATAACTAAAAATAGAATATCTATTATATCTACTACATTTTAGGAAGGCTATTAACAACATATCAAATATCTGGAATAAAAAATAAGGAATCTATTTTTTAATTATTTATCTGGTTGATTTTATCTGAATTTTTGAGAAGAACAAAAATCATTATTCCCAATTTATATACTTGGACTACTGTCCTCATCTTTGTTTTTTTATGTTCGATTTTTGGAGGTCTAGTCAAAGTGGAATCAACCTATTGGGGGGGGGGGGTAGTCAAATTATTCAACACGCAAAATAAACTGATGGATGTTCACCAATCAGACATCAGCCAAATACTGCTCTTTTCCACTTCAAACTTAGTCTCTTTTATCTTCATCAAATCTCGCCACTTCACGTAGACTTATCTCATTCTCCTCCATAAAACAAGTCACACCTCTTGCTTCCTTCTGATTTCCACGTGCTGGCAGCAGAGAAAGCACACCTTCTGTTTCTTCGAGGAAAGATTGTTCGTGGCATTACTACTACACTCCCCCCTGATCCTATAATCACACATGAAACATTCGGGAGGTGGTCTTTTGTGCCGCGTGCTTCTTCGTGTTAGTATAGTCACTTGGTCTTCATTAGAAGTGTTATTGGAAGAGGCATCACCAGCATTTGAGCTGGGTGCCTGTTCACACGGTCTCTCTCTAATGGTTACAAATCTTTCGCTTGCATCCTCTGAAACCATGTCAGAACAGACCGTTGGCTGGCCTGGTCCCACTATGGGTCGCAGATCTTTCTCATGGCATGGCATTCCGTCGACCGTTATGTTCTGTACGCTGGTAATTCCGGTCACACGTCCCACTTTATATTTTGTGGTACATCGTCCATGTGGAGTCTTTACCCACACTCGGTCACCCAGTTTGAAAACGGCCTGTTGTTGATTATGTGTCGGTGCTGGTGTTCCATTGATTCCTTTCAGCCGTATGCGGTACCGATAGACCATATTGGCTGGTGCTGTAGCAGAGGATACGTCATCCTTTGGCATGACGTTGTACCAGTATACTGCTTCTGGTATAGTACACTGTTTTCTGGCGGCGATCCTTTTTACAGTTCTGTGACAGCGCTCGATGATGCCATTACCAGAGGGGACGTATGCACAGCGGAATCGAAGTTGGACTCTCCACTCATCTAACAAGGTTTTAAGCAGGCTGCTCTGAAAGGCAGTGTCATTATCCGTCAGAATCTCTGTCGGCGGGCCCCACTCATAGAAGAGTGCCTTCAGCTGGTTGATTACACTTGTCACATATTGTCGTGGAAGAAGGCGCCTCTGGTGGTGTAATGGTTAGCAAGCTCGACTAGCTAACTAACACGAGTGAGTTCGAGTCTCATTGGGTGCCCCTTTCATATGGCCTTGTGCCACATCTAAGCAAAATGCTTAGTAAATTCCCACATATTGTCGTGGAAGACGTCGCCAGATGGCAAACCGAGCGGGGCCGCAGTCGATCATCGTCAAAAAATGGGCCCCGTTACAATGGGTAATATCCATCGCTACCTGGTGCCATGTTTGTTTAACACTCAAAGCCCCCTTTGACCAGAGCATGGGTGCTGGATCGATCAACTGACACTCTTCACATTCTCTGACGAAGGCTCTCACTGCGGCCTTAGAGACCCCAGGGGCAATCTGTTTGACAAAATTGTCCGCCACACACCAGGATGACCGCTTTGTTGGTGAACAACCTTGATCTGGTCAAGCCCAACTGAGCTCACGGACACAGTGCAGGCCCAGTATTCCTTTTAATGGCATCAAACCACCTCTGAGGCACTCTAGTCAATCGATCTGCCTCTTCCGTCATAAGAGCTCGAGCCCTAGCAAGAATCTGTTCAGGGTTATATGTTCCATCCTTGAGGACCCACGCAATTGTCGTCTAACTGGACCGGGGAGTCCTGACATGAAAGCACAACTGAGCCATTGGTCAGAGGTGTTTACTTCGATCAGACGTGCTAGGTCCTGAAGGTCACCCAAATATTCGTCCACAGTTTCCCCGGGGCGCAAACGGAGCGAGACAAATGTGTCAAATGCAACAAAAGGATCCGGTGTAAAAGCCACAGGGAGGGCTTGTTTTACCTGCTGTAAATCCTCCCTTTGGTCAGGGGTTAACCATCGGTATACTGACAGAGCCCCGCCTCTCAGCCTGAGTGGTAGAATACATTCGACGTTGTTAACACCACACATTTCGCACACCAGCTCCACCTGTTCCAACCATTCTGACACCGTGTGGTCGGATGAGACGCCATGAAATTCAGGAATCAGCCGAATGTCAAATGCTTTGCCTGCCATTTGCGTCTGGTTACATGTATGCCAAAATAGCTTGTTTGATTTTTGGAGGTCTACTCAAAGTGGAATCAACCTATTGGGGGGTAGTCAAATTATTCAACATGCAAAATAAACTGATGGATGTTCACCAATCAGACATCAGCCAAATACTGCTCTTTTCCACTTCAAACTTAGTCTCTTTTATCTTCATCAAATCTCGCCACTTCACATAGACCTATCTCGTTCTCCTCCATAAAACAAGTCACACCTCTTGCTTCCTTTTCTTCTGATTTCCACGTGCTGGCAGCAGAGAGAGCACAACTTCTGTTTCTTTGAGGTAAGATTGTTCGTGGCATTACTACTACATTTTAGTCAGGAAGAAATTAACTCAGAAGAATTATCAGATATGATGTATTGACAGAATAGTGAGAACAATCTACCAGTGTTGATTGACGAAAGGATTCAGGTTCCAATGTATTGTTTCATTATCATTAGATAGAAATGCTTGAAATAATAACTTTGTGAAAACAAATTATTATTAAACAGGAATAATCATAATAATAACAAACATATATGTACATTACACAAACACACGCTTGTGTGTGTGTGTGTGTGTGTATATATATATATATATATATATATATATATATTTTTTTTTTTTCTTTTTAGGTTACCCATAATGTAAGTAAGTAAAGTCGGCAACTGTAGCCGAGGGCGACCAGAAGGCTCCCTTTTCAATAGTTACTAAGCAGAGGTGTAGGGAAGGGTGCTACTCCTTTCTCAGGATTGCTCCACTTTATCCATGATCCGTACCTTATATTGCTGAGTGTAAAGCAAGGAGGTATCGAGTACCATTTTCAAAGTCTTTGGTATGAGAGAATGTTTTAATATTAGGAATATATTTTGGCCATTGTTAGTCATAAAAGACTTTGTCATTTTTGGTTACTAAATACTTCAGAGAGACTTTTTCAAATGGCATTTCATTATTTTGGGGTAAAGAAATATGACTCAACACTCACTTGACCTTTCAACTGAAATGATGACAAACATAAGTTCTATTCAGTGGGACCGAATTTTACTAGGTTTGTTTGAATGATCAAGCAAAACCTTCTCATTTAAAAAGAACATTTTTCACTTCAATCATATAAACAAGTTAGTTACATCAATTAGCTATATAATACATGAAAATATTCTAAATATACACTATATGATTGCCAATCTGTCAAATGGTTAATCTTTGTTGGGGAGAGAGGGTACTGTTCAAAATCGCTGGGCAATGTAGTTTTAAAAGAATGACTTTACCAAAGAGCACTCTTTTCTATCAACCATCCTGATACCTGGCAATAGGAGAGAGCATAAAATCAAGTTGATTCATGCCTTTCAAATAATTATTAGTGCTAAAGGAATAAGCAGCCTGGATTTACTTATTCTATACTCATAATAATGCACCTTCTGCACAAAGTAACATGCCAATGAAATATATAGTATTATTACAATGATGTAGTTTGCCACATTTATGAATAAAGAGTACTCAATATTGCTGAGGAGCATTTGTAGATCTAAGTTAGAATAGCATAGACACAAAGTCAACAGTTATTGGCAACTCTTAGTTTGTAATCATCAGACCCTTGTGACTTTGTGATCTTTATATAGATAGATAGATAGATAGATACACAATACAGATAGATCATTCAATAAATAAGATGAATATTGCCTTAGGAGTTGGCAATAGAAAGCACTTTTTATAGTTGCACTTTTTTCGAAGAAATCAATATTGAGGGATCTTTTTCTGTTCAAGAAGACAGTCAGCATAACCTTCTTTATTGACTGTTGTACTCAGAATTTTTTTTTTTGTCAGAGAGTCAATGTGTTTCCACTCCCTGGACTTTTTTTTTTATTCAGACTCATAGCAGTAAACGCATATTTAGCCCATTTATGAGGATTCTTTTTACTAAAACATGCTTCATCGTATACATCATACATCCTTTTTCCAAATTTCACATGGTTTGTACTTCGGAACAATCAAAAATTTGATGACAGACCTCTGTTAAAGCCAGAAACATTGTTTGCTTTTTACTCCCTTTTGAATAGCCTCAAAACATTTTTGCAAGATTAAAATAATTTTTTGGCATAAACCAATTCCAAATAATGCAGAATTTAAATTTATGGAAAAAAATTCTGAAAGAAAAAAATAATTTTACTTTTTTCAAAAACATCCTTATTTATTGTAAAAATAAATTCATGCACTTATATACAATCTCCATAGGGATAAAATCATACACACACACACACATATATATATATATATACATAAGTATAGAGAAATACAGACATGCATATATATTATTAATAAAAAACAAAAACTTTTAAATATATTTGTATACATATATATACCATATGGATATAATTTAATATATTTCTTTATAAAAACATTCTCTTGAATATATATATGTGTGTGTGTGTGTGTGTGTGAAAACATTGACATCACTCATCCTTTCAATATATATTTATATATAAACTACATTCATTCTAACATATGCATAAATGTATAATTTTTCAAATTAAATCAGTATTGATATATTTTTGTGCATATATATATATATTTATAAATATATAATTATGCAGATCTGTTCTTTAGTTCTTAGCTCATTCACACCCAGCATCTGTCAGCCAAGGCACCTGGTTAATTTCTCACTGTTTACTTACGAAAAAGTAGAATAAGATAAGCAAAAACTAAGTAAATAGATTATCTTTGTTTTTATCCAGCTTCCTCTTTACATCTGCAAAGAAATGTTAATGTTTCATTGACAAATAATCAGCATAAACAGAATTCTTGAACTCAACACAAATATGAACAGATCAAAACAGAATGAAACAAATGGATAGATAAATAGATTGAGATAGATATAAACAATCTGAGTTAGGTAGATAGTAAAGACTAAATTTTTAAGACCCAGTCTTGATCTGTTGTAATCATACCTCTCTCTCTCTCTTATATATATATATATATATATATATATTGTCATCCACAGACAGACTGTTTTGCTGTATCACAACTCTTCAGTGTGGCTAGACATGTAGGACGCTTGAAGCTGGGATCAAAACCCGCCCAACTTTATGTTAGACTTAGTATTATACTGCTCAGCCAACAAGCAAACCATGTCAGCTCGAGAATTATAAGGCATCAAATAGCAGCTTTCATTTGTTTACATTTATACCTTATCGGCTACCAGAGTGCTCAATTTGTTCAAAGAGCTTTGCATTATGCGAGTGGCGGCCATAAATTCCTTCGTCAGTTCAAGTAGCCTAACTTACCACTTCAGGGTATGAAATTTCCAAGGAGTGTTCAAGTTTTAAATTCTGTTATAGTTGTGTTGCAGAAATCTCAAAGAAAGTGACTGGAGACAGGGACAAGATGAAAGGAAATGTCAGACACATGGTCAGACAAAAAAAAAAAAAATTTCCCAACTTACTTTCTTAAAGATGTTTCAACTTTCCTCTGGAAAGACATGAAATGGCATTTTTATGTTCATCAAAAAATAGATCTATTCTTTAATAAATTGTAGTAGTTTTACTCAGCATCAAAAATTAGGGTGTTACTCTTTGCTCTCTTGGTAACTAAGTGGTCCTTTTCAAAACTCCCAAAGTCTTTTATGTGACTGTTTCTCACACCTCTTGCAAGAGTTTCATGATTGGCCTTTTGTTGTCTATCATGCAGCTAGGCACCAAAGTCACTGATGATGAGAGATTGCAACTACATTACTCTATTTGCTTTCACTTTGCCCTATTGCACTTGAGAAAGGCATGAATCTATCTTGACTTATTTTACCTTAGGGTAAAATAGACACACTGGATTCTCAAGCTTGAAAAGGACAATTCTGAAAAAAAAACTCAATGAAAACGCATCATGGGCCAGTGTAGCAGGTTGATTGATTTTAATGGCATCTCAGCCCATCAGGAGTTATTTTATGTCAAGAGGTCAGGGGATCACACTCATTGCATATTTATATATTCCTTTTTTGTGTAGTTGTTTCTTAAATGTTTTTTTCTTTTTTTACCCATGGTCCAATTGATGATGAATTTAAAATAAATCTATTTGATGCCTTGATGAACTCCAAACAGGTTCTTCCACTTCAGGTCAGAGTAAACCCCGGAGTAATGGCAATGAAGGGGTACTCCACACTTCCCAGATCTCCAGAAATTAAGCCTCACCATCAGATGCAGTTTACCCAGGACACCCTTTTTTGGGTGGGGGTCTTACCCCTCTGCAAGAGATACAGTCAAAAAATTCTAAACCCCACCATATAACAAACCTTTTAGAACTCCTGAATCTTGCAAGAAAAAAGGCTAAAGTGATTGAATCATATTGATGTGCACCTGGTTTAGTTTGGTTTTATGCCATATCAACCACTGGAGATTATTTAATGCCAAATCCTTTTGATACCTATATATTAGATATGAGGTTTTTGAACACATTTTGTGGATAACATTTTTAACAAGTCTGAGGTCATTTTTTTTGCACACAGTTAAATGGTTTCACATATTTCTATGTAATATAAATAATTCTATTTACTATTAATAATTTGTTTTCACACAGTTAAACGTTTTCAAGTATTGCTATTTAACACGAGCTATTCAATTAAACATCTGCCATTTGTTTACACACATTAAATGATCAAACAGTTCTATTTCAAACAATTCAATTTAGTACAAATCATTTGTTTGCACTTAGTTCAAATGTTAAACAGTTCTATTTGACCCATAGACAGGACCCTATCAGGTGCTGCCACTGTGGGCTTGAGTGGACCAAGGAACAATGGCAATAAAGAGGTACTCCACATTCCCTAAAGTTCCAGTATACTGGAGCCTCACCATCAAAATGTTTAGTGTCACATTCCGGACACTCATTGGGGGAAACTTACCCCTCTGCAGAGATGCAGTCGGTGTATTTTACAGCCCCCTTCCCAGCTGACTGGGCCAATGTGCACCTGGAGAAAACTCTTAACAAAATTCAGATTTTTCCTTTTTTATGTGCATGTTTCAATACAAAAAACTTATAAAACATAACACTTATAACACTTATAAAAAATACATGTTTCAATACAATATAACATTATAACAACTCTGGTTTGTTATCAATTCTATTCTATACGATATTTTACAACTAGAATAGATATTTGCAAAATTTACTTGTTTAATTGGAATAAATATGAAATGATAAAAGGAATAAAAACACAAACAAACATCATTCTTATTTGTTTTGCATTATTGTATTTTATAGAATTCCTCACAACCAGAATAGAAATTTTCAAAATTTATAATAGGAATCAATAGAAAACCTGATAAACAAAAAATTTGTTTAAAAAAATGTTATTTTGACATGAAAATCAGTTTTATTTATTTTATTTTTTGTCCCAGTGTTGTTCCATATATGCACAAAATATGAATAGCAACAAGATATCTTATCTCTTAAAGAGAAAAAAAAATCAAGGTTTTTCTTTGACCATTTTTCACCTTAACATTGTCCAGCCATCTCATTAAAATGTTTTTTAATCCGATTACATATCTTGACCTGTCTCTCACCCCACTTTAATATTTTGAATAAATATGTAATTATACTTTCTCTTTTCTCTGAAAGATTTATCTTAAATATTCATCATCCTTCTTTCATTTCTAAGTGATTACTGAATCTGACAAATTTTGATAATTCCCAAGAAAAATAAATAAATAAATATTTTTGAAATCTTTTTACATAAAAAATTAATTTTAAAATTCTTAGTTTTTTTCAATGAGTTTATTAATTTATCTTTATTTATTGTTTGTTTGTACCAATGTATGTGTATGAACAGGGGTCGAGTTTATGTATTATTTAATTCTTAGTAAATGAATGAATAAATAACGGAATAGATATCCATGGCCCATAAACTCTTCTATAATGGTCATATAATACCTAATAGCTTCTACTGTTCTCTCACAAAGGTCTAAGACCCCTGCCCTACTCCAATTGGGTGTGACACTAAACTACATCTATTGGTGAGGCTCCAGTTCTGGGGCTCTGGAAAGTGTGGAGTACTCCATCATTGCCCTTACTCCAAGGTCTATTCTGACCTGGAGTGGTAAGATCTATGAGTTAAATAAATCTGTCGGCAAATTATTTGTATTAGATAGGAATACTTGATGCCCTATAACTGCATGGAAAAAACTTATGAAACTACACAAAAAACAAAGCAAAAAAACCATACAATGTATGCAATTCCTTAACCCCTAGTCATAAAATAACTACAGGTGGGCTAACATACAGTTAAAATCAATTGTTTTTAAAATATTCTACAATTAAGCATCTTTTTTTAATTTGTTTTTGATTGTATAAATTAAATGAACCAATAAATTATGACCAATTCTGATTGAACAATTGGACTTGGCCCTAACAATAGCCACTGTAAATATTGGTCAAAAGTTCAATCAATATATCAAGCAGTTAGTGGCTATAACTAGACTTAATTTTGAACAAGATATCTAACATGAGCTCAATCAGTTTTGTTTGTCTTTCCAAAGATAAAATCTTAAACAATTTTTTCTTTTTAGTTAAAGCTTTATAAAATCAATTTTGAAATTTCATGAAAAACAATTACTTGAATTTAGATACTATTTTCTTAAATCTAGTCTCAGCATCAAATCTGGCTTTATTATTCTCTTTAAAATAAATGTTAGTGTTTTTCTCAAATATAATCTTGTATTTTTATATCACTTTTTAACCTGAAACAAGTTTAAGGCAATTTTCTTTTCTGACATGTGCAAGAATTTTAGTATTTTTGCTATTTTCTATTATACTCTTCTTGTAGTTTTTTCTCTTGAAAAAAATGCTCAATATATTGAACCAAACTGCAATTCAAACAAATAATTTGGAGCAGCGGGTTGGGGGTAAAAGTAAGCAATAAAGCTGAAATATATTATTTCTTCTGGTGCAAATAAACACCAAATAAAAACAGACATTCTTTAAATTTGAATTTTAAGTGATTTAAAAGAAGCATTTCATGAAGTATTAAAAATAAAAAAAGCCAATAGTTTCTCATCATTTAAAAAAAAAAAGATTTTCATTATTAGTTAAAATTAATTTTCAATGCAAATCACTTCACAATATGGATTACATAATTTTAAAAATCATATCTTACAACCCCAGGTTAGATAGAATAGTTATTGAGCTTAGTTAGCCAACAAATATTAGTGAATTTGATCAACACTATATGCCCCATATTTCTAGCTTTATTTCAAATTCATCCTGGTTTATAAATGTCCTATAATACTCACATGATATCAATTTGTTAAATAATTAATAGCCTATAAAATCATCAGACTTGTTCATTTTATTTTACATTATATAGATATATAATATTTTATAAATATATATATATATATATATATATATATATATATATATATATATATATATATAATTTGCTTCATTTGCTTAAATGCTGGCTACCCATTGACTCCAAGGTTAATGGGCTGATCTTGAAACTTGATATGAGAAATTCTGTCATCTCAAGAAGTGTTTTAATGATATTTGTTGGTGGTGAGGGTCATAGAGGAGCATTGGATCCCTATTCTCCAAAGATGCCTGAAATATTTTAGCTTAAAGTTAACCAGGAATGTCTAATTCATCCAAAAAGCAAATTTGTAGGAGACTCCCATCCCCTTGTGGGGTCACTGGGGTTTTTTGGTAGAAAATTAATATAACAGGACTCAGTTTTACAGAAATCAAATACAATAAATTTTCATTTAACAAAATCAGCTTTAGTATATTATTTATATCCCAGGCAACTCCAGATTACACAGTTCATTTGATTGTCTATTTAATACTTTAAATCTAACAATTACTAGAGGACAGATATATCGCTAATTCTGTTGAGTATATTCTAATAATAGGCGAAAATTTAATTAAACCTCAGGATTAGACAGTCCGAGTGCCCTGGATATAAGATTAAATAATCTGATGGTGAAGCTCCAGTTATAATGGAGCTTTGGGGAATGTAGAGTACACCTTCATAGCCATCACTCCCAGATTCACTTTGGCCCAGAGTGGTAATACCTGATAAGGTCCTATCTCTGGGTCAAATAGAAGTGTTTGACTTACAAACTGAACAAAAAAAATGACTTATGCGAAATAGAATGGTTTGACCATTTAACCGTATATAAACAAATGACTGATGTTTAATTGAATTGTTAGTTATACATAGCAATACTTGGAAACATTTAACTTTGTTGACTTATGCTTAATTGAATTGTTAGAAATAGAACTGTTTGATCATTTAACAGTGTTATCTACAAAATGTGTTTATAAATCATATATTTAAGATACATGTAAAAACAGGATTTGGCATTAAATAACCAACAATGGTTAATATGCCATAAAACCAAACCAAATCAGAATTAGAAATCTTAATACATAAAGTATTTCCAAAGAGAAATCAAAATTTAAAAAAAGATTACCGAGGGTCAGGAATTGATGAGAGTCTTACTGAGACCCCAATCTAGTATGCTTTGCTTATACAAAAACACGGACTTTAAATTGCTTACTGTATCAACAGTGCCAAACCAAGGCTAAAGAACCCAGTCTACCCATCCATTTACCAACAGCTGGAAAGAGAAGAGATGAATTGGTGCTGCTCTCAAGGGTAGCAGAGATAAGGGAAATTCAAACAGCTTTATCCAGGATTTGAACTTTGATCACCGCTTTCATTTCATTCAGTATAAAAACAAAAATGAAAGAAATCAGCTATTTTTTGAGAAACAAAGTTTATATCTCTGATTAGTCAAACCCAAGACCAGGTTGTGTGACCGATATATATTAGTAAGCAAATGTAAAACAATTGAAGTCTTTGATAAATCCAAGTGTTCAAATGATGGCCAGCAGAATAGTATAAAAACTAGAACTAATTAAGATTTCACCTTCTTTCTAAAAGTTTCATATGTCTTCTATAGGATAGATGTCACAATCAGTAGATGAAATACTTCTGAAAAATAGTTTCATCAAATGAAAACATAGGCAAGAAACCAACAGTCACCAAGAGCCATTGACTGTGTCTATGTGATTCTTGAATTCACATATGTTCTCTCAGCAATATTGAGCTGTGTTTAGTTATAAATATGGCTCATTAAAATATTAATTATTATATAACAATAATAATTTAGTAGTAGCTCATCATCAGTAGCATCCTAATTATATTGCCAAAACAACCTCAGAATTATAATGTTCCTCTCTATTTTTTTCTCATATTCAAAGATTTTGTCTGAATCATTATTCTTCTAAATGAATCTAAGTTCTATATAAATATATAAATACTAATTGTTTTTCATGCCTTATTTCTCTTTCAAGAAAATTATATTAAATGTTTAAGGCTTTTGGTGTTTAGCATCTCAGGGTTATGTAATAAAAAGCACTTAATTTATATCAGTTCTAAAAATGCAAAAAAATAATTCTATTTTGAAATGAAAATAGCATTAATTAGACTTCATACAGGATATTGCCCATAAGCCTGGGCTTCAGTGTTTAAACATGGAAATTGAAGTTTAACATCAAGATTGAAGGGCATACAAAATAAGATTAACAAAACAAATAAAAATAATAAAAGATTACAGTTACCAAGAAATTAGAATTAACTATTTTATGAGAAAAAAAGAATGAAAAATGATCTTATTTCTACTTTTGAAATAATGGAATTTTTTATTTATGGTAGATATTTTTTAATGTTTTTCCTCAAACAGGAAATTTACTGTCAAGGCAAATTTCAAAAACTAAGTCTATTAACCAATTAGATTTTTTGGCTTACAGAATAATATAATATCTAATCAGACCAAAAATTGCAATAGTTTTTAAAAATTAGGACTCAACTAAATGATTTCAGTATGATGGTGATAGAGCACTTTTGGGAAATATTGAATAAATTACTTAACAGAATTTGATCTCTACAAAGATACTGTATATGTTTTGTGCAATTTTTTTTTCTTTTAAAGGTTCATATGAGAAGATAATAAAAAGGGGAGATGCCCAAGGAGACATAACAAACAAATTATAATTAAAATCTTGGGTAATTTTTCTATTCATTTCAGACATTACAAAAAAACTCAAAGCTTAAATGCTTGACTGAAATTATTCCCAAAGGATAAAGATCTCTTGCAATTCTTTTCTTGTTTTGAAATTCTTTTTATTAAGACTTTCAGTTACACAATGTGAATTTATACATAAAAAGACCTTTAAAAGACACGAGTTAAATATTTTATTTTATTATAAAATAAAAGCCACCCATTAAAACTTTACTCTTCACCAAGCGCGACAAAGGAGGGTAATATTTCTATACAATATAGAACAAAGCTACAAAAAATTATGCATAAAGTACTTCCTTTCTCTAGAAATATCCCCCATACCCTCTGACACATGAGGAAGGACAGAGAGTTCAGGAACTGAAAAAATTGCATAAAAAATATTTTTTTAAATAATTATGAATAAATATATATATATGTATCACTACAAAAGGGAGAAAAAAAAAAGATTGTTTGAGTACATCTAATAGAACTGTTATATAATACTTTTTTTTTATTCTGATGAATTCATTTTTCATGCTCCCCCATCCTGTATTTCGCACTATATTGGGTGTGCCAGATTTTTTGGGAACCCACCTTTAGCACAGCTTTGGTGGTAGAGCTTAAAATACACTGACTATATCCTATGCAGAAAGGTAAGATGCTCTCCAAAAGGGATGTCCTGAATATGACATTAAACTCAGTCTGGTGGTGAGGTTCCAGTTCTAGAGTCCTGGAAAGTGTGGAGTATGCTTTCATTACCATTACTACCAGGCCCACTGCCCCAGACTGATAATACTTGTTAGGGTCCCATCTCAGGGTCAAAGAGATCTGTTTAAAAATTATTATTAAGAATAGTTACTTGAAGCTACGATTATTTACTCTGAATTATTATTTGTCATTTGAAACCAAATAACATTTTGTAAACAAATAATTATTATTAAACAGAAATAAGTACTTAAAATGGTGTATAAATTAATTGGATTAGATAGGAATACTCAATATCATAACTGTGTGCAAACAAATATCTTAATAAACAGCTACATAAAGTTTTAAATATAAATGTACAATGTAAATGATTTTAGGCATGAAATAACTCCAAATGGGTTGACATATGGTTAAGACTAATCAATCAATCATCTTTAGCAGACCATAAATAGATGATGTGAAAAAAAATTCTATGGCATGCACCAAATTTTAATATTCTCTTTCAGATACATCAAGAGTTTCCATAAAAGCTTTCATTTAAAAACGGAAAATGTAAATATACATATCATGCTCATAGCATTAGAAACCAATAACAGTGACTTGGAAAGAGCTTCTTGAATGTGGACAGGTCCTTCATGTTCAAGATATCATAGCCATGAGGTACTTTCAATGGGTATCAATGCATAATGATCTGAATGTTGTTAATAAACAGAATTTTCCATCACCAACTGAAAACCATTGCAGAAACCATTAATTCTGTGAGTTATCTCTGAGATATTTTCTGACTGCTGCATATAGCAAGTAATGTTTGCTATCATTTCTTACTCATATAATGAACAGTTTCATTAAACAACAGAAATCAGAAGTATTCCTGCTGAAATCTGAATTTTAAGTCAGAAGTGACCAGCTTCTCTATAAAACCAATAGTCATAGACAACATCCACAATTGGCCTGAGGTGAAATGATTTCATTGTTCCTTTCACTTCTTTCATCTCCAGGGTTCAAGATAACCAGATGCTACCACCTTCGTTTTCCCAGCAACACTTATTGACCTCAGCTGTCCAGTTACTTCTAACTACTGTTTTCAAGGCTAGAAAGTCTTTCTCACGAATCCAGCTTAGATGACCAGCCAGTTCCTGACTAGCTAGTTTGATGCAACAATTTCTGGCTTAGTAGACTAACCAGTCCAATAAAGTCAGCAATCCAGCTATAACTAGCTGTCCTTTTTAGGATGCAGCTACTTAAAACTGCCCATTTCAAGTTAAGAAAGTCTTTCTCACCAAAGAACCAGCTGAAGACTAACTAGCTAGGTACAGTGACACCTGGAGTAACAGACCAACCAGCTCAGTGCAGTGACACCTGGAGTAACAGACCATCCAGCTCAGTTCAGTGACACCAAGCAGCTCAGGCCATATTCCCTTGCCTATAAACTAATAATTTCACACAGTGATGACACCAGTTCATGAGAGGAGGACACTGCTCAGATCAATGACAAACTACAACTCTACCGGCCGAAGCCTTTGAAACAACTTTGAATTTATTAATGTTGCAAATTTATCTTCAAATAATAAATCTGGCAACTTTGTAATAACCTGATATCTCGTTCTGTTATCCTTGAATTTCCTGTGCCACTTTACTCATTTTCAAAAGTTTATTGGGTTGGCTACCATAGACAACCCTGCAACAAGTTCAAAATCAAGGGGATGCCTCGGGATTGATTATCTGATGCCAAGAGAAAGAAATATTTTAATTTGTTAAACATAGTATATGTGGTCAAGTTCATTAGCAATCCTGATTCTGAAGGCCAACAAAAAGGTCATCATTGATCAGTTTAAGATCAAAGAGGTAATTCAGATTTCAGCAGGAATACTTCTGATTTCTGTTGTTTAATGAAACTGTTCATTATATGAGCAAGAAATGATAGCAAAGGTATGAATCCATTTGTTCTCCTCCTAGGTATGAGGAAAAACTGGATAATTTAGCTTTGCTAAGACAACCAGTATAGGAGAAGGAAAATTAAGTTCAAACCAAATGTACTCCACTTAAAACTGACCTTATATCATATCCTGCTTCTAGTGGAGGGTTTTGGTAAATTCATACTTAGGATAAGCTATTTTTTTGGCTGGGGTATCCCTCAATAGAGAATACAATCAGCATTTTCTAAGACAGTGCTATATCTTTTTTATTAGCCAAGTTAAACATGTCAAAAATCCTTTAGAAAATATCCAGATTTTTTTTCCCTACAAGACATCTTTTTTTCTTTATGATTGGTTTTTATTTACCTGGCATTTACTGTATACATACAAAGATAAAGAAAGAGTCGCTGAAAAGAGTTGAAGTGGGGGACAAGAAAAAAATTTTGGTAAATGGTTTGAAAGAATCATTTTACAATAGTAACAATATCTTGTCTCATTTTATTCTAAGATTTTGACAACAGCAGATTTACTAATATTAAAAGAGGTTTGCTGATAAAAGAGAAAATTACCAAATTCTTTTACTGTTAGCATCTCTTTTATTGTGTGGAGAAGGTTACTTGGG
This sequence comes from Sepioteuthis lessoniana, assembly GCA_963585895.1. Lineage (NCBI taxonomy): Eukaryota > Metazoa > Mollusca > Cephalopoda > Myopsida > Loliginidae > Sepioteuthis > Sepioteuthis lessoniana. The sequence continues at coordinate 143,584,736 of OY757905.1, read as the reverse complement.
TTAAGACACCAAAGAATACAACAATAGAAATGGATTTACAATGACAGGAACAAAAAATAAAAAAAAGCAATAAAAAAATGAGGGAAAGATACTTAAATATAAACAATGTCTACATTCAAAATTAATCTTTTCCTTCAGGCAAAGAAGAAAGATAAATTTCTCAGGATTTTTTTCCCATTTATCTGGTCTTTTATTTATTTGTTTTTTCTGAAATAAAGAGTTTTGGGGTTTGTCAAAATCTTTTTTTCTTTATTTTTTTTTTAAATTTCCATCGCCACCACCACCACCACCACCACAATCTCATGTTTACTTTTCTTGTTGTAAATGTGTGTATATTTTCAAATAAATTTATCTGCATGTATGCTTACTTATGTACATATATTTATATGCACATAGGTGCTTTGTGTGATGTAATGGTTAATGAGCAAGATTAGTAAAATCTTACTGGTGGATGGTTTTTATGGCATGTCAACCCTTGTTGAGTTATTTAATGCTAAATTCAGTTGGATTTTTTTCAGTCAAATTATATGGTTTCAAGTAAATAATGATAATCATTTTCACACAATTATAGCTTCAAGCAAATTGTTTTAATACCAATACTTTCTACAGAATTTATGGTTTCAAGTATTCCTACCAAATACAAACAATTTATGCACAATTATATGGTTGTGAATAACTATCTTTATTAACAATCATCATTTTTTGCATAGTTTCATGGTTTCAAGTATTCCTATGATTTTCAAACAGATCTATTTGACCTATTAATAGAACCCCAGCAGCTACTACCACTCCAGGACAGAGTGGATTGGGAAATAATAACAATGAAGGTGTGTCATCATTCCCCACTTCAGCTCCAGAATAAGAGTATCACTATCAGATGAAGTTTAAAGTCTTCAACAGGACATCATTTTTTTTAGGGTGGGAGGTCTCACCCCTATGCAGGAGATACAATTGGCATATTCTTGGCCAAACCAAAAGGTCAGTAGTGAACTTGATACTCACTGGCTGACCCATATTATTGACCTTGTCCTGAAATTAAAATGAGTAAATTACAATATTTATGAGTAGATGTGGATTCATATATATTTGTCTCCCATCTCCAACCAGACAGGACTTGACACAAGGTCAATGACCCAAAAGTCAATTATAGTGGGGATTTAAGAGGGGAAGGTCTGGCACAAGCTAAGGCTCCAGCCCTGCTTGACTATGCTGGTCATTGGCCCACTTAGTGCAATGTGGGCACGTATGCCTGATTATAGCTTAAACTGGACAGCAAGGTCCAGTGCTATACAAGGGTGACAAACGTGTCAATGATGCAGCTCACCCACCTGAAGGTAGCCTATCTGAAGCCAAGAGCCTTTTGGCCTCAAGTCTGTCGTTGAGCATTGACCATCCAGCATAGATGCCAGACAGTTTACTGAAAAGCCTCTGCTCAAAGCACAGCGACAGATCAGTGAGTAACTAAGCTTCCATTAATGTTTTGAAAATATTTTCAATCTTTTAGCATGTGTGTCTACGTGTCGGGCTACGAAAAAGCCCAGGCTAGATTGGAAATATAGCAATCCACACTATTTCAAACTGCACTTGAAGTATTTTTCTAATCAGTGCTAAAAACATGGTTTATGAATGGGTTGTATATTTAACATGTATGAATAATTTATTTGATGCTCTATACTCACTTGTGTCTCCCATCCAAAAAAATAGAAATAAGGTATCTGAAGAAAACCCTCTCAAAACTGTTTAATCTGAACTATATAGCCTTATTGCTCCACCAACTGTATGTGATTGGTTGGTTGTGTTTTATGGCATATCAACTCTTGTAGATTATTTAATGCCAAACCCAGTTTATTCTTATATATCAAATATATATAATTTGTAAATTAATAGTTTGTAGGTAACATTTTTAAATGAGCCAGAACCCATTTGTTTGCACACAGTTAAATGGTTTCAAATATTGCTATGTAATGTTTAAGCACCAATAGTTTGAGGAAGCACTTAATAATTAACACAAACACCAATGATTATACACATATATATATATTTGTGGTGTTTATTTCAAACACACCCACTTCATGTTGCTCACCAACAGAAAAAAAAGCTTAGGAGGACAGACAGGCACTCGAAAAGGGTTTTTCTGAAAGAGGAGAGTTCTCTTAAAGAAAGATAACTCAAGTTATCTTTCTTTGTTACATGATATCAACATTAATTACAATATCTTTTTTCTTGTCTTTTGTATCTGAAACAAAAGGCTGGAAGTTTATATCGAAAAAAGAGACTGTCACAAGATTAGACTGCCCTTGGGTCATTGGAGATTATTCTGCCCTATTTTTTTTTTTTTCGTGACGGCCACATTAATTCCTCCGGTATTTTTCCTTTTTGTAGAACGTTTAACAGTTTTATGCCAGATGCTCCATGTTTAGATAATGAATTTTCCAGTTGTATTTTTCCAGGGCACCATTTCACAAAGACTTTGTAGTTGAGTTGCGTTTCACTGATTGCAGCAACATCCATCCTTAAATGCATGTCATCCATTGCAGTGTTTCAACAATACTTTTGTTGTCAATGAAGGCAGTTAATGGTATATCTGCTGGATTTAGCATGTTTATTGCTACAATAAGTTCCCAGTAATACACTGCAGCTTCAAGTCCTTCTGATAAAGCCAGACCTTCAGCTGTGATAGTAGATCATACCACTCTATTGATCTTTTTTCCCTGCCAAGCAATTGGGCAACAGTTACCTATTCAATCCTTTGTCCACAAAATATAAACACCAACACAACCTTTTTCCTTCATTTATGTTTCCCTATGTTTCCCAGTGAAGCATCAGTGAAGATAAAGATTTCCCAGTCTTCAGCCATGTTTCCTTTCAAAGGAGGAAATAATTGGATAGGCCTGATTTGCTTCAAAAGACCAATGACTTTGATAGTACACACAAAGTCTGTTACTGTTGCTTTGTTAAGCTTAGAGATCATGTCAACCAATTCAAATGCTAAATCAGGTCATGAACCTTGTACAGCCCAGTTTATTTGCCCAATCAACTAATGATAGAGTTTCCTTTCTGCCATGTTGAGCTAGTCTGTTTTCTGAGATGTCCTATCAGGTTCAAGATGAGTATGCTCTATGTTTGCCATATATCTAGAATGATCTAGTCTGATACCATCAGCCCCCTGCACCATCTAGAAACTGATATACTGGAAGTTCTCACCCTCTATTTTTCCTTCAATAAACTGCTTGTGCAATTTTTGCTAGGTGATTTCATAGGATTCATCACCTGTGTAGAGAAAATCATCAACATGCGAACATATGATACCAGTTAGGTGTCCATTTTTATCATGATGAATACAGCAAGGTCAAATTTTAATTGTGTGAATCCCAAAGAAGTGAGTTCATTATGTACACTGAGGTAAAACTGTCTCGCTCCATCCTTAAGGCCATATAGTCCACGTCTCAGTTTCCAGATAAGGCCATCTGGAGTTTTTACTTTCTATAGGGGGTTTTATATTGACATCATGGTCCAGTTGTTGTCTCTGCAGGAATGCAGATTTTATATCTGTCATTTTTATTTTCCATTTCTTGATTGAAGCAACTGTGAGGAACACTGTCATTGCTCCTTTACTCACTGTTGGGCTGTCATGATGAAGTAGGTTTCCTTGAAACCTCTTGTAATCAGGGATGCCTTGGTGGTTCCTTCTTTTGAGGTGACCACCCACCAACTTGATATTGTCTTCTGGCCATGGTTTTCCACTTCATCATAGGTTCCAAAATCAGATAGTCTCCCAATTTCATCCTGCTTAGCCATTTCATGGTTAGGTATGGTGTCATTTTCCATGAAATTGACATGTTCATCGTCCTCCAGATAGGAAATTCACCTTCTGTTCACTAGCAGCAGAATGATCTTGGACATTGAACCATTTTTTTTTGTTTTGGTTGTTTTACTGGCCCTACCTAGTATAGTTGCTGTTATCCACTCATCCTCACATGGTAACTTGTATTGAATTTGGTCCTTCTTCTTCAGACTCAATTCTTTTGTGCTGCATAACTCTGTCTTATCACAGGGATCAGTACCCTAATGATCGCTAATAAAAGTCTTAGATATTTCTGTTACTTTTTTCTCTTTTTTGGGCTTATCATTCTCATAATGCAGTTTATCTGAACTCATTTTTTAATTTCAATTTGAGGCTGTCAAATCCTAAATCTACCAGAGTCTTTTTGGTGAGACCCTTATGAATACTCCTTTATGTCTGATGAAAACCACTTTCCCATCCTGGAAGATCACTTTACCAGGTCTGAGCCAAAAATCCTTCCTTTCTTGTTTATAGAAGACCAAATCTCTGTTATCAAAAAACTGCTTTGACACTCTCACTTTTGACTGCAAAGCACACCTTATTCTTTCATCAGCCTCAGACTAGATATAGGCTTTTTGGACTTTATGTAGTGCATTCATGTGTTTGTGGAATGTTTTGCTACTGGTGCTCCCTTCCAAGGCAGGAAGTTCTGCTTGCATGATGTTCGGTAGGTCTGGATTTTTTCCAAACACTAGTTGGTTGCTGCTAAAACCATTCCACATTTGCAGTGAGTTTCTTGCCACATTGGCCTATGAAAAAGTGTTTCAAGTTCAACTTCACTATTTTCAGCCTTTGGTTTTGTCAGCATCATATCCGTGGCAGCATGCACATGCTTACACAGTCCATTCTGGTAAGGACTCATACCAGCTGTGGTATAAGGTTGTACATTCAAAACTGAGGATATCTCTCTCATTTCATCCAAATTAAATTCCTTTCCATTATCTTTCATTAAGTTTCCATAACTCTAAATATTCCCACCCAGTTTCAATGACATGGCTTGTTTTTTTTCAGTGAATGAACTCAGACATAGTGTATCTGGACCACATGTCAATCATGTGGAGAATCCACCTGCCTTTGTAGTATTTGAGGGCCATTGCTACTTTCTCATTAAAGTCTTTTGCCATTGGCATAGACACCACTGCCTGGGGAAGTGTTTTTGCATACCTTTGGCACAGTTGACATTTCAAGGTTATGTCTGATAGTATTTTGCCATTGGCATAGACACCACTACCTGGGGAAGTGTTTTTGCATACCTTTGGCACAGTTGACATTTCAAGGTTATGTCTGATAGTATTTTGCCATTGGCATAGACACCACTACCTGGGGAAGTGTTTTTGCATACCTTTGGCACAGTTGACATTTCAAGGTTATGTCTGATAGTATTTTGCCATTGGCATAGACACCACTACCTGGGGAAGTGTTTTTGCATACCTTTGGCACAGTTGACATTTCAAGGTTATGTCTGATAGTATTTTGCATTCATCTTTCCATGCCTTAGCATCCTTAAGCAGTCCAACCAGTTGTTTTTCATGGGATGTACAAACCGTCGGTGGAGTTTGAGCATTGTTGATTTGCGGTCCTTTATATTTATTTCATCCAATTTCATTACATTCACTTCTATTGTCTGCACGGTCTCAGTTTTATTGATTGGTAAGCAATTGTGAGTGCCCGGATGATGTGATATTTAGTGCTACCTCTTTTCCTATGATAATGGCTGTATCATTCGCTAAGTCCATTTTTACTCCAGCTTTCTTCATAGATGACCTTGAAAGCAGTTATGGGATATCTGATTCTACCAATGTAAATATCTTTTCCATCAGTCAGTACTGGTAGTTTGTACTCTCCAGCTGATCTCAGCTTCTTTGCCCCTCTGAACCAAAACACCTTTTGGCCCTCATTGTGAGTGATCTTTTTCCGGTCCTCCAGTGACCCCAAATAGCTTCTTAACCAGTTCTTTCCACATACCAGTGAACTACAAGTGCTGTCTAGCAATGCACAATTACTAGCATCCTAACCTAATTGTGTTATGTCTGGTTTTTGGTATCTTGTGAATAAAACAACATTTTCTTCTATTATATTTACTTTGGCCATGTTTTTCCAGCTATCAGGACATTTTGCCATTATATGTCTATAGGATCCACAGAATCTACATGTAAGGATTTGTCCATCCAGTCCAACAGGATTTGTATTCTTGAACCCCGGTTGTGATGATTGGAATTCTTGTACCCTGAAGTTGCTTCCCTGCTTTGTTGAGTGCTTTTTCGAACAAAGCCTGATGCTAGTAGAACCTTTTCTTTTTCTGCGAAAAAGGCCAGCTTTAAGCTTATTATCTTTTCTTTCTCATGAATTCTATCGCCCTTAAATTTCTTTAATGATTGCTTAGTCTCCTCATACAATGTTTGCCGGTTTTCGTAGTTCATTCCTGTTAATACCAGCATTTTTTCCTCCTTGGTAAAGTTGGCTTTCCTTAGAAGCTTAAATGCCAAAATTTCAGATGGAAGGGTCATTTTTTTTCAATTTTCCTCAATTTAGCATCAAATGTAGTAATATATTCATGTATTGATTGCTGTTCATTATGAGAAAAGTCATCAAAAGCTTTGAATTTCTCAAGAGAGTCTGAAAGATTGTCTTTAACAAGGTTTTTATCCATAAATTCAATCAATCTGTTTAGTTCATCCTGCCATTTCAATTCGTCAAGCTGTAGTTGTTCAAAAAATTTTCTTTCTAATTTTTCTTTCATCATCTTCAGAGGTTACTCTCACTTATTTATGTTTGTCTCAGTCTGTTATTTCTGACTTTGTAAATTCTGGTTTGTAAATTTTGAATGATTTTAATTTGTTAAAGTGGGGGCTTATTTTTGTAGCCATATCTGCTTATAAATGTGTTTCAGTTAATTTTTTTTTTTCGTGGGAGGGAATATATAAAACATTTTTTTTAAATTTAAATTGGTCAATAAATAAAAAACAGTCACTTATATTTTTTTATATTTTCCAAAATCTTTTTGATAAAAAAAATGTTCAAATTTGTTCTCACTTTTGTCTGTTGATTAGAAAACTCACTTCTGAAACAATTTGTTTAAGCACCAATAGTTTGAGGAAACACTTGATAATAACACAATACCAACGATATATATATATATATATATATATATATATATATATATATATATATAGAGAGAGAGAGAGAGAGAGAGAGCAGTGTTTATTTCAAACACACCTGACTCATGCCGTTTGCCAACAGAAAAAAGGGCTGTGAGGACAGACAGGCACACTAAAAGGGTTTTTCCAAAAGAGGAGAGGCCTTTTAAAGAAAGATAACTCAAGTTATCTCACTTTCTTACATGACATCGACATGTAACACAAACAATTCAGTTTAACATCAATAATTTGTTTGCACACTTTTAAAGGATTAAACAGTTCTATTTGACCCATAGCTGGAACCCTAACGGGTACTACTACTCTGGGTCAGAGTGGATCTGGGAGTAATGGTACTAAAGGGGTGTTCCACATTCCCCAAAGCTCCAGGACTGGAACCTCACCATCAGATTGTTTAGTGTCATATGCAGGACACTCATTTGTTGAGAGAGGTTCTTACTCCACGGCTGAGGTGCAGTTGGCATATTCTACAGCCTTCCCAGTCAATTTGACTGTCTAGATAAAAATTCATGCATATCCTTACTGGAACCAAGAAAATGAAATAGAACAACATCCTTTGCTATCCCATGTCCATGTCTAAGACTTTGAAAATCTTCAAAATAGCTTCTACCAAAACACAATAGAGAAATGAATGAAAAGCTGCATCCTCTCCTTTCCAAAGAAAGGTGACCTCAGAATCACAAAGAATTACAAAGACATAACTCTTACAGCTGTACCTGAAAAATTTTATCATGCCCTGTTTCTCAATCATATCAAACCAGAAAACAAGGAAATTCTTAAGAAAAATCAAAACTGCTTTCAGAGAAATCAAGCCACAACTTCACATATTATGACTGTTTGTCAAATCATTGAAAGAGGACTTGAAAATTTTTTAGGCCAAATTATTGTTTGTAGATTTCTCCAAGGCATTTGATTCCATAAATTTAGGTTTGGTTTGGTTTGGTTTTATGGCATATCAACCTTTGTTGGTTATTTAAAGCCAAATCTATTTTTATGTAAATAATCAGTTCTATTTCAAACAATTCAGTTTAGCATGAGTACACTGTTTGTCAAAAACATTTCTATTTCAAGCTATTAAGTTTATTCAAGCAGTTATATATAACAAATCAGTTTAGTGTAAGTACAGTTTCAATGTCAAAAACAGTTCAATTTCAAATAATTCAGTTTAGCATAAGCATGCAGTTTAAATGTAAGTACAGTTTAATTGTCAAAAACATTTCTATTTTAAGCGATTTAGTTTAATCAAACAATTTAGTTTAGCAGAAGTATGCTGTTAGTTCTATTTAACCCATACAGCCCCAGTCGACTGGGCAATACACAGAGTTAAATGTCAAACAGTTTTATTTCAGATAATTCAGTTCAGCATAAATACACAGTTTAAATGTCAAAACAGTTCTATTTTGAGCAATTCAGGTTAGCATTTGTATGCAATTTAAATGTCAAAACAGTTCTATTTTAAACAATTCAGTTTAGCATAAATACACAGTTTAAATGCAAAAATTAGTACAGTGAAAGAAGCATGGTTTGGTTCTATTAAACCCATAGATAGGACCCTTATCAGGTGCTACCACTCCGGGCTAGAGTGGACCTGGGAGCGATGACAAGAAAGGGGTACTCCGCATTCCCCAAAGCTCCAGCATCACTAGAACCTCACCATCAAACTGTTTTGTGTCATATCCAGGACACTCGTTGGGGAAGGGTCGTACCCCTCTGCAGAGAAGCAATCAGTGTATTGTACAACCCCAGCCGACTGGACAAATAAATTTAGGAAAGATAGAGCAAATACATCTCGCATATGATTTCCTCAAAGAAATTGTTACCACAAAAATGATGCTTTACAGAAACATAAAAGCAATAGTGACACCAACTTCTTCAACATTGTCATTGGAGTCTTGCTATATATGTTTATAATCTACTTAGATTACATACTATGAATTTCAATAGATCTAATAATACAAAATAGTTTCACCTTAAAAAAGACAAAACAATATTCTAAAGAAACTCTAATACACAGACTATTCAGATGATCTAGTGCTTCTCACAAATACACCTGTCCCAACAAAATTACAACTCTATGACTTGAAGCAAGTGGCAGTGGCCTTTACATGAAAGTAAATAAGACAGAACTCATGTGTTTCATAATGGAAGCAGCCATCTCCACTTTAAGTGGCAAGCCTCTTATATCAATAGACCAGTTCACATACTTCAGCAGCAATATCTCATCTACTGAAAGCGATGTCAACATATACACCAGGATAATGTAGACTGCTATTGACAGGTTGTTGATCAGATGGAAATCTGATCTCTCAGACAAAATAAAACTGGATTTCTTCCAAACAGTGGCTGTGTCAGTACTACTGTATGGATTCACCATCTAGACTTAAAACACTTTAAAATAAAAGCTAGACGGGAACTACACAAGAATGCTACATGCTGTTTTGAACAAATTCTGAAAGCAGTACTCCACAAAATTGCAGCTGTACGGCCACTTACCTCCCATCTCACAAATCATTCAAAGTACTGCTAGAAAAATAAGGGTGTACTCATGAGCAACATTTTCTCATGGACACATGTGGACCTACCAGTACTGGCTAACAAGCAGATATCTACATCACCTCCGTGCAGATATTATATGCCGTCGAGAAGAGCTGCAAGATGTGATGGACAATAGGGATAGATGTTGAGAGAAAGTCAATGGATTCCATGCTATTAACATCACATGATTATATATATATATATATATATATATATAAATGTAAATATGGGGAGAGAAGTGGTTAACAGACTGGACTGCAACATCATAGTAATCAAGTTTGAACTCCAGACGTACTGTTATGTACACTTTTGGACAACTACTAGTCTAGGAGAAGGAAAATTCTGAATTCAAACCTGTTAAACTCCGCTTAAAAATTGACCTTGTGTCATATCCTACCCGGGCGGAGGGGTTGGTAAATAAGACTACTAATGGGAAGACATGAACGTCTTTATCTCTACAAGCTATGGATTAAATAATAACTCCACTGTTGATTTACAAGGATAGATTTGGTATTAAATAACACATGAAGGTTGATATGATAAAGAAACCAAATCAACTGTGCATGTATGTGTGTGTATATATATATATATATATATATACGCACACACATTTAGTTTGGTTTCTGATATATAAGACATAGTTGTCAAGGTATGTGAACTGTTCTACTTATTTCAGAGACTTACCTCTTAAAGTGCAGATGGTTCCTTCTTGTTTAAAAAACATTTATATACATTCCCATTGAAGCCAATGCCTACTGCTGCTTGCTCCAGGCTTTGCAGCAGATATTAAGCTTAGGCAGGTGTATTTTCAAACCGCACCAAACCATCTGCATCATTTACTTCAGTCAGTTTTTCTTTATTAATATGAAACCATTTTCTTTTATTAGATCTATTAATGTTCGTCGTATGTAATCTAGACAGCTTATAAGCTTATGTGGTGCCCACATATCTCCTTGCAAGAAGACTCCATTGACAATGTTGAAGAAGACAATCTCACCATTAGATGAATGAACCATTGCTTTCATGTTTTTATAAAGCATCATTATAGTGGTATTTGTTTTGGGGGGGAGACTATATGCTACTCGCATTTACTCCATCTTTCCTCTATATATGGCATCAAGTGCCTTGTAGAAATCTATGAACAATGATGCTGCCTCAAGATTTTTTGTACATACTCCTTCAATGATTCAGTTACTGTATATTGATTGCTTATATCATTGTAGGTAAGTAAAGACCAGTTACATATTGTCAGACTTGTTTGTTCCTTGCTTCTGTCAAGACTGAGGCAAATCTTGTCTGAGACAATTCTGTAATTAGAAAATACTCCTTCAAAAGAGGAGTATGCCTCACAGTTCAAAATGCTATTTACTCACTTCTTATTTATAAAGAGATAATCTAGCTATGCTTTAGACTTATTTGAGGAGGTATAAATTCATAGTTTTCCTTTCCTTTTTATTTGGAATTCAATACTTAGACATTCAAGCTTGTTCTTGGGGGAAAACTCTGCTAAATATTAATCATTTCTATTTGTCAAGTGATGTAAGCAGAATTCATTATTTCTAACTTTGCTTCTATGTCTTCCAATGATCAGAACATTGTGTTTATGAATGTGTCAGGCAAGAGATGACCATTCTACTACGTTTGTGTTCTGAAGTCAAATTGAAAAAGTTCTAATTTCCAACCTCTGTTCATTGAACAGAATAGATAACTTTGTCTCCAACTCTGGTAATGTAATTTATTTCACCTTGCCATTGAAATAAAAGTCAACTAAGACAAGTCTTTTCATCCTTCTGATACCTGAAACACTCCCTGTTCATAGAACAATGCATGCAATTTAACTCTCTGGAACACTTTGCTAATTATTACAACATTCTTTTAATGTCTTTATATATCTATCTATTAAATGTTACATACATATATTTTATTGGAGTTGAACTCAAAATAAATATAAATTTTATTGCAGACTTTTGTCCTCATCTTGGTAGTTTATTTTTTTGTTGTTTTTCTCACTACGTTTCAGCCAAATTTTACCTCTGGCCGTCTTCAGATGATTAACCATGACCTCAGATAGGAATACTGAGTCTTGTAACTGTATCCCCAGTAATTACTGCCTTCCATAGTTGTTGTCTATTGCACCACGTTTTTGATCAAGTAACCCTCTGGCCGCTATCTTCTCACAATTCTTAATACTCAGATTAAGAAGCCTCATCTCAAAAAGGATTCCCAATAAAGACAATCAAAATAAATAGTTTATCCTTTCCACTTATTCAGTGTTAGTGTATCGACAGATACACCAATGCTAATATTCCATCACAGTGACTGGGAAACAACTAAATGTCCTTTCTAGCACCCAACAGCAAGTTAGTTTAACTGATATAAATCTTTCCAATACATACATTGTATATATATCCCATACACACACACACACAGACAGACACACATACAGCTGCAATTCTTTTTATTTTTACAAGTAGTAAGTAATCAGTGGTAAATGACATTAACATCTACCTAGACAGATATCAATGAAGATTCAGATCTGATATTGGAATTTAAAACACTAAAAGTTGGTATTTTAAAAAAATCTAAAAAAATCCCAAGTCAACACATTTCACAAAAAGTTGTGCCATTCTGTGAAGTAAAATTGACAGAAAAGAAACATCACAGAATTTGTCAGGTGTCATAATTACAGTCATTTTAGTTGTTGGCTAAAATTATTGTTAATTTGGTGATTTCCTAGACACATTGTCATGCATACTTCACACCGTCAGAATGTTGGGGCTTGCTTCATAAATTCCATTAATATCGTCATAAAGACGAGTAGATGGGTGTGGGTGGATTTGCAGTGTTTCTGTTTAGGAAAAATATGGCCCCAGTTAATATTTTATCAAATTTTAATTATTGTCACTTTAATGCTGTTATCTCAAAAATTAATATTAATTCCTGACCAGTTTTTTTTATATCATTAATTTTTAACTGTTTTTTTCTTCCAACTCATTTTTGCTGCTTTTTATCATAATGCTAAGAGTGTTTTATATATTGTAGAAATTATTTTTAAACATTGTCAGTTTCTTATCTGTGTGATCTGATGATCATACAGTCAAGAAACTGACAAACACTAAACGTCTTAACTCTTTACACTATCCTGATTTAGATGCATATGTTCTATCACAAGACCAGTTTGTATAACTGGTAGCAATATCTCATCTACGGAAAGTGATGTTAACATAGCAAAGGTATAGAATGCAATCAATCAGATGGAAATCTGATTTCTCTGAGAAAATAAAAACTGATTTTGTCCAAGCTGTGGCAGGGTTAGTACTTCCGTATAGATGCATCACATAGGCACAAATCAAACAACCTGAGAAAAAGATGGAAACTACATAAGAGACTACTACATGTTGTTTTTAATAAATCCTGCAAACAACATTCCACATAAAAGCAGTTGTACAGCCACTTACCTCTCATCTCACAAACCATCCTAGTATGACATGTAGGGCACGACTGGAGAACTAAGAATGAACTCATAAGTGATGTTTTCTTATGGACTCCTATGCATAGACTCACCAGTGTTAGCCACCCAACAAAGACTTACATATACCAATTCTGTGCAGACACTGAATGTAGTCAAGATGACCAACCAAGAGTGATAGATGATAGGGATGGATAGTGAGACAGAGTCAGGGAACTGCATTAGCAGTGAGACTTATATATACACACATACATTACTCTAGACCAAAGAAATAGACTCACCACTTAGAGAAAGCATTTCTTCCATTATTTGTAATATCTAAGGCATATTTTAATTTAAGTGTTTTGTCCTGAGCTTTTGATGTCTTCTCTGTGCTTTCTTTTCAACTTGCACCAACTATTAGTGATCCTGCTGTCTGGGAACAACCTAAAATTTTGGCCACATTCCATTTTGACTTTCCTTCTTAAAGGAGTCTTATTATTTTTCCCATTATTTCCAGTAAAATTTCTCTGATTGGAGCCATGAATCAAAAAAAGTAGGGATCTAAGTTTTTTGTTTTCATTGGCAAAATCTTACTGAAAAGAGATCTGGTCTTTTTCTTGAGTTCCACCACAAAGAGATCACTTAACAGCAGTTATGACAGAGTTTCCTACAACTGACAAGTAAATTTCCTTAATAGGGTGTTATTCATGTCGATAATTACATAATTTTTTCTTTAATTCAGTGATTCCATTATTTTTTCCTCTACCTTATGTTGAAAAAGAAAAAGATCTTTATTATTCAAATGAATGATCTTAATTTGAAGTATGTTCCATGAAGCCAGAAATTTTAGTGCTCTGTTTGCACCCTGTCTTGATTCAAAATGTCATATCTCTCTGAATGAAAACCCAATTAAACATTAACTCAACATGTTTATACATCTTGTTTTTTTTTGGTGGGGGTCAAAGGAGAAGAACATGTTTATTTACACAATCCTTCAAAGCTCATCGAGACAGATAATGTCGTACAACTTTGGCGACAGAGACCTGTTGGCACTCAAATCTAGTCATCAATATTTCTCTATAGATTAAAAAAAATCGGAGTGAAAAGATTTTTTAGCATTACTGCTCGACTTTGAGATAGACAAACCATTGTTTATGACTTGGATTCTCACTGGGTGTACAAAACTCAGTTTAAAAACCAACTCCTGCCAGTATTTGCTGCCATATATACTAAATATTTCACACTCTTAACCTTTAATTGGCTTCTCTTGTGGAATTTTCTTTTAATTCAGCTCATGTATTAACATTATTAAAAGTTATAGAGAATGGACTGCTTTTTTCTTGAGTGGCCAGTCTGCTGGCAAGGCAACAAAAGAGACCAGAAGTGCAATTGTTGGATATTTTAATGTTATTTTTATGTTTTATTTTTAGTTTTATTCAAACTTTATTCATTTCTACATTCTAAAATAATTTACCATTCATTTCTGTAGCAAAATCATTTCTATGCATTTTAGTAGGAGATGGAGTCAAAACTTCTGCAATATTTGTTAACATGGAGACCCAATGCCGCAGATTTTGCTGAGGTCATCAATGTGCCGAACCACACTGGACTGTGAAATGCAGAACTCACCTGATAATCTCCGTCTGCTACTCATTGGATTTGAATCGATGGCTTGGAATCCAGTTTTTGGCTAAACTGGCCTTGTCTAATCATTAAGTTCCTTGCAACCTGAGCAAAATTTCTTCAACTGTCCAATGACTGGACAACTGCATCTTCACCTTTCACACAACTATTTTTGGTTACTTCCATGTCATTTAAGTCCAGTTCAAAACATGCAAAGTATCATCATCATCATGTCGTGCTGGTAGCACGGATATCCCTGACCATCTCTCGCCACTTTTCCCTATCGTTCATCGCCTCTGGCAGTTCTTCTGGACTACATCCCATATCCTCACATAGTTGCTGAATGTATGTTTGTGCTGGTGTCCTGCTTTTGCACGTCCATGTGTGGGGGTCAATAAGAGTACATCACTTATGAGTTCGTCCCTGCTTCTCCAGCAGTGTCCTGCATGTCTGGTTCATATGCAAAGTATAAATTCACTAATTCAACTATGTAGCATGCTCATCGATGTAGCATTCAAATCACACATGGAGTGATGCAATGAACAATATTTGGCAATACTACTAACCATAGTCAGTGCCTTTCATGGCTTGAACTGTTTCAATCACATAATATACACAACTCCAACTAGAACACACCAAAATATTACAGAATATTTTTTATTCATCCAAGCATTTGTTGTGTCATTAAATATGTAATCATTCAAGAGAATAAAAGTTTTGATGTATTTATTTAATCAATATGACCTGTGATACGACAGGTTCCATTAATAAGTCCTAACCATGAAAAGTAGTTGTAGTTAATATTAATGGGCAAAAAACTTAGATGTTTGTAAGAAATAGAATTTAAATAAGATCTTAGATTTTGATGACTATAGCTCTGTTGACAAAAAAAAAAAAACTAACTTCTGCGGTTGATCACTAAGTATTTCTTCTAAGCCAAAGAAAAATTAAAAGTATGAAATTTTTCTTGGTACATTTTACCTTATCACAGCAAAAATGACATTACAGAAAAATTTTTGTTAAAGGATAAACCAATTTCATATCTTAAACTACCCAGCACTCTTCTCTGGGTGTCTCATATGGTTAACGAACCATTAAGAGTAAGTTCCATTCTCACTGGGTGCCTCATATTTCTGGCCTTGCAATGAACTAAGCTTAGTCAATGATATCCAGTTCATTTATTATTGCAGCTGGTTTTTGTAACTGAATCTCAACTTTACATGAAAAGAAGTTAAAGAACAAAAAAAAAAAATCAAACATGGTCATAAACACCAGCAAATTTTTAGAATAGTTTTGCACAATGTCCTGCAAGTAGTTTTGACATTTTGTAACAAACTTGATATGTTCGTACCTTTGACCTCACTCTGCAGCATTTGAAATATCATCAAATAATCTCATAGACATTGTCTCCTCACAAAATATGAAAAAGCATACCCAATATTATCTTTAGCCTAAAAAAAATTTCTTTTTTTTAATGTTTTATATATTGATTCCATGTGAAATAAGAGTTTAATTCAGCACAACTTTATAAACAACATTCCTTACAGCTTCAGATGTTTCTAGAATCTTATTTTTTTAAGAACTTTGATTTGACAACCGTTTTGACTTTCCAAGGTTTATTCGTTTGGTTAGCATCAGTCAGATTTCACCTATAACCCATCTTTTTTCTAAGAACTCTTAGATCTTACAAATTACTTTCTGTCAAATACATATTAACAATCGTTACAGACTTGCATTATATATTGCCAAAAACATATTACTTATTCTAACCGTTACCTATTATTGCTTATTTTTACCCGTTATCTAATATCTTTTACACATTGCCAATTACCTTTTTACTTTTTATCCAGACACTGTAAGTGACTAGACCACAAAAAAAAAAAAAAAAAAAAAAGTTTTAAAATTTCCCCGATCATAATAAGCATCTAGGTTTATACTAGTGGATTAAAAATAATAATAATAATCATTCTTTAATAGGTATCTAATATTTCACTAACTCGAGACTATTTAACAAAAGTGTCATTTTTAGATTCAGCAGATCCCACATCCAAAAATATAAATACTCAAAGTTCCTTTAAACATCTTTGGCAACTCAGCAAAAGTTTTGAGGGTCCCCACCTCCACACACACACACCTTCTGAAAGAGGTTTGTATAATCAGATTTATCTAATACTTTATAACACATTCACTGAAAAAAAAAAAAAAAAAAAAAAATTTTTTTGATTTGACTGTTTCCTTATGTTCTTTTTCAGCTTGTTTGGGGACTTTTGTCCAACTCCATCAACCACAACACAAAAAACCATCTTTAGAAATGTTCTCGTCTTATTTCGTTTGTTTTTAATGCTTGTTTTGTACGACTTAACAAGTTGTCTTTTGTAAGTTTTATGGGGCATATGAAGGGGTTTTATGGTTGTGGTTAATTGTTGGGATTCTGAAGGATTGTAAACCGACACCTTTTCTTACCCCATTCACTTTTCTTTCTGTCTATCAAAGCTGTAAGCGAATTAAGGACGGAATCAAAAAGAGGATACCTTTTAACTCAAATTTTATTTTTGAGGTTTATGACTATTTTGTGGTGGGAATGTTTTCCTGAACCAGCAGAAATAGTTGTGCTCCCCAGACAAAGCATTGAAGTAAATTATATACTCATCTTTATCAAGTTATAAGTTTGAGTGTCCATTGTTTGTCACTGCAACCAGCAGGAGATGCAGTATACTATCAGGCCCTGGGACCTAGCTCACACGTGCGCTCCTACAAGCAAACCAAGTGTAAAAGATCCTTCCAGTCAAGGTATCTCAAGACAACTGAGAGTTTCTTTTTTGGCATCAGGAAATACCTCTTTTAAGGCATGTGCTGATTTTGCTTCCTGTCAGAAGCCTCCTGAGAAATTGTTACTTTTTGCATTTATTTATTTCATTTTTTTGTCATTGTCTTTTTTTTTTTTTTTTTAATCCCCACAGTTTTGAAAATAGAAACTTTTTTTTGTTTCGATTTAATTTCATTGAGATTCAGTGTCAACACTTGTTACAATAATAAGTTGGTGATCATAGTCAAGGGTGACTCGAAGGTTCCCTTTTCAATAGCTACTACACCGAAGTGTAGGGGAGGGTGCTACTCCTTTCTCTGGATTGCTCCACTTTATGGACATTAATATTTCATTTTTTTCTTCTGATAAGATTAAGGGTAAGGGTATGTTCATGTGTATATGTAGGGGGGATATCTGACTCTTAGATCGAAACTTTATTTAACACCTTTTTTAAACATTGTATTTCTTAATACTTTGTCTTTTTTCTTGTCTTGATATTTCTTGACTCTTTTCATCATTGGCCCCGTCAGCTAGGGCTGTAGAATACACCAATTGCATCTCTGCAGAGAGGTAAGACTCCTTCAGTGAGTGTCCTGATTATGACACTAAACAGTCTGATGGTGAAGATCCAGTAATGGTCAAGCTTTGGGGAATATGGAGTACCCCTTCATTGCCAATGTTCCCAGGTCCACTCTGGCCTGGAGTGGTAGCACCTGATAGGGTCCTATCCATTGCTCAAATAGAACTAAGTACTTATGCTAAACTGAACTGTTTGAAACAGAACTGTTTATATGTATAGAAATGGATTTGGCATTATATAACCTAAAATGGTTGATGTGCCATAAAAACCAAACCAAACCTTTTCATCATCACTTTCTTCTATTTTTCTTCCACTCACTTTTTCTTTCCTCTTAAACATTCTGTTTCTCTTCATATTTCTAGTGTCTTTTACAAGTTTCTTCCTTTTCCTGCGAGTGTATAACAGTCATTCCGAATGTTTCAGAAAAATTGATATCATTGCGTAATTTAATAACTTGTCCAATTCTCATTCAAATGATCTTAAATTTTACAGAATGAGTAAAAACAATTCAAAATTCGGGGGTGGGGGCTTTTCATCCATAAAAATGCCACTCACTGGAAAAGAAAAAGATGTTTAAACATTAGACATAGAATTTTGAGTGGTTTCGACACAGGCTGTAAAAATTTGCGATAAATGGAACAAAAATTAGTCAAGATATTAGATTACGAAATATGATTTTTTTTCTCCTGAAAAACCCTGTAAATCTCAAATATCAATTTTTTTTTCTTTTTTAAACTGTATTATAATCTTATATTTCACATTCTGTTCAAATTAAAGTTTGCTTTATTTTTAACTGTCCATCAACTTATAATGGGTTGAATAATGCCAAAATCTGAGACAAATAATTTACGCAGTTATATGGTTTAGAATATTCCCATTTAAATTTTCAAACGTATTAGAGTGGATCAGGAACACTATCAACGAAAGGCTAACTCCACACTCACTATCGGATACAGTTTAATATCAATACCCAGATACCTTTGGGGAAAGGGGTCTTACCCTTCTGAAAAAGATACAATTAAAAAATTTCCAATAAGATCCCTTTTTCACAAAAAGTATATTCTGGCTATTGATACGAAATAACTGTTGACAGGACTAATCTGTTGTTTTTTTTTTTTTTGTTTTTTTTTTTTTTTTGTTTATCAGTTCTATTTTAGTCATTAACAGTCACGTGACAATCAGAATCCTAAGATGAGTTTTCATTTTTATCTATTTTGGGAAAAAAAAAAAATTCTCGTTCTACTTTTAATATCATTTTCAGATAGAGATATATATATATATATATATATATATATATATATATATATATATATATCATCTTATATTGATACCACCCACCTCTTTTTCTTTTTTTGTATTTTACAGATCTTGTCTATTTGATCTTAAAAAAGAAAAAAAAAATTAGTTCCACACTCACTTTTTACACACTTTTGAAAATAAAATATCACCCCCAATCCCAGGAAATGAACAAGCAAGTATCCGATTTCCCCCCACCTCACCTGTCTCACTTTTCCTTTCCCCAGTCATCGACTTTATTTCTGTCTCCACTACCGACTCACTCTCATCACGTCTAACTTTTCTCATTCATCTAATTCTCTTTCTCTCCTAATTTTCATGTAGCGAGTGTTAATAAGACATTTAATTCTCTCTCTCTCTCAATATCTAATTTGTTTTTTGGACAATCTCACTTCTGCTTTGAGCATTTTGATTCTTGGTGCTTGTTTACAATAGGCCAGCCATGAAAATTCTGCAGTTTTATTTATATATTTATATATATAAACCTCAAATAAATTAAGATATCACTTCTTTTTATACGAGTTTCATAACTAAACGTTTTGATATATAATTGCGGAAAGATTTTTTAATATTATTATTTCGTTTTGTATATCTTACCTTTCGGTTTAGTTAGGCTGAGAACCTTTCAGCTTAGTGCATGGGTTAGTTAGGTGCACACATTGAGTGCAGGTGTTCACGCGCGTGCGGGGCGGATGTGACAATCAAAGATGTCAATAAAAATCCTAGATAGTAAATGTGACCGGGGACGTGAATGACACCATGCCCGGAAGCGATGAGCGGAGGATTTTGGAATTTGAAATAAAAGCAAACAAAAAACAGTGTGTTGAGATTTGGGCTTGGACGAAGCAAGTCGATTTTCGGAGCTCGCCGAGGCCAGACAAGTAGTTTGCGGTGGGGGCCGTTCGTGGTGGGGTCAGATGGAAAAATCAGCAGAGAAAGAAATTGTGTGTCTCTCTCTCTCATGTCCGAAAACCTTAAACTCAAAAAGGTAAATAAAAATTTCGTACCTGAACCAATTTCGAGTGTTTTCGGATTCCTATACGCGTATGAACGTATGTACATTTCACGTATCTTGGTCGTATTTTTGGACCTATGTATTACAGTTTCATGTATCAACTAAAATACAATTATTACATAAAATTCAAGACTTAAATATCATCTGATGATTGTATCTTAGTTGATACACGGCCTGTATGTCTCTATGGAATTAAACAGAAGACAATTGGGTGATGAAAGTGGCAATATTTGAAAATGAATACTAAAGTCTGATACATAGAAGCGAGTGCCCATTCATTTTAAAGTCTATGTAGTAAAGTTGGCGACCTTAATTGAGGACGACCAGAAGGCCCCTTTTTCTATAGCTACTACACCGAGGTGTAGGGGGGGCGTTACTCCTTTCCCTGGATTGCTCCACATAGCCTTGATATGTACCTTATATTGCTGAGTGTAAAGCAAGGAGGTATCAAGTACCATTTTAAAGTCTTTGGTATGACACGACCTGTGATCGAACCCAGGTCTCCCGGACCATTGACGAACACTCTACCCACTAGGCCAATGAGAAAAAAATCTATGTACATGGCAAATTTAATCTCCATTTAAAACTTGATAAAATATTTTTTTAATGCAGAATCTGTGGTTGATTATGAAATCCTAAGAAATTAATACAAAAAAGGAAATTCGATATTAAAAAAATCTGGATGAAGGGTATTTATTCTCAAGGTTGCGGGTGAGTAGTTTATATTGATAATGTAAAATTAGCCTTGTTAAATATATGACAATGCTACTCACAAAGATTTGTCATAGTTGTGCAAGAGAAGGAAAAAATATTTGTTCAATATCACGTGAAATGCAGTAAGCGAAATTACAAGTATAAACAAGGGAATTATTTCATATGGCGTTGTTTACAGACAGTTGGGTGGTTTGGTTTTATGGTATATCAACCATAGTAGGTTATTTAATCCCAAATCCATTTTATGTATATAAAGAGTTCTATTTCAAACAATTCAGTTTAACATAAATATGCAGCTTAAATGCAAAAACAGCCCCCTCTTAACCAACACTGTCTAGTTCTATTTGACCCATAGATATGATCTCATCAGGTGCTACCACTCCGAGCCAGAGTGGACCTGGAAGCGATGCCAATGAAGGGGTACTCCGCATTCCCCAAATCTTCAGCATTACTGGAGCCTGACCATCAGATTTTTTAGTGTTATATCCAGGATACTCATTGGGGGGGGGGGTCTTCACCATCTGCAGAGATGCAGTCAGTGTATTCTATAACACCTGCCTACAGGGCCAAGTTGTGTCGAATAGCAAATTTAATAGAATACTTTATATTAAGAAATTATTCCAATTCAGCGTAATATTCATGGAGAAGTTGGTTTGTTTTAATCACAATATTTTTTTCAGACTGAAGAATTTATTGTAATTGTTGTAGAACTTTAGAAGAAACCCATGAACTTGTTGCAGAGAGATTTAATTCTTGTGTCTCATCCTTACGGTCAGCGGCCAAACTAAAAAATAGACAAGTTGGTCTCATGACTCATTTTTGGAGCTCAAATTTCTTCTTTCCTATCACAATATAATCTAGATGGTCTTGATACACTATACTCTG
This sequence comes from Sepioteuthis lessoniana, assembly GCA_963585895.1. Lineage (NCBI taxonomy): Eukaryota > Metazoa > Mollusca > Cephalopoda > Myopsida > Loliginidae > Sepioteuthis > Sepioteuthis lessoniana. The sequence goes on along the minus strand of OY757905.1, from coordinate 143,562,832 downwards.
CCCAATGATCCTCGAGTCAAAAAAATAGAAAATAATAATCGCTCACAAGCCAATGTTATGGATTTATATTCTACTCGATAGATTGGTCTTAACGGCATATCAACTTGTCAAGGTTTATTCTAAGGAGGAAGAAATCGCATTGATTGTACATTTATATTTTTCATGTAGTTTCTTAAGGGTTTTTTTACCAAATATTCCAATCTAATACAAATAATCTATACAACTATATGGTTTCAATGTTTGTTTGGGTTTTATGGCATATCAACCTTTGTAGATTATTTAATGCCAAATCCATTTTTATACAAGTGAACACTTGTATTTCAAACAGTTCAATTTAGCATAAGTACACAGTTTAATTGTCAAAAACATTTTTATTTCAAGCTATTCAGTTTAGTCAAACAGTTAATTTAAACAATTCAGTTTCGTAGAAGTATAGTTTTTGTTTACACACAGTTAAATGTCAAAACAGTTCTATTTCAAACAATTCAGTTGAGCATAAGTACGCAATTTAGTTCCGTTTGACCCATAGATAGGACCTTATCAGGTGCTACCACTCCTTACCAGAGTGAACCCGGGAGCGATGACAATGAAGGGGTGCTCAGCATTTCCCTAAGCTCCAGTATTACTAGAACCTCACCATCAGATTTTTTAGTGTTATATCGAGGACAGCCTCGGCCAACTGGGCAATGTATAGGTCACCCTGATTGGGTGAAATTATGCGTCGAATTAAATTGCGCGCTAAACCAAAATGCCTTCTGCTAACAAAGTATTGCTAACACCAATAATTTCATTTGTTCACAGTTAAATGGTTTCAAGCATCGCTGTCTAATACAAACAATTCAACAGTCATTTGTTTGCACACAGTTAAATGGTCAAACAGTTCTATTTTACCCATATATGGGACCCTAACAGGTGATACCACTGCGGGTTAGCATGGACCTAGGAGTAATGGTAATGAAGGGGTTCTTCACATTTCCCAAAGCTCCAGGATTGGATTGTTTAGTGTCATATCCAGGATACTCGTTTGTAGAGTTTTACCCCTCTGCAGAGATCCAGTCGATGAATTCAATATCCCCAGCCGACTGGGCTACTAAGATCTAGGGAAAATTCTTGGTAATTTTTTACCCTTAACTCATCGGATTTTTGCGAAAACTAAAAATTAGATTCTAATTTTTTTGGCGAATACATATAAATAACCTGAAAAAATATCATCTCTGGTCATCAATAATGCTTGCTGTATTGGGGGGAGGGAAGTAGAATCTGATTTTTAGTTTTCACTAAAATCCGGTAGGTTAAAGGGTAAAAATTTACCCAATTTTTTTAAAACTCAAAATAAAATAAAATTGAAGCGCTCCCCAAAGGACGAAAGAAAATGAAAAATAATTACCGTAGCTACGTCTTTCAACGGTCTTTTATAGAAGTCCTCTTGAGCATCTTACAGTGATCTCCAAAGGGATTCGTTTGTTTATGTCTATACTCTTTGGTCTGAAAACCTTTAAGTTCCTTCAATTTGGAAACGATGATAGGTAGCAGTTTATAAACGAGAAAGAAACAAAAATATCGCAAATTTGTAACTAATTTGGGCTGTTAATATTTCCCTCATTTTTCTTTACCATTTTTTTTTATTCCAAAGGTTTTTTTTTCACTTTACATGCTTCGTTCATTCTTTCAACATTTTTCTTGGCAATTCTCTTTTCATCTCCTTTTTATTTCATTATTTCTCTTTATTCAAACATTTTACTTTTTCTTAATTTCTCTTCACTCATTTTCTTCTCATCTCTTCATTATAATTTCCTTTTACGCTAGTTCAATCATATACAATTTTCTGACCTATCAAATCAATACCCACTAATAAAAAAAAAAGCCAATAGCCACTTCATAAAGAAATAGCAAAGTACCAAATATTATGAATCGACCATAACTCGACAACTTAGTGACTGGAGGAGGAAAAAGGGATAGAAATATTGTCGACTGCTGAATTGCAGCTAATTGAAAACATAATTGTGTGACGTGATCAGTAGATGACAGAATCTTAATCTTCTTTGGATGGGGAATATAAATATTACATTTTTTTTCTATATTTAAACAAAATTAACGTAGTTTTTCATGGTTGGGCCATTCTATACAAACACCATAGCGAGAGTTAAAATTAAGTTTGAATTGTTACAGACAAAAAGTATAATTTATTTTATTAAAACAGTTGAAAGACTAAAAATAAAAGAACAAGTTGTCTTACTCAAAGAAATGCTGCATCTCACCAAATCTGGTTATAAGTTAAATTTATTTCTATCAAGAGAACACCATGCGGTACAAGGGAAAAGATGAGATGCTTGTCTTCACTATCCTAACTCACCACGTTTCGGGGTGGGTGTGTGTTGTTTCTCTGGTGTTGTGGCTAACGTTCGGGACTACGACATTGTAGTTAACGAGTTCCATTCACTAACTCCGTTATTCCTTTCACCATAACGTTGCAGATATTTTTTTAGAATCTTGCAAACGAGTCACTCTGAGGTCCTATACTAATCCCATACGTACATATATCGTGAGAGGATAGTAAATGATTGAATTCTTTCCAACAAGCAATTTCCAGCGAGAAGAAAGGGAACCATAATAAGGATGGACACGAGTTAACAGGTCGAAATATTGATACGTGACGTGAAAAAAATAGTAACATGAATCAAAAAAATAATAATGATGATAATAAAAACACTCTGAAATCTCTGCTTAACTCTATTTTGTCATCCAGTGTAGATACTATTGAAATTATAAGGCGAGAAGGAGACTAAAACAAAAAACAAATGCCAATGTGCTTCCATATTCTCGCTATGTTCAATTGTTATATTTATTTTTTGTTTTTCTCAACACAAGACAAAATACCTAATCTTACTTACCTGGAATCTGTTGACCTCTCTTTTAAAAAACGCAAAATTCTTCACTTAACCTGTAGATTCCATTAAAAAAACTGGCAGTGAAAAATGCTTTGACCAACATGGCTGTTTCTATAAAAGAGACAAGTGGCGCCCTCTCTAACTAAATGTATATAAGTGAGTTGCGGTATTTGTTCCAAACTCCACCGAACGGGAAAGTGTGGCACAAGGCCTTTTTTTTTTGGTGGGTCCGGGCGCAGGACCGTAGCCCACACGTGTCCGGCATTTCCGCCCCGAAGGGGTAATAGCCCGGGGGGAAGGCCCCCAGAGGCCGTAAGAAAAATCCAGCTACCGAGACGCACCCGGCCAGATCCGCGCCGCGCCCAGCACGGCCGGCCGGCCGAAGTGCGGTATTTGTTCCACGCCCCACCGAACATGAAAGTGTGGCACAAGGCCTTTTTTTATGGGTCCGGGCGCAGGGCCGTAGTCCACACGCGCCCGGCATTTCCCCAAAATGCCTACGGCCCCGTCGGCATTCCCTTTATTAGGGGCGCCTCAGGCGCTGGGCGATACCCCCCCAAGGGAGTAATAGCCTGGGGGGAAGGCCCCCTGAGGCCGTAGGAAAAATCCAGCTACCGAGACACACCCGGCCAGATCCGCGCCGCAGCCAGCACGGTCGGCTGAAGTGCGACTTGACAACTGAATCAAAAGGCTGCTTCTATGAGAAGCAACTCTATATAAGTTAGTTGTGACCAACAGGAAATTTACCTTTCTGGATATGATAACATTTGGACTGAATAAGAAGAGTCAATTATTATTATTAATGTCCATTTTAATTGACAGCCAGTCTCGGGCTTCTATCGTTCACTCATACGAAAAAGGAATGTCTTGTCTAGCGTTATGGTTTACAAGTTATGCTCGCAGACTATTAATAGTGAGTTCGATTTTCATATGGTATCCCATACTCTTGGTTTTCATGTATTGATTGATTTTGATAGCATACCAACTCGTGTTGGGTTATTTTATGTTTAGAGGTTTTGAAATCCCATTCATTGTTCTTTCATATTTACTTTGTGTGTGTGTGTGTGTGTGTGTGTAGTTGTTTCTTAAGAGTTTTTGCACAGAGTTTTATGGTTTCAAGTATTTTTATATATTACTAATTATTTATACACAATATTATGTGTAATAAGTATTTATTTCTATTTAATAATAATCATTTATTTACACACGCTTATATGGTTTTAAGTAATTATTGATGATGATAATAATAATAATCTCCAAATGTCAATTATAGCTTCAAACAACTATTTTTGATACAAATAATTTGCACACAGTCATATGATATCAAGTATTCCTCTCTGATAGAAATAGTTTTCACACCATTCTATTTTACACATAATGAGACCCTAACATTGTTGCACTTGGTCAGGGTGGACCTGGGAGTAATGGCAATGAAGGGGTGCCCCACACTCCTCAGAATTCCAGAATTGGAGCCTCACTGTTTCATCCAGTTTAATGTTATTCTAGGGAAATCCTTTTTGGGGAGAAGAGTTCTTACTCCTGTTGCAGAGGCTAGATAAATATACCGGTCCCCACAAACTTTTGAAATATAAGTGATTGACAACGAACTAGGCAAGAATGACAAAACAAGGGTATTGTTTCGAAAGGCCAAACTTTATTATAGCGAATCGTAAATCGGAAAAGCAGCCGGATGGTGATCGTTGGAGCAGGATCTAGTCGCTGGTGCCGGTCTGGATAGCTGGTACAAGACTGGTATTCGTTTGATAGGTGGTCGCTGGTGCAGGACTGGTTTCTGCTGGTGCAGAACAGGTAGCTGCTGGTGCAGGAAGGTGGTCGCTGCTGCAGGAAGGTGGGCGCTATAGCAGGGCTGGTAGCTGCTAGTGCAGAACTGGTAACTGCTGGTGCAGGAAGCTGGTCACTTCTGCAGGAAGGTGGTTACCGGTGCAAGACTGGTAGCTGCTTCTTCAGGGAAGTGGTCGCCGGTGCAAGAAGGTAACTGCTGGTGCCGTCTCAAAGGGTATTAGGTTAGAATTTCTGAATTAGGCCTGAAAAGAGCTGTTAGATTGAGAGGCTGGTAGTTGTGTCTGCTGCATTGTGCCGTCTCAGGAGGTGTTTGGATAGACTTTCTGAGTAGTCCTGAAAAGGGCTTTTAAGCTGAGAGGTTGGCAATGTCTCTGCGTCATCTGGGGCTGGAATCAGGACGTCGGTTTTAGGAGAAGCCTTGAGCAGTCCTCGTGGGAAGCTGCTGCTGATTAGGCTTCGGTCGTAGAATAACCAGGTGAGAATCTGATTTCTCCCGTACCCTTGGCTAACGCCCAGCCAAACTGATTTGACCCAGTTTGATACCGCTGCTTTTATACACACTGTGAGCTACAACGCTATGTGGTCTAAATAGAATGACCTTGTTTATTATTACTATATAATAGTGAGAAACTTCATTCTACTTCGACCATGTGTTTTTTATTACTACCTATTTTGTCCATTAGTTGAGGACTGTTCTTAGAAAGATAGGCTGAATTTAATATTTTTTTAAAAGTCCTGTGCAGAAGGATTTGGTTCCTTACGACTCGTTCCAAGATACTATTGGCTGACGACATCAGTGACTTCTTGGAAAGGGGTTTGTTTGTTTTTGTTTGGTTTATGAGAAGTCGGTTGACCACGATACCCCTTTGCAGAAGATACAATGAGCATTATGTAGACCGCGCCAACAGAGCACTCTCATATTTTTGGTCTTGAGCCGAACTAAGCTAAGCTATATAAATGTGTTCACAAAAACAGTAATTTTTTTAATAGACGATCCTGAATACTTGATATCATCAAGTCACGTGCTGATTGCCAAAAATTCTCAGACTCTCTTGTCATCCATCCGTATTATCCATCACTTCTTGCAGATTCTCTAGGCTGCATCCTGTGTCCGAACAGAGCTGACATAAGTTTTAAGTGGTCAGCCAACATAATCATGTTCATAGGTAGGAGTTCATAAAAGAACATCGCTTATGAGTTTGATCTTTCTTCTCCAGCAGTGTTCATGCATGTTTTGTTTGTCTTACTTGGATGGTTTGTGAGATGGGAGGATGATGGCTATACAACTGCTGTTTAGTGAGATGTTGCTTCTTGGATTCGTTCAAGACAGCTTGCAGCATTCTTGGGGGAATCCCATCTAACTTTTTCTTTAAGAGTTTTGTTTGTGTCCATGTGGTGCATTCATATAATAGTATGCATACAGCTACAGCTTGAAAGAAACCTCATTTGATTTTATCGGAGGGATCAGACTTCCATTGATCGATAACCAGTCAATAGCATTCCTCGCTATCACTTGGCGTATATTCACATCACATTTAGATGAGATGATGCTGCCAAGGTATATGAAATGGTTTACTAATTTTAGAGGTTTGCCACTTAGAGTGGAAATGGCTTCTTTTTGTTTAAAATATATCAATTATGTTTTATCTGTATTCACATAGAGGCTAATGCCCCCTGCTGCTTGCTCTAAGCAATGCAACTGGGATTCTACTTGGTCAGGTGTATTTGCGAGAAACGCTACATCGGGTAAGTCTGTATCTGTCAAAGTTTCTGCATGATATAGTCGACATCTTGCTATTTTAAATGTGATATCATTTTCCTTTATCATATCAACTGTAAAGAAATTTAGGGTAAAATTTAATATGAAGAGAGTGACACAAAAGCCAAATTTAGTTTTTAACTGGGTAATGTTTTCAGGGCGCTTTTGTGTGCAATATTAAACGGTAAGTTCAAACGGTAAGTTCCACAACTTTCTAGTTCGGATAGTGATTTGTAAAGATAACACAGACAATAAAGTTTTTAAAAAGGAATTTTATACAAAAGAAACAAGAAAGAAAGGGATGGAAAAGTTGAAGTGTTGCAAATTTTAGTACAATTTGCTGGAACTTATCTGAGAGAATGTCCTGGAAACAAAGTTCTTTGAATTTGATTATTTTTCTTTTCTTTTTTGATTTGTCGAAATGTTTCGGAGTTCATTAAATTGCGAGTGTTCTTTAAAGTTCTTTTCGGCAGAATTCTCTGTTGAATTTTCTTTCAGTTGTTAAACGTGGTAGAATTTCAAAAGTCGACTCTTATTTAATTTTACTTTTATTTCTTGGGAAACTTCTTGCCTTTACAGTTTTTCGGTTATTCAAGAAGAGAGTAACGAAACCTTTTCTGGTAGCTTGAGTTTTCGTGCTTTCAGTTTGGTTCACGAATTCGTACTTTCGTTTGATTATGGTTTTATTTCTTGGGAAGCTCCATCCAAGAAGCGAGTGACGAAACCCATCAGCTGGCTAATTTTTCCTGCCTTCAGTTTGGTCCCCGAATTCGTACTGAGGGTTCAATAGTAGTTCTCGACAAAAAGAGGAGGTAGCTTTTTGGTGCCGTATTGTCTGGGATTCCTTCTTCCTTTTCAACTCTGGCCAAATCAAGTGCCGTACGTGTTCGGCTTAATTTTTTTATTAGAACTAAATTTTTAATACATTTTTATAACTGATGTTTGAAGCACGTAGTCTAAGGAGAGCATAAACATATATGGTGCTCATGTATCTCTTTGCAGGAATCCAGCGACCATATTGAAGAAGTCAGTGTCTCCATCAGGTGAGTGAACAATTGTTTTCGTGTTTTTCTAAAGCATCATATTAGCTGTAACTGTTTCTTTAGTGAAACTGTAGCAGTCACAAATCTATTTCCTTTCGCGAATCAATGCCCCCGCCGAGCGATTCGGCTATACACTGATCAATCAGGGACAGAGAGCACTGATTCCTACTTCCTCTCTAGAACTATTTTTTCTAGTGCTTTTTGGTAGTCGGCCGATGGTCAGAGAGCATCTAGTTAGCAGCCAAGACAGACCTCTCTTGCATCTACTGCTACGGACTTTCCACTTGGTACCTCTTCGCTGAAGAACACGCCGCTACTAGCTTCACACACAGAAGAAGCAGCCTTGCGGTCAGTCACACGAGCTATTTGCTACAGTGACACACACACACACACACTTCCTACAAACCCAAGGACCAACAAACTAACCGGCGACACCTAAAGGAACCCTTTCTAACTCTGACTCTTTTACTTCTGCTAAAATAATAAACCTTTCGTTGTTGTGTTTTAATAGAAGTTGCGTTATTTATTTGTGTTGTCAATTAATTTATAGTGTTATGGAAACAAACCATTAAAAACACTAAAAAAACCATATGAAAGTAGTATTTGCTCCATCTTTCATCTGTGTATGAAATCGAATGCCTTGAAGAAATCTACTTACAGTAAGGTTGCCTTGTGATTTTTGAATGCATTCTTTTGATGATTCGACAGATTGTCAGAATCTGTGAGGATGGGAAACAATTTCTTCGAAAGCAGCTCGGAGTTTCCAAATAATTTTCTCGATTTCGGGTTGGATACGATTGAGAAATCAAGCATTATGAACCAAAGTAGCAGTAAATGTTGTGCCTCTGCAGTTCGCAGTGATTTTGAAGTCGCCTTTCTAGGGGAAGTGGAGGATGCAGCCTTTTGTATGTTTCTCTATTGTTTTGTTTATAGACACCGTTGCATAATCGAAGAAGTATGTTATCTAATTTTCTAGTCGTCCTAATTTCTGTGGATATTTCGTCCAACCCCCGGGAGTTTTTTTGTTTTCAATTGTTTTTTCAATACTGCGCTAAATTCTTCCTCCGTAAACTGTCCTAGTTTGATGTCTAGTTGCGTGGGGTAGGTGATTTCGGGAGGGTTTCCGAGTAGATTCTTGAAATGTTTTTTCCACTTCGAAAGTCTTTCTTCTTGACTGGAAGCTTTTATTTTTCCTCTCGAAGTGCTCTTTCTTTCGCTCCCTTCCTTTACTGTCTGTCATGCTAATCGTCATTGTCTATTTTCCACCGAATTTTTTATTTTATTAATTTGGCCTTGAATGCATTCTAACAGTTCTTTTTGGTATATGCTGATTCTCCCTGAACTTTCTTAAGTTTCTGCTCATTGACATTTGCCGGGTTGTTTTTTTTTATTAATTAAGGATGCTTTTTTATGTTGTCTCATTTTCCTAAACTATTAAACTCCCATGGAACTCTCCATTTGGCTCTTAGTTTTGTTGGTTGAACTAATTTATGCTTTATCCAGTAAACTTGATATTGGACGTGATCCTGATTTCTGAATTCGCCGTATTTCTCGATACAGATTAAATATTTACTTGAAATTTCTCCATACAGACTAACTATTTACCTCAAATATAGAATAAGCAATGTTAGGGAAGAAACAATATTTAACAGATACCAATTAATACACTTCTAAAACAGAGTATTTCATCTTTATTGATCCATTTACAATTCTTAAGATTCCCTTCTGGAAAAACTTTACCATGTATAGAATGAAAATTGAATGAAAAAAATTAACAAAATTTTGTTTAAAAATTATGTGTACAAATTATCGAGGCACACTTAGTGTAACGGTTATCATCGTAGAGAATGGAATCGGTGACAAAAGTTCAAATTCTAGTCGAGGCTGTTTGCATTTTACTTTGCACTAATGCCCTTGGGAAAGGCACGAATCCATATGTTCTTCCCCAAGTTATAGATAAATAATAAGACATTGTGGGTTCTTTAGCCTTAGTAAGGCAACCAGTCTAGGAGAAAGAAAACTCTGAATTTAAATCCAGCTGTACTCAGCAGAAAAGCTGTACCTTGTTTCTCATTCTGTTCGGTGCAGAGAACTTCGACAAATAAATACATGTATAAATTAATACACTTACCTGTTTAGATTATCACGTATAAAATATATAGAATGAAAATTTTACAAATTTGACGTGCACCAGATTCAAAATTTAGCCGGTCTTTTGGATTTTCCGGATTTCTGGGTAAATAGTTTCGTACCTGCTCAAGGCTAAACGGAAAGAAAGACTGACAATTTTCTCTTCCTGCCTGCGATCAGATTTTTCTTGGCTGGCATTAATAAAGCAACACACAAAAAAGAAGGAAACAATAACAAGTGGACACAAAAGAAGACAAGTGTTAACATTATAATAAGAAATATATTTACTAAGTTATTACATTTAAATAAAGAAAGAATGCTTTCTGTAATTGTTACCATGAGACGGTCATGGTAAAAGGGTCGATTCCCATATATGTGTATGCCTGTCTGTTGGTATTCAATGTCATATTTCAGGTGCCCAAGTGGATTAAAGACAGTGGGTGTGCTTTGTAGAAAGTTGCTCTCGTACTCTCAGTGGTGAGTTTCTGTCCATCGGCGGGTGAGGGTTTTTTTTTTTTTTCACTCTTTTTTTATACCAGGGGTCAGGAAATTAGGGACTTAAAAGAGCCATTAATATTCTGGAGAAAGGCACAGCGAATCAAAAGTGAGATGAGATGTTTGGGAGGCGGGGTTCCAGTTGTTATAATGCTTATCTGCAATATGGCTGATAAAATGCTTCTTTTTTTCCCCATAAAAATGAATGCTAAGATATTAAGTGAGATATGTGAATTAGATGAAAATGTTGGGGAAAATTTGGTTTCAGGTTTTCTGAACTCCCATTTTTACTTTTGGTAAATTCCCTTTTTTCCGTTTTCACTTTTGATAAGTTCCACCTTTTTTTTTAAATATTTTCTAAAATTATATTTCATGGATAAATTGTAATAAATTGTTCTATAAATACTATTAAAACAGGGAAAACAAAAGCAAAATTCAAAGTTTATCAGATTTAAAGAAATAGCAAATATAAGTTCATTTGATTTAACAATCTGCTCTCAAACATTTTCAATGATTTTCAATTTGAATATGTCGTCTGTTATCTCAATTACATATTCCCCATGTCAATATGAGTTGCCAAATCCACATCTTCTCACATTATGAAACAAAAAAATCTTCTACTATTGTGGGAGTTCATTTTTCTATAATCTCTGTCACCCCCTCCTCCTCAATAATTCTATGAAACAAGCCAATGTACATTTCACCAATGTTCTTATTAAAAAAAAAGTTTCTAATGTATACAAAACTGAATAATTTCTACTTTTAAGCTTTCGATTTTGAACTGAAAAAGACTGTAATATTAAAGTAGTTTTAACCTTTTCTAGAAAGAAACATGGTGTGACGTGGTATGCAATAGTGAGAGAGTGAGGGGGAGGTCAATATCCTTACCCCTCTTTATTTGAATCAACAGGCATTAAGAAAGATCGGATAACAGTGACCAACCGTTAAAGTGGTAGGAGAAAGTAAGGGGAAGCTATCTGCACCCTATGCTCTCTAGTCTGTTGAACGAAAGAAGTCCAGGTCAATCCAGTGGCGTGACTCGGCGAGGTGGTGGCAGAGGTAAATTGGATGATTGGTTCACAGGCTCTTCGCGCCAACAAAGGCCATCAAGCGTTAGAGAAATTTGAAGGAGGATCTTCAGTTTGGACAAAGCCAGCGTTAGAACCAGATCGCTGAGGTCAACCAGCTCCGGGAAAAGGCACTCACCCTTAAAAAAGAGAGGAAAAGACCTGAAAATTGAAAACCCGTCAAAGATAAGTACAGCACAAACCTTTTTCCTTCTACAATTCTTAAGTATTGAAAAGTTATATGTATGCAAAAAAAAAGAGAGAAACTGTAAAGATTTTTGTTTCATCAATAGTTAAATTTATTGGATGAACATTGCTACATGCCTCAGTCTGGCGACTTAGACACTTTTACTCAAGTAAGAGAAAAAGAAAGAAAGAAAAAAGAGAAAGAAGAAAAAGGACTGTTGAGAGACATTTTTTCTTTGATGTTTTCCTGTTGGTTTAATATTGCCGGTATCTAAAAAAAAGAAAAAAAGAAAAAAGAAAAAGGAACTGTTTCTTAAATTTTATCATTATTTGTTTGGTCGTTGCATATTAAAATTTTATTAAATTCTAAATGCACCCTTGTGTTGAAATCTTTTGGTTGTATTATTTCCTCTGTCGATTTGACTTCTTTGCGTGTATCTTGTCTCAGCCTCGTACCGCTTTCATTAATTCTCGCTAATGTTTTATTGCATCCTTAAACATTACGAGAGGATTTGGAAATCTGTCTACAGTTAATATTATCAAACCTAGAAGTTCGTTCTTCCGTGATATGAGGGGGGATGAAGACTAAGGACTTGATGGTGTATGTGAAAGTGAACTGGCACCCTCTTACCAACGTCTGAGGTCAGTCTAGCCCCGAACTAGCCTCCACATTATTTGTCTGTTTATCATACGCCCGAAATATGAGTTTTGACCGGGATTTATTTTGTGGAGTGTCAAGTGCCAGACTGCCCTCAGCGATACACATTCTACATAACAGTCTTCTACAGAGGACAATGACTGAGATGTTGATCTCTTAAGGTCAAAGTAGAATTCAACATCACGCATAGTCAAAGGTGATTATGCATAAGTTTTCGAAATAGACGAGGTTATACATTCATCTATGCAGCTTTCAAATTACACATGACTGAGTGAAGCAATACACAACAATACCACCAACCACTGCCACTGCTTTAGTCATGTGATATATGCACTGCAAGCTAGCATGTACAAAAATAAGGCAAAACTTTTGACTCACTCTAGTATTATTCCAAGTGCCCTGATAGTTCTCGGTACAACTGTCATGTTCATACATATATATATATATATATATATTATTATGGCATGAGTTAACTATTTTTCTATCTCATTAGTATCTTTTAATTTCTCTTGTCACACATAATTTGTTAAAATCCATGATACCCTCGTCACATAGCCTTTCTAGTACTCAATAAAGATTGATACTAGACATATTTTCAATATAAGACTAGATAAAAAAAATTTGCACCTCTTGCATTCTCAAGAATGCTGTAAAAAAGTACAGAGTCTTTTACCAAATGGAGTAATTTGGGACATTTTTTTTTTCTTTTTTTAGTTAAATGGAAAATAAAAAGCATTATACTTTCTTATAGGTAGAAGCTTTCTGAATGCCAAAGATAACATGGCTGACAATTCATCAGAGGCTAAAAGGGAGGTAGATTAGCGATTGCAGCCCAGTCTGAAAAGATAGGTAAAAGGACAAAAAAAACTTTAAGATAAGTTCAGTGGAACCTATCATATATATATACACATGTGGACATCCATGGTAAATATACACATACATTTACATAAGTCCTCACATACATGTATATACATACCTGTAAGAGAGAGAGAGAGCGAGAGAAAGAACAAAAGTTGGAAATGAATTAAAAGAGAAAGAAGACAAAAACAAAAAAGAAAAGAGATAAATGAGAGAGAGAGAGAGAGAGAGAAAGAAGAGGAGGATGAAAAAGAACAAAAAATTTAGGGAAAATCAGAATGAGAGAGACAGAAAAGTAAAAAGAGTGTGATAGAATATATAAAATTTCACAGAGAAATAGACAGAGAGAAAAGACATCAAGACAAGGGATATATATATATATATATATATATATATATATATATATATATATATATATATATATTGTCCATAAATCAGTATGTACTGACCAATATTTTGACAAAGCTTTTTTTTCCTGTAGAATATTATGCAATCAAAACTCTCTTGCCAAAAATAAAATTGCCGGACTGATGATAGCTAAAAATAAAATCACATACAAGGACTAATTTTTGGTTTCAGAGTTTCAGTACTGTAGAATTTGGTCATAAATAATACCTAATGATATCAATTTTGATTGCATACTATTCCACTAGAAATAATAAATCCTAGAATCTTTGATTAAAAAAACAACTTTTATAAAAAATTGGTGGGAGTATATTTATACAGGATATCTCTTTTTGGTTGGAAGATGGGCACACTTTTGGGATGAGCTGATAGCAGAAGAAATGTATAACAGACTATGACATATTCTCAAGTTTTTAATTTTGAATTTTTCTTTCTCTTAGACTGGTTGCTCTACCAAGACCAGTAAACTCATTTGTCCTAGTATTTTACCCTTTGTTGGAAAAGAAAAGGTGGATTCCAAACTAACAGTGATAATTTGTACACAAATGGTTTCAAGTATTCCTTTCTATTACTTATAATTTCTAAACAGATCTATTTGACCAGTAGATGGGACTCTAAGAATAATGGTAATGAAGAGATACTTCACACTCCTCGGAGATCTAGAACCATAGCCTCAATACCAAATAAAATTTACTCATACCCTGGAACACTTTTTTGGTAGAATCTTACCCTGTGCAGCGAGGATAAAGTGAGTCTATTCTAAACCCCACCAACAGGTGGCAATAAATGGTAGGTTTGTTTTATGCCATGTCAACCCTTGTAGGTTTATTTTATGGTTGGTTGGTTGGTTGGGTGGTCGGTTTTATTTTACAGCATATCAGCCCTTTTTAAGTCATTTAATGCTGAATTAAATTTCAAACAATTCAGTTTAGCATAAGTACACTGTTTAAATGTCAAAACAGTCCTATTCCAAGCAATTCACTTGAGCATAAGTACACAGTTTAGTTCTTTTTGACCCATAGATAGGACCTATCAGGTGTTATCACCCCAGGTCAGAGTGGACCTGGGAGCAATGGCAATAAAGGGACACTCCATATACCCCAAAACTCCAGTATTACTGTTTGGCATCATATCTCGGACACTCATTGGGGGAATTTTACTCCTCTGCAGAGATGCAGTTGGTGTATTCTATAGCCCTAGCTGACTGGGTCAGGTTTATTCTATGCTGGAGTTAGTTGAATAATTATGGTCTTCAAAAATGTATGTCCACAATCATTTTACACAGGTGAATACTTCATAGTTGCAATATCAATGTTTTAGAGCTAATGTATTGATGTCATTCTCAATCATTGTAAAGCCAACTGCATCTCTGCAGAGGGGTAGGACACCTGCCAAGAAGTGATCTTGATGTGACATTAAGTAATCTGATGGTGAAGCTCCAGTAATGCTGGAGCTTTGGGGAATGCAGAGTTCCTATTTATTGCCATTGCTCTCAGGTTCACTCTGGCCCAGTGTGGTAACACCTGATTAGGTCCTATCTATGAGTCAAATAGAACTGTTTGACATTTAAAATGTGTGCAAACAAATGACTTATGCTAAATTGAATTGTTTGAAATAAAACTGTTTGATCATTCAACTGTGTGTAAATAAATGACTGATGTTTAATTGAATTGTTAATCATACATAGCAATGCTTGGAACCATTTAACTTTGTTGAGTCATGCTAAATTAAATTGTCAGAATCAGAACTGTTTGCTTGTTTAACTGTGTATATCATATAACTAGTAGATATGTAAAAACAGGATTTGGCATTAAATAACCAAAGATAGTTGATATGCCATAAAATCAAACTAAACCAATCATTGTAAAGATTATATCAAACAGATCTACGAGATCCATTGATGGATACCTAACAGGTAGGATCACTATGAATCAGAGTGGACCTGGAAGTTAAAAAAGGTGTGACTCCACACAACCCAGAACTTTAGAAGTGGAGCCTCACCAGCAGATACTGTTTAGTGTCATATCTAGGAAATTGCTGGAAGAAGTTATTATGTATGTGTGTGCACATACAAATAGGCTATTATGTATGTGTTTATAAACATACCACTATATATATATATATATATATATTGTTGTGATGTTGGCAAAAGAGAGACTCAGGGAACACAAAAAGGGTTGATAGAAAAACATATATATTCAAGTAACAGAAACAAGATACAAGTGAACCTGGTTAAACAGTAGTTAGTTAATAGGAAGTTGAAAGTTCAGTGGAGTAGCGACTATCCGTCCACTATGCAAGTGGTATCACATGTGATAGTGTCATATGGGTTTGGTTAACTCCTCTGATGATGTGTATTTATAGAGGAGGGAGAGTCCATTATGTAGGGAGTACAAAATATATATAAATGTGAGTGTAAGACCACTCATGACTTGGGGTTTCAGAGAAACGATCTTCAGGTGAATTGATCTAAATACATCTGAAGCTTATGGAATTCTATTGAATATACAGTATTCTCAATGTCTGATCCAATATTCAAATCACATAACTATTTACTTCAGGTGTGTTGACATAGGCTCACCAGAAGATGTTTTTTTGTGGAACTCTAAGTGGTGAATTGTCTAAATTTCTGAGACGAAGCTTGTTGATTTTAATCATTAAGGGTTTTCGGACTATTGTCTTCATCTTTATCGTTATTTCCACAATGTTTCGGCTGATATGTCCTCCAGCCTTCTTCAGGTGATTGTTGAACTCTGGAACCTTCACAGAGGTCGCCTGTTCTGATTCCGTTAGCCATAACCCGGTATAAGTGTTAAGTATTCCTGTATTGTTACTCGCCTGCAGTCAGGATTGAACCTGCAACCTCCGGATGATTGTCTCCTTAGAAGCTTAGGGAACCAACGTCTATAACCATTACGCCATGTGTCCTGCTGGTGGTGAGTGGTCTTATTTTATTTATCATTGGAATATTGTGATATTTTCACAGCACTTTTGTACTTAGAACATTACATCAATTTTACAAATGTTTTCCATTTTACCCATGGATTATATTTATATATACATGTGTGTGTGTGTGTGTGTGTGTGTGTGTGTGTAAATGTGTGTGTAGAAACCATATGACATGCACTTACACATACATATACATACAAATATAGAGAGGTGCAATATACATATATATATGAGAGAGGGTGCTTGATTCAGAATAATGGTTACCAATTTAAATTTACAAGCCATTGTTGATGATATTGATTCCTTTGGGTTTGTAATATCTAGTCCTATTTTTGAGAAGCTATGATCTCTCCATTTTCCATTACTCAAGTCCCTATTTGTAAATGTACCACATGACAAGTTTTTATTGACTAAATCATGTGATGTTCACAGGTGACATCGATGTGATTCCATGTCTGATAACAGGCAAAATGCATATAGTGACCATAAGGCGACCTAAAACATTCATTACAATGAGCAGTAAATCACTACCTCAACATTTATGAATGAAAGACTCATCTCTATTTCAAGTCAGATTACCTACATGCTGTATATGAGCTCACTCAAATGCACTATTTTATGAGGGTTTATATTGTAGGGCAGACTGAACTCTTCAGCCTTGGTGAGGCAACTAATCTAGGAGAAGGAAAACTCTGAACTCAAACCTGTTAAACTCCACTTAAAAATTGACCTTGTGTCATATCCTGCCTGAGCGGAGGGGTTGGGTAAATATATATATATATATATATATATAGCTGCTCTTTAGAAAGTGAAGTTTGCTAGACTAATTTTACATGACAATGATTAGCACTTGGAATACTTCGTGTTAGGAAGATATTTAGTCGACTCCCTATTCAACAAGGACTATCCATGATTCACTAACTTAGAACAAGTTGGAAGGAAAGGCAAAATAAGCTTATTCACACATAAAGAACATTTAATATTAAAAGGAAGATTGATTTTAATGGCTTCTAGGTTGATCTTATGCTTAGAGGTTAGATAATCACATTCTTTGTATGTTTATTTTTACATTTTTCGTGTTCTTTTTACTTAAGGGTTTTTTTTTTTGCATATGGTCTAATTGAATATGAATAAATTTTAAACAAATCTATTTGACCAATAAAATGGACAAATGCATACCACCACTTCAGGTCAAAGTGGACCTGAGAGTAATGGCAATAAAAGTGTACCCCATGCTCCTTAGATTTCCAGAACCAAAGCCTCACCATCAGATGCTGTTTAGCGTTATACTCAAGACATCCCTGTTTTTTGGGGGGAGCGAGGTCTTATCCCTCTGCAAGGGATACAGTCAGTGTATTCTTGGCCACATCAACAGGGCATATTAAAAGAAAGAATACACAAAATGTGTCCCATGGTAGAACATGTGTACAAAATGGAAAAAGGCTTACTTGACTAGTGTAGGGTTTTCCATTCTTTGGTAGGGTCAGAGACAATGTCTCAACTGTTCAAGGAACAGAGGCAAAAAGAGGTCAAGAATTGGCTTCTAACAGTCACATTAAACCATATGAAGCCCCTCATGGACATGCCAATTCTTTATGGGAGATATTTATTTATTGTAACCCTACTCATTTCTTAAGGATTTCCCTTAAATATAGACTTATACTAAAATTGGCTTTGAATAACAGAGACCTTTGTGACTGCTTAGTAGCTGATAAGTTTGGTTCCACCAATTTTGGCACATGAAAACCTGGATTTCAAAAACCTTTTCTCCTGGTACAACAAAATCTTCCTTCATGAATAGTCAGTATATTAGTGTACGAGGAAAATCTGTTATATTGATGTGGGATATCTATATATATGTTTATAGCTTTCTCTCACTCTCTCTTTTCCACACACATACACACACTCATATATATTTGTATAAAATATTAATACACTCACAAGAGGATTTTTATAGTATCATTTTTTACAGTCTCCTCATGTTCACAATCATTGTCTTCAAATTTTTGGAATCTTCAACAGGTGATTAAAAAAATGTTAATATTCTTATGGGAATATCTTTATTAAAAAAGCAGAACTAATAATACAGAGACCACCAGTGGAAATCTCCAATACTGTCTACAGAGACATGAGGAAGTGGTAGAGACTGTAAAATCATGATATAAAATAATTCACGTCGAAATGTTAACACTTCTTTTAAATCATCATCATCATCATGTCGTGCTGCTAGCACAGATATCCCTGACCCTCTCTCGCCACTTTTCCCTATCGTTCATTGCCTCTGGCAGGTCTTCAGGGCTACATCCAGTATCCTCACATAGCTGCTGTATGTATGTTCTAGCTGGTTGTCCTGCTTTTGCTCGCCTATATGAGGGGGTCCATAGGAGTACACCACTTATGAGCTCATCTCTGCTTCTCCAGCAGTGTCCTGTGTGTCTTGTTCGTCTAACTTGGATAGTTTTCGTGATGGGAGGTCGGTAGCCATATATTTGGTGCTTTGTGGAGTATTGCTGCCAGGACTTATTCATTATTGCTCTCAACATTCTTGTGTAATTGCCGTCTAGCTTCTTCTCCAGCCGTTTTGTTAGCATCCAAGTGGTGCATCCATACAGCAGTATCGACATAACCGCTGCCTGGAAGAAACCGCGTTTCATTTCATCGGTCAGGTTTGATTTCCATATGATCAATAGCTTATCGATAGCTGTCCATGCCTTCATTAGCCGCGTGTGGATGTCTTTTTTGGTTGATGAGACACTGCTTCCTAGATAGGTGAATTTGTCAACCAGTTTCAGAGAGGTTCCTTCTAGTGTGGAAATGTCGCCTGTTTGATTATAGCACATATATTCTGTTTTGAGTGCATTGACATGGAGGCCAATGCCTGCGGTGGCTCGTTCCAAACTATGCAGTAGTGTTTCGGCTTGGTTGGGCATATTTGCCAGCATCGCTATGTCATCGGCGTAGCCGGCGTCGGTAATTGTTTTTGCGGGGTACCTTCTACTTCTTTTCTTTGTCAGCTCAAAGCCGTTTTCTCTGATTTTATCAATCGATGTTCTAAGCACGTAGTCATGGCAGATGATAAAGCGGTATAGAGCTAGCGTGTCTCCTTGTAGTACTTCTGCATCTCCATCCGGTGAACGTATTTTCACTTTGGTGTTTCTATCCATGATGATTCTTCTATTCAAGAGGGAAGAAAGTATACTAATCAGCATTTCATCGTTATACATGTTATATTGAAAATCATGATGGTTAAATAATGGCATTCAGTTTCAACAAAGATCCCACAAAATCCTCATTTCATTACAAACTGAACAGGAAATTGCTTTATTCTCTTAGAACATTTTAAGCATATTGCTCTAATAGAAATTTCACTCTGAAGTGCGGTTTTTGCTGGGAAACATGTTACATATATATATACAAATATAATAAAATTGTTAGAAATATTGAGACATATAATCTTCATACATTACATATAAGTACAAATATGAATCAGATTGATATATAGATATATATGAAGCATATACATATATAGAAATATATGAGGCTTATACATATATAGATATATATGGGGCATATATATATTCGAGGATCATTAAATAAATGTCCCAACTTTTTTCGTATGGGCACTTTTATTGAGAGTACATACATGAAACTCTACTCCCCTTCGAAGTAATCTCCTCCGGCAGCAATGCACTTGTACTGTTCCAACAACTTCTGGAAGGCCCCATGGAAGTCTTCTTGTGTGAGCGTATCAATGACCTTCGTCACAGCCTCTTTCATCTCCTCAATTGTCTCATAACAACAGTCTCTGAGCTTAGGGAATAACCAGAAGTCACAGGAAGCAAGGTCTGGACTATAGGGAGGCTGAGGAACTGTCTTGATGCCTATCTTGGTCAAATAGTCTGTGACAAGGATGGAGTTGTGAACTGGTGCATTGTCCTGGTGGAAATGCCACTGACCCGATTTGAAGAGTGCTGGCCTCTTCCCAAGGAATCTCTTCCTGAACTCCCTTAAAACCTCAACATAGTAACCCTAACCCTAAACTTTTGGCCTATCAACTCTGGTGTATTGACTTCCTTACTTCTGCCACACCTTTCATCATCCGTCACAGACTCTGTGCCTTCCTTGAATCTCTTATGCCACTCAAAAACTGATGCTCAATTCATGCAAGATGCTCCAAAAGCAATCTTAAGCATTCCATACATTTCTGTGGTATTTTTTCCAAGTGTAAAACAGAATTTTATTGCATATCATTCTTCTAAAGTGTCCTAACGTCCAGATTGCCTTTTTGAAATTGACCAGCTGTGACAATCAGACTTTGGTAGGGTGTATTCTAATTGCTGCTGTAGCTGTTCATTTGAACCTGAAATCTTAAAAACTGGTCTGTCATCTCCTAAGATGTATAGCAATAACATACAGAATTTTCAAGAGTCTACGACAGTTTTAAATATCTGTACAAAAAAGTCTGAAAACTTATTGAAGGCACCACGTATTCTTGCATCAAAAACTCTAACCAGAACAGGTTTATTTTTCAACATAGTCCCACTTGTATTCCACAGACTTCTTGCACTGGTGTTGCAGTGCTTGGATCCTATTAGTCAAAAAAGTCATCAACAGCTGATATGATGGCAGCCAATGAACTTTTCAGTCACCACCCTTGTATACAGTCACAAATATGCTCTTGTATAGATATTGTATATATGCATCTAAAGAAAGAACTTATTCTCATATAGATGTATGCTCACAAATTGAACATGAACAAGACTAAATAATGTGTCTTTTCCTTATATATATATATATATATATATATATATATATATATATATATATATATGTATGTATGTATATCTTTGTGTGTGTGTGTGTGTGTGTGTATTAGAAGAAAAGGAAAAACACATTTATAAAAAATTATCAGTTTTTGGACATATCTATCATGAAACAAGTACCTATTGTGAAATCTCCAAAAACTGTGCCTGAAGATATCCAAATAACAGCAAGTTGATTCCCAAGACTATTATCTAACTGACTGCCATTTGGGGATAAGACAAATCAGTCTCGTTGTGTCTCCAAAAAATCCTAACTTTGAAAAAATATAAACAAATGAATAAAAAGTAAAAACAAAAGTATATCTACCCAATAAACTATGTCGTTTGTTAAATAAACAATCTCAGGTATGAAGAAATAAAATAAAAGAACATTATAAGAAAAAATAGGAACTAAACAAAACAGAAAGAGAAAGCTGCTTTGCACAAAACTGATAAAAAGAATGTAATAGAAGGAAAAGCAAAAAAGAGAAAAAACAGAAACATTGAACTCTGTACTTGAACTATGCTTCTTTTAAAATGGCACCATTGAACACCCATATGTAAAAAAAATTGAACACTGTGTTTTGATGAGTAGCAGGTGTGTCTGTTTATTCCCATTAGATGATCACAACATTAAACTTGTTAGAAATCTGTGTGTTTTCTTTTTAGTTCATTATATATCTTTTTTATTTTTCACTTTTTTCTTTAATTTTTTACATTGAATCTTTCTCAGTTATTGAATGAAAAGTTTTAAAATAATTTTTCTCATTTGTTCAGATTATACACCAAAGCCAAATATTATAATTCATGTCAGACTTTCTAGGTATCATGTGACTAACCAGAGATTTATTGAGATTATCTGATCTGGGATCTATTTGGCTTACCAGTCATCAAATGAATGAACTGAGATTTATTGAACTAAATAAATTATCATGTGACCAAACAGAGAGTTATTGAGCCTACCTGTAATAATTTGACCCAACAGAGAGTTATTGAGCCTGCCTGTAATAATGTGACCCAACAGAGAGTTATTGAGCCTACCTGTAATAATGTGACCCAACAGAGAGTTATTGAGCCTACCTGTAATAATGTGACCCAACAGAGAGTTATTGAGCCTACCTGTAATAATGTGACCAAACAGAAAGTTATTGAGCCTAGCTGTAATAATGTGACCAAACAGAAAGTTATTGAGCTTACCAGTAACTATGTTATTGACGCGAGATTTATTGAGTTTATTATAAAGGTTATAGTGATACAAATAACAAGCCACATTTAATTCTGTTGTCAAATGATAAAATACAGAAATCTTTTATCAATTCAGCCAATGAAAAATGAATTACACGGATTAAGGATTATAGATTATAAATTATGATTACATGGCTAACCAGAGATTTATTGAGCTTACCTGTTATCACATGGGAGGCTACAGATTTATCATGCCAATCAGTTATGTGACCAAACAGATTTACTGAGCTTACCTCTAATCTTGTTATTGATTAAAGATTTATTGCCCTTACCAGTTATAATGTGACTGAAGTGACAG
Organism: Sepioteuthis lessoniana; assembly: GCA_963585895.1. NCBI lineage: Eukaryota > Metazoa > Mollusca > Cephalopoda > Myopsida > Loliginidae > Sepioteuthis > Sepioteuthis lessoniana. The sequence goes on along the minus strand of OY757905.1, from coordinate 143,540,246 downwards.
CTATGATGAACATTGCTGTCAGCACTACTAAAATACTTAACCCATCACCTAACTGTGCTCACATACACTGTTTGATCTCTGTAAACTTTTAGCAAACATCAATGAACGCCAATTTTTTTCAGCATGGAGGAATTCAGTACCACAACTCCGCTTTCATGTCAGCTTTCATCTTGCCACTCAGTTGTTACCTGAAACAAAGCAAAAAGAGTTATTAGCAAGAAATTTCAACTTCTACTGCCATGCCATCTACATCTGACATTTTGAGATGATATAATAAAATTGGAGGCAATACTTATAGAGTGATTCTCTTAAAAGTGTCACATGTACCACATGTTTCTTCCTGTGAAAATGTATTGCTACTGTTGGAGGCTATGTGGAAAAATAGTGTTTTGTTGCTGAAAACTTGCCCTATCAAACTGTTATTGTTCTCCCTCTATCTATTGTAGTGTTCATGGTAAAAAAAATTGGAGTCATTACTTTTGGAAAATCTCTTGTGTATTCAATTCTTATATCTATTTTAAATCTATACAGGTGACATATTCATTCAAAATGAATCTAAAAATTACATAGGAAAAAATATACATATTTATAACTGTACAATGCAGAATAAAATATAATGAAAAGTAATGGTAAAAAAAAGTTGGATAAAATTAAAAATTTATCCTAAAAATCTTATTCAAGAAAGAATACTCATCTAGATCTTTATGCACCTGCATAGAAATCTTTAGAATATTCCATTAATATATCACAAGAATATGATGCTACGGTTGTTAATCATTACTCCATTTTCTTGAAACAAAGCTGTTATGGTTGACTGATTGATTGATTGAATGATTAATTTCAACAGCATGTCAACCCATATGGGATCATTTTATGCCTAGAGGCTAAGGAATAATGTACATTTAGATTCATATTTTTTCTGTAGTTGTTTTCTCGCACACAGTTATATGACATCACGTATTCCTATCTAAAACAAATAATTTGCAAACAGATCTATTTGACCCATAGATATGCATATATCAAATACATTAATAGGTACTACCACTCTGGGTCAGAGTGGATCTGGGAGTACTGGTTATGAAGGGATACTCTATACTTCCCAGATCTCCTGATGCAGATTAGTATCATGCCCTGGATAATCTTTTTTGTTGGGTGAGTCTAACCTTTCTGCTGAGGAAACAGTCATTGTATTCTAAGCTCCACTAACAGGATGGCATGTATGATTATATTTCAAAAATCATTTTGTACATTATCCTGAGCTGATCCATTTGACCCTTAGATAAAGACCCTAACAAGTAATATCACACCAGGTTAGAGTGGACCTGGGAGTAATGGCAACAAAGAGATGACTTCCACTCTCTTCATATATTTCTACCTATGCAGTGAGGTCAAACAAGTTGACTTAGAGAATTGTAACTCCTATTTTTCAAATTCAGGCAGTTGATGGATTGATTTATGATAATACTCTTTCAAAAGACATGTGTTCATATTCATATCATTCTTTTGTTTGATTGAGAGCTCCTTTACTTCAGCCTCGACTCAGTCCCCTGTTGGCAGGGTTTGCAATTCATATCATTAAACCGTGTTCAAAAAAATCATCATCATCATCATCATGTCACGCCATCAGTACGGATATCCCTGACCCTCTCTTGCTACCCCTCCCTATCGTCCATTGCTTCCGACAGGTCTTCAGGATTACATCCCATATCGGCACAGAGCTGCTTTATGTAGGTTCTTGCTGGTCATCCTGCCTTTGCTCGTCCATGGGAAGGGGTCCACAGGAGTACATTACTTATGAGCTCGTCCCTACTTCTCCAGCAGTGTTAAAAAACTTAATAAACTACACAAAATAATATATATATATATAAATATATGTATGTATATGTATTCACCCACCCCTTCACATAAACAGGATGTGACACAAGGTCAATTTTTATGCAGGGTTTAGCAGGTTTGAATTCAGAGTTTTCCTTCTCTTAGATTAGTTGCCATACCAAGATTAAAGAACCCAGTTTTCCCTAATCTTCACCAATAACAAGAGGGAGAATGGTTTCTTATATGAAATGCAAATAGCCTCATTCAGGATTTGAACTAAGTTCATCATGTCCATTTCTTATGATGATAAACATTACACTGCAAGTGCTTCCAAAAAAATGTAAATATAAACTTATGATGAACGCAATTCCCTAAGCTCATGGCATAAAATGACCCCAGACCAGTTCACTTGCTGTTAAAATCAGTCAATCAATCTTAAAACAATGATATTCAATTCAGTATAAAGTTCTCACTTTTATTGAGTGTGAAGATATATTTTTGTACCATGTACAGTTAGAGACAATAATGATAAAACTAGCATCATTATGAAATAACCCAAAAAGGGTTGTCATGATATAAAACCAATAAACAAACCAATGAAAAAAGAGATCAATAAATTAATTGCAAATTGATCAATTAAGGAATCAATCAACATGTAAAAATGTACCTGATTGAACAGCTAAATGCCAGACTAACTATTCAACTATCAAAAAGAACTTTTTAACAGTGACTTAAATTGTTTAAAAATAATAATGGCTGATTCCAAAGCTAATCTATAGAAAGAAAGCCAACAGTTTAAGAGAATACAGACCATCAGGGCTTGCCCAAGGTAGTTGTCAATATGGATACTTGCCCTGGGCAATAACTGCTAGGAGGCACCTGTCTAAGACAGTAAGACTTTCCAAAACAAATCGAAAATAGGAAAATGAATTAATCAAACAGAAGAAAAAGAATCATCATCATCATCATCAACAACAACAACAATTAATCACATAATAAGTGGATGCAGCAAACTACCACAGAAGAATTAGAAGACTAGACATGACTGGGTGGAGAAGATGATCCACTGAGAATTGTGCAAGAAGTTAAAATTGAACCATACAACCAAATTGTATATACACAAACCAGAATCTCTCTTGGACAATGAGACTCATAAAATTCTCTGGAATTTTGAGATACAAATGGATCACCTAGTCCCAACTAGGACAGACCTCATGTTAATAGGAATTTAAAAAAAACTTTGCCATTTAATGAGTTTTACCATTCTGGCAGATCAGAGAGTGAAAAGAAAAGAAAGTGAAAAAATAAAAACTAAGAAAAGAACTAAAAAAGGTATTGATTATAACAATTGTAGTTTGTGAACTTGAAACAGCCCTCACAGACTTTGAAAAGAGTCTGAAGGAATTGTAAATCAAAGGAAGAATCAAGACCATAGAGACCACGTCATCGTTAATGTGACCCTATGGGGTCAGAGACCAGTCGGAGAAATATTTTTTAACCTGAAGAAAAAGAAACCAAATTGGAAGAATAGAGTAGTATTTAACAAATGTGTCATTGTGGAATGGATTTTTATTATGAAGAGTAGACAAAAATTGTGTTATTTTTGATAAAAAGGAATTGTTTGATGAGAACAGAAAGACAGATATATTGTTATTGTTTAAGCTAAAAGCAGTCAGAAGATAGGGGAATTGTTTGACAGCTTGCTGTGTTCCAAGATGATTTGAAGGGAAAGAGCAAATACAGATCAAAACCTAGACCTAACAGTCATCAAAAGTGACTAGGCATGAAATTCTAAAGTTGGAATGGCCTATTTCCTAAATTTAAATATAGAATTTTTTTCCAGCATAAAATTATTGAAATCCAAATAAGGAGAAAATTGATATTTTTTAGCTTTGCCCTTCCTACTCCTCAGATGAAAATATACATAAAATGACAGGGTTTGTCCTTTGCAGACATAGACCAGCCAGACCAAGTCGAAGGCAGCTACTAGAGTTCAAGCACTCTTAGCTCTGACTTTGTGTTAAACAGTCCAGGGTGGAGAGACAGAGAAAAACCATATTACATGTTGTTTGGATGTAATGTAGTCTTACCAATAGACAATATTATAAAGAAGCAAAGAGAGACTAAGATAATGCAATGCCTAGAGGTGGCCTTGTGCCAGACCCGATAGAGTTAAGAGAAATCAAGATAATATGACACTTTGAGAAGGCCTTGTACTAGACTGCCTTGGGTGTAGAAAGCGAAGAGAACTCAGATAATATGACACTTTGAGACCCAATACAATACTTGAGACGCCCTTGCACCAGACTCATAAAAGTAAAGAGCATAACACACTACTTGAAATCACCTTGTACCAGACTTCTCTGAGAATAGAAGGCAAAGAAAACTGACCATAATGCAATGCTGTAAAAAAAGCAAAGAAGCTTGACATAATAAGCATTTACCAATTTGTATCAAGGATTGAGGAAAGCAAATAAAACTGTCATTTGAGATTGCCTTGTGCTAGACTAGAGACAGCAAGAATAGAGAAGCCTAAAACTTATATGAGGAATCGACAGTCTGTTAATTTGTAAACTGGTTTCTGACTAAAACTTACCACCTATGGGATGGGTGAATATATGTATTAATTTTCATAAGCCATTTTTCTTACTAAATATTATTTTTGCAAGTCATCATTTTTTCTCTTTTTCTTGGTGTCGATATTTATTTTTTTGCTTACTCAATGGTGTGCACTTATCCATATACTCATCGGCTAGCAACTCTGACTAGCAATTTGATCTGTTGTCTGGATCTAAAAAAACACAACATGGGCAGATAGCAGTTTAGAAGCCTTATCCCTCTTGTGTTTAATGACGATGGCTGTACCGTCACATTAAGATCAGCTAGAATACTCAGAAGAGTCCTGGAGAACTAAGGAGATTTTCTTTCATTCAGACTTCAGTAAAAAACCTCCAGCTAATGCTAGTGTCAAAGGATTTCACTTTTAATAAATAATATTCACTAATTTTGACCTGAAAGTTTCTTCAAATTATAAATCAAAAATAATAATAAAGTGAAAAATGGAATTGGTAACAGGAAGACAAACCCGAGCAGAAGTGAAAATCCAAAGAAGCATCTTCCAGGAAGATTCTGGCCATTGCTATTTAATATGGCAACAAATACACTGAAAGTTACAAATTTATAAACATAAACATCATCCTGCATATGGATGATATAAATATTTGTCAAAAATGAAAAAGAACAAGAAACACTAATAAATGATAAGAATATACAGCCAGGAAATATGAATGGAATTTGGGATTGAAAAATGTGTCCTCCTGATAATGAAAAATGGAATAAAACAAGCAAATCAGGAAAGCAGCAAAATTCTTGGAGAAAAAGAAAAGTAACAAGTATTATGGAGAATCAGAAATGGACACCATCAAACAAGCAGAGATAAAAAGTCTGATAAGATTTCCACAGAATAACAAGAAAATTTCTTGAAACAAACTCAAAAGCAGAAATCTCATCAAAGAATAAATATTTGGGCAGTCACCTTTGTAAGATACTCTGGATCATTCTTATACACTTGGGAAAGGTATGAATCCAACTAATCTCCCTCATGCTAAGGGTATATAGTAGGGAAGACTGGGCTCTTCAGACTTGCTATGACAACCGGTCTAGGAGAAGGAAATCTCTGAACTCAAACTGGTTAAACTCCACTCAAAAATTGACCTTGTGTGGCATCTTGCTCAAATGGATGGGTGGGTATATATATATATATATATATATATATGCATCTGGTTGTGAGACTTAAGTTTTGGAGCTCTGGAGATTGAGGAGTAACCCTTCATTGCTATTACTCCCAGATCCACTCTGACCTGTTTGTACCAATTTGGGTCCCATCTAGCTGTGTGCAAATTATTCGTATTACTTGAAGCTATAATCATTTCCAAAGGATCTTTATAATTACTCAATTGAAATCTATATGGTTGCTTATAAATTATTGATGTTGGATAGGAATACTTGAAACCATATAACTGTTTACAAATTGTTTGTATTTGATGAGAATACTTAATAAATAACTGTGCAAACTTAGGATTAGATAAATAAAAAAGAACATTTTTTTAAATGATTTGAATGGAAACTGAAAATATAATTATTATTATGATCACACAGTCACACATCAATCAAATTTTGGCATAAAACAAAGAGTTGGAATGCTGGTAAAAAATAAACCAAATCAAACCAAACATATATATATATATATTTTGTCATCCACAAATAGACTGTTTCATTGTATCACAACTCTTCAGTGTGGCCAGACACAGGATGCTTCAAACTCGGATTGAAATCCACCCAAATTTACATTAGACTTAATATCATACTGCTCAGCCATCAGTCGACATACGTCAACTCAGAAATTATAAGGCATTATGTTGTAGCTTTTGTTTAACATATTTGTCTGAATCCTTTTCATCTTTCTCTCACTTACATATATATATATGTATACACACACACACCCAAGAGTTGTTCAAAAAGTTCTAAGCCTAATGAAGAAAGAGGAGGCATAACTGAACATTTTCATAATGGCAACACACTTTTAATTTTTAAAAAACTTAAGATATCAGAATTAATTTTTCTAATTTTGAAATGTTTGAACGGCCTTCAAATGTATATAGATAAAGTAAGTAAAGTTGGCAACCGTAATTGGGGGTAACCCAAAGCATCCCTTATCAATAGCTACTACACCAAGGTGTAGGGGGAGGGTGTTACTTCTTTCCCTGGATTGATCCACTTTACTCTTGACCCATAATGCTGAGTGTTATGCAAGGAGGTATCATTTGAGCTGGGATTGAACCCCAGTCTCCCAGGTCATTAGCGAACACTCTATCCACTAGATACTTTGTATATATATATATATATATATATATATATATATATATATATATATATATATGTATATATATATATATATATATATATATATATATAATTTACATGAAGCTTAATCATTATTATAAATAATTTCAACTAGTATCATTATTTATTTTCTTAATTCTTGTTACTTTTTATTCTTGTCAAAATGATAAATGATGATGATAAACAGAACTAGTTCTAAATATAAAAAAACATAAAATTTAATTGTATGATATCAAGAAAATCAACTCACCAGCAGGCTGGGACTAAAGTGTAGTATCAATTCATTTTCCTTAGCAAGGTTCATGTCTTTAGACTGGATGAAGCAAAAAAAAAAAGAAATTCTAATGAGTCTGGTCCTGGGGATTTAAAATCTGTGTCAGCACCTCCCTATTTTATCAAAGGAGAGATTCAAATAATCTACTTCCTGCCAAACAGTGTTTGATGAAACCATAAAATTTGTCCTGGGCCACACTTGTGCGATTAGATTCCATTCTCATGTGTCAAAACCTCTCCAATCAGGAATTAGTTAAATTGCTAAAATGACCAACTTGTAACTTATGAACCATCAAATGTATTTGCCCAACGTTTTTGCCATGGACAGGATGAGACATCAGGTCAATTTTTAAGCAGAGTAAAGCTGGTTTGGATTTAGAGTTTTTCTTCTCCAAAATTAGTTGTCTAACCAAAGCTAAAGAGTCAAGTCTTCCCTACTATTTACCCATGGATGGAGGGAGAAGAGATGGATTCATGCTTTTCTTCAAGGTTTTAATGCAAAGTGAAACACAAACAGCCTTGTCCAGGGTCTGAACTCAGATTGCTGATTCTAGTTTCTATGACAATTGTCATCTCAATTTAGCAAACAACCGGCTCATTGGCCAAGTGGGTAGAGTGTTCGCCAATGGTCCGGAGACCAAGGTTCAATCCCCGGTTGCATCATACCAAAGACTTTAAAAATGGTACTTGATACCTCCTTGCTTACCACTCGACAATATAAGGTACGTATCGAGGATAAAGTGGAGCAATCCAGGGAAAGGAGTAATGCCCTCCTCTAAACCTCAGTGTAGTAGCTACTGAAAAGGGAGCCTTCTGGTCGCCCTCGACTACGGTCGCCAACTTTACTTACCTAAAACCTCCACCACAGCTGAATGGCACACAAGGTCAGTTTTTCTGCAGAGTAAAGCTGGTTCGAATTTACTTTCTCTTTTCACTGACCAATCACTATAACAAGGCAAAAGAATCTAGTCTCCCCTACTATTTACCCCTAGTTGGAGAGAGATACAGTAGATTCATGCCTTTCCCAAAGGTATTAGAGTGACGGGAAACACAAACAGGTTTATTCAGAAATTGATGATCATGCTGATTTCTTAAGAGGATAACCATTATGCCACTTGCCTCTATGTTTTATAGATTATGTACAATGAAATGATAACTGACCACTTGATGGATTCATTAAATGAATTCGATTCAATGACCACTTGATGGATTCATTGAATGAATCAGATTCAATGACCACTTTCAAACAAGAATTTGTTTTTAATATTGATTATTAAATCAGCTGTTCTTGGTTTCATGAAATGCTGAAAAAAAAACTGGCCAACAAATAATTTGATTGACCAACAGACACAGAAAATAAACAGATCATTTCAAAGGACGTTAATTATTTTACTGATTGTCCAACAGATAAAAATGATCAGCAACTGAAAAAGTAGTGTTTAACTGAATACTTAAAGTAAATATATAATACTTATAAATAATCCTAAACTGACCATCTGACCAGAAAAGAAATTGACCATAAAGAAACATGGATGTTTAATTGACTGTTCAGTTATTAATTCTTCAGGTGACTGACCAAAAATGATAATCGATCAATTCCCTGACTGGAACAGTAAAGTTTTTTCTGCTCTTGAAGTTCAGTCTTGGTAATAATCATAAGATTTTAATTTTTCACTGACCTGATGCATGGACAAAAAACACTTAAGTGTATATAAATATTTGATTGATTTTTGTTAGTATACCCATGTTGTAAAAATGACTTTTGAACAGATCGACAAAGGATGAGACATTGGTAATAGTAAGTATTGCTTGCATAGAGGAGAAAATTACATTCAGCTTTAAGACTCATAAAGGTTTTAGAAGGCCTCGCCCAAGGAGGATTCAGGTAAAATACTATTAAAGAACTTGTTACTGCATGTTTAAGAACCACAGCATTTTTAGATTAGTGCATTTGTTCATGCATGTGTATCTGTGTATGTAAATAGGCATGTGCACCTTTATATATAAATTTGTGTATGTACAGTCACCCAAACCTTCAATCATAGGTGACACAAGGTCAATTCATTCTGCAGTTTCAATGGTTTGAATTCGGAATGTTTCTATCTCTAAGGGGTTTCAGACTCTCCCACTTGTAGTGGAAAAATTCTGTCAGATGTTATATATGTGATGTAACTAATAGATTGATAATCCAATTGTAGCAGTGGAATTGGACAGGATTTAATACCGTTTAAGTACAAAAGGATTATTAAACTAGAAAGATGGGGGAGCAGTTTAAGGTTTTTCTCAGGTAACAGTCAAAAGTTTAGTTGATTTGTTATATAGTCAAGTAAATTAGAAAAGAAATCATATGGATTAGTTGTCCTTTTATTCCAGTTCTTTTTTCTTCTGCCTTTATATGTCAATATATATGTGAATGTATGATTATATATATATATATATATATATATATATATATATATATATATATATATATATATATATCTCACACCCCATTAAAGGAAATGGAAATGGAAACCAAAGTTTAAATTGTGGACAAGGCTGTTTGCATTTCTTATAGCATCAATACCCCTGGGAAAGATATGACTGCAACTATTCTTCCTCTGGCTATGGGTAAATAGTAGGGGAGTTAGGGTTCTTTAACATTGTTATGGCAACTGGTCTAGTAGAAGGAAAACTCAAAATTCAAACCTGCTTAGTAAGGAGGTGCGCTTAGCAAGATAATCAGCAAATCCAGGTTCAAATCCTAGACAAAGCTGTTTGTATTTTATTGTGTTCATGCCTTTGAGAAAGGCATGAATCCATTTCTTGCATGGAGGGGGTGGGAAAATACATACGTATCACACCAGCATCAGAAAAATGTATCTTTACAATCATTTTCAAGAGTTAAACACGTTATACTTAGTTACAATATCAATGTTTTAAGAGCCAACAGATTAATAAAGTTTCCAATTATTTTAAACATCTCAAACAAACCTACTGTTCAGTTTCCTGGAGCTATAGAATACAGCAACGATGTCTCTGCAGAGGAGTGAGACTCTTCATCACAAGAATGTCTTGGATATAATACTGAGCAGCATCTGATGGTAATGCTCCAGTCCTGAAATTTTAGGAATATGGAGTACCCTTTCATTGCCATTACTCCCAGGTTAACTGTGATCTTGAGTGGTAATATATGTTAGGGTTCTACCTATTGGTCAAACGGAGGTGTTTATTAATATTAAATTGAATTGTTAATGTCACATCGCAATACTTGAAACCATTTCACTATGTGCAAATAAAACCATTTGTGTTAAATAGCAATACTTGAAATATCTGACTGTGTGCAAACAAATGAGCTCTGGCTCATTTAGAAATGTTACCTACAAACAATTCTCTTGAAAAATCAAACATATAGTGGTAACCTAACAAAAGGTTACTGAATGTGAAAACGGAGGTTGTAAAAAGAATGGAAATCTTTATAACATTAACAAAATACAATTCCCTGGCAGTGTGAAGCAGGTAAACCACTGCTTGCAGTGTACAACTGAATCAGCATATTACTCCCTCACAATAGTGTTCAACATATTTATGAGAAATGGGACATACCCACTAATGTTCATAGGTACGGTATATCACGCATATAAATAGGATTTGGCATTTAATAACCATCATGAGATGATATGCCATTAAACCAAATAACCTAACCCAACCAAAAAAACCTATTTCACCTATAGATGTGACACTAGCAAGGACTACTACTCCAAGTCAGAGTGGACCTGGGAGTAATGACAATGAAGTGAAGACTTCACACTCCTCAGAGCTACCAAATTGTAACCTCATCACCGGAGACAGTTAAGTGTCAACCCCAAGAAATCTCTTCTGTAAGAAATACGGCAGACATTATAGACTATTTTGTGTTGGCATAACTCTATGATGGTCTTGCGAGTATTGTGTTGGAGTTTACTAGGCCCACTTGTTTACCTAGAGTTTGTCTTGACAAGTTTTATATACACAGATCTTCTTACAGACCATTACCACTCCTTATTAGCTTACCATGTTCCCTGGGTTGATAGTTTGTTCTAACTGTTTAACGTAACTTCTAACCATGTATTAATGATACAAAACTGGTTCCCCAGAACATTTGTCCGAAATTAAATTGATCCCTATGCTCACCATGGGTGTTAACTCCATTGAATATATGTGAAGCATGTTACAGATTTTGGAAAATTCCCTGAAGTTGCACCTAAGAAAGTTACAAGCAACATGTCTGAATCAATATGCCCATGCAATAATTCCATCACCATGTACATATCAGGCTATATCACATAACTGCTGTTATTTAGACAAAAAGAGAAGCTATATATTAGGAGACAGTTGTCTCTAATTTTGGGGTATTTCACTTTGTTATATAGAATATTGCAGTCTAAGTAGAATATTGTATAAAAAACCCATCATTATTTCACAAATAACTGAAAAACTTACTAACCAACACTCTATAGCAGGTGCATCAGAATACAGTTTTAGGCACATTAACACTAAAATAAAAATTAGCAGGTGCCAAACGAGTTCTTTGAGAAACTTCTTGTTTTTTATTTAATTTTTTGCTGAATAACATGACGTCTAAAGGGCTATTATTTTTTTGTTACCCTAAATTTTAAATGACTTTAAACTGTATACAGGATCAATAGTTACAAAATTTCATCTTTTTTCCAGACTGAACTTAAGCAAAAAAGATTGTTTTATGTCAGCATTTCAGACGTAAATGTCTCACCGGCTGGCCTGCAAAATCAGCATGAAAAATCTTTGCTTTAACTTAACCTTGAACTCCAGTCGATAACTATCTCAGTCATAAGACAAACCTTTTTACTGAGCTGAACATAATATGGCACAAGGAAAGATAATGGTAAGTGAGGTTGAAAGTGAAGTGAGCCTGTATGCCGACAAAAAAAGCTTGTAGAATCTTTACTTTTGTTTGGACCCAAAAAGGATCCCTCAACATTGAGAAGAGCTTAGAATACTCCAACTGCATCTTCTACTGGGTATTAAATAATCCTTGTCTCTAAGCCTGCTAACATTCTTTAAAAAAAGGATAATTTATGGCAGAACTTAATAGATAGACTGTTATAATTTTTTTCAAATTCATTTGTCTTTAAATATTATTATTAATAATTTTGATGCATATTATCCTTCATCTTCCAAATTCTCGTAGGTTTTTATTGTAACTCACTTGGTTTGTCCCCCCTATCGGCAGGGGTTAGAATAAACTAACTGTATCCCCTGTGGAGGGGTTAGACCTCCCTCAAGAAAATGGTGCCCTGACTATAATATTAAACCATCAGATGGTAAGGCTCCAGTTCTGGGGACTGTGGAGAGTGTGAAAAACCCCTTTATTGCCCTTACTCCCAGGTTACCTCTGATCTGGAGAGTTTTTATAAGTTAGGTTCTCATTTATGGGTCAAATAGGTCAGTTTGTAAATTATTTGTAAAAATACTTGATATCATATGACAATGTACAAAAAAATTAGGAAACTACACAAAAAATGTACATATAAAAATATAATGTACATAATTCTCTAACCTGTCAGCATAAAATAACCTCAGGCAGGTTGATATGCCATTAAAGTCAATCACTCAATTAGTCATATCATCAACAGTGTGTGTAGGAAATAAGAATGAATAATAAAACTCCTGTTGAGATCTGATCTTACTGGTAACTGGGACACAGAACCAGGCAACTCTGATATAGTAGATGACATGAGTTCAACTATCTCCGGGAACTCTTAAAAGACTGACCTTGATCATAAATACAACTTTTTATGTAATGATTTCCTGTAGTAAAAAAATATTTGTGGCATGAGACACCTTTTTGAGATCAGAAGAAACAATGCAGGAAGTAAATCAATCAAACTGCAATTGTCCCCATTGATTGACCAATAAACCAATTGACTGACTAACCCACTGACATAGAACACTAAAAAATGACTGTACATTCATCGTATAAATGAGTTCATCAATAAGTGAATAAATGATCGATTGATGAATGAGCAGAAAAGTTAGTAAGAATGAAATCCAAGATTTTTATGGAAGAAAATTTGAAAAGTAAATCTTATCTCCTCCATTTTACTAAATTTATAACTATCTTAAAGCCTTCCCTGTAAGCAGGGCCAAGAATGTGCCTAATCTATTTCCTGCATAGGGGTAAGATACCCCACCTTCACAAAGAAAAAAGGTGTCTTGTGTATAATACTAAACTGAATCCAGTGTTAGGACTCCAGTTCTGGAACTCTAGACAAGGTGGAATTACTCCCTCATCATCATTATTCTAAGGTTCCCTCTGATTTGGAATGGTAGTACCTTATAGAATGCCATTGAAAGTTCAAATATGTGATGACAATTACACTTACTTGAAACTTTTATCTTCACCAAATTTGTACAGGTTTGTAATTGGCTTTACAGCATGTCAACTTGTATTGGGTTATTTACTGCCAAAATCAGTTAAACTATGGTTTTTTAGTAATATGCAGTATAAAGATTCATCTTCACAATCTTTTTATTCTGGTAAATACTTCATACTATGAAGCAATATTACTGTTTTTGGTTTTAGTTTCTTTGTTTAATGGCATATCAACCTTTGTAGGTTATTTAATACTAAAGCCATCTTTGTTGAAGGACGATAGTTATTACAATTTTAATGTAATTAACAATCATCTTAATCAAGTTAATACTTCATACTTAGTTGCAATGACAATGTTTCAAGAATAATTATATAAAATAAAGTTCATAATCATTTTAAACCGATAAAAAGTTCATACTTCATTGAAATATCTAGGCTTTCAGAGCCAATTTATTAATGTAGCACAAAATCATTTTAAACATAATGTCAAGCAGCTTTATTTGATTTATAGACAGAACCCTAACAGGTACTACCACACCAGGTTAAAGTGGACCTGGGAGTAATGACAACAAAAGAGTAATTTCACACTTATAAAACAGGAGCTTTATCACTGAATGTAATTTAGTGTCATACCTAGGATACCCTTTTTTTTTGTACGGGTTGTCTTACTTTGTAGGGGATGCAACAAATTTTTCAGAGGTGATCATAAACATATAAATAGAAACTGGCTTTTAATAACAAAAACAAAATGTAAAAGTTGTTCTTGTTCCTTAAACATGTTCCTTACTCTGTTTTACTCTGCATCCATAAAATGTGACAAAAATGATCTTTTATGTATTGCAAGATGCTCGAAAAACTATAAATGTTGAATTTCATTGCCAACTATTTTAACAAGTTACTACTTATATATATATATATATATATATATATATATATACAAATAAGAAACGAAATCATTGGTAACAAGGGGAAAACTATTTTAAAACAATGAAACAGTGAGGGCCCTTTCGTCCGGCACTTGTCAGGCTTATTCGCCGGAAAGAATAGTTAAAAACGGGAGTAAACTAAATAATTGGACCGAAGGGACAGGGTGGAGGGGAAAAATATTAAGTCACACCCGTCTCCAATATTCCCCCAAACATATTTCAAATGTGACTGCTTAACTGTCTACATAGGGGTGATCTATAGCGATATATGTGGTGAATTTAATAAGTTTCCAGACTTTTTTGTACCGCAATTTAAAATTGTAGACTCTTGAAAATTCACTATGCTATTGCTATACATCTTATGAGATAACTGAACAATTTATATGATTTCAGATTCAAATGAACAGCTACAGTAGCAATTGGAATACACCCTACTAAAGCCTGATTGTCACAGCTGGTGAATTTCAAAAATGCAGTCTGGACGTGAGGACATTTCAGAAGAACGATATGCAATAAAATTCTATATTAATTCTGGAATTAAAGGCCGTCCTAGTAGCAAAAGAATCCCAACTTAGATAATAATAACTCGGGATTCTTTTGCTCCCAGATCTAGGAAACTAAATTTAATTAGATGCCTTTCCGATAGAGCTTTATTTGTTGTGATAGCAAGATTGAAGATGAACTCATGGTAATCAAAGAAATATTTATTAATAACGGGTATCCTGAGGAAGTCATTGACGATAATATCAAGTTAATAGTGACCAGGTTCAAAAATAAGAACACAATTTTTTGACCTCCGAAATGTTCTGTTTATTTTAGACTTCCTTGGGTTGGCCCTGTTAGCCAGTCCTTTGCTGAGAAGGTTGCCTCCTCTGTGTACTATTGTTATCATGCTGTTAATGTTTGTAGAGAAGAGGAAAATCTCATATTTTGTTTTGGCGCGCTATTTAATTCAACACTGAATTTCACCCAATCAGGATGACATATCCCATTCAGCCCGGACCTTCACTTCCGGCTAGCAAAACGGGTGAGCAGCCAAAACCACTCTCTTCGGCTTGTGACGGCGACCAGAACGGATGTGTCTCTGGTCGTCCCTGCTTAGCGATGCTTTTTAGCTAAACAAGCCACCCAGTGTGGACATATCACTGTGGCTTTAACCCTAGCAGCAGCAACATGGACATTCGGCGAGGGAACCTTCTAATTTATGGATTCTTTGCGTCTAATATATTTTAGACCAAGGAATCCCAGTTGAATATGAATTAGATACGTTCAGCATGCCTTCCACAAGCACCACAAAAATTTACTATGTCGATCCGAGCGCCACTTCGCTCTCGACACACCTAGCTCTCATTTCACCTCTGGTTGACATTAATGGAGATAACGCCTACTCTCCCCAATTACCAGACACACAAAACTACACGGTGACCTTGAATACTTCCCTCACACGTCCAACGACACGCTGCCATCGCAACATCTAGCTAAGCCATTTCGTCTCCAACAACCAACAAGCCTAAACACCACGAGTCTTGCAGCACCAAGAACAAACCGCTTCAAAGCTGCAAATAAAGTATTTTCGCTGTTGTGTGTTGTTAAACCAATAGTCTCGTAATTCATTTATGTTGCCATAAAATCTATAGTGTTCGGGAAAATAACTAATTCCCTCAAACACGCTATATGTTCGACCAATTTTCACTCCTACGACGGCCTTTAATTCCACACGTAAGGACAAGTTGCCTATCTTCATCAAAGTTTGTTGATATATAAATTCGAATGTCGATCTAGTTCGACATATATAGGTCGGACTTTTCAACTCCTGTAAGTAAGAATTAGACAGCATGTACCAAGAGGTATTATAACTAAAAGCTGACAAACATCTGGGCATTCTCAAGCAATGGACTCTGCTATTAACGAGCATTTGCTTGCCATAAATAGTTGCTGGACCAACTATCAAGATGACTGTTTTTCTGTTCTGCATAGAGCTAGAGACAAAATTCATCTCAATGTCTTAGAGGTGATCTGTATCGCTATAGATCGCCCCTCTCTGTGTAGACAGTGAAGCAGTGACATTTCAAATATATTTGGAGAAATATTGGAGACGGATGAGACTTGATATTTTTTTCCTCCACCCTGTCCCTTCGATCCAATTATTTAGTTTACTCCCGTTTTTAACTATTCTTTCCGGCGAATAAGCCTGACAAGTGCCGGACGAAAGGGCCCTCACTGTTTTATTGTTTTAAAATAGTTTCCCCCTTGTTACCGATGATTTCGCTTCTTATTTGTCAATACAAATTTTCGTGTACCACGAACATAATATATATATATATAATGTTTTGTTTTTTTATGTTTACTAAGATCACCCCTAACAAAGCCAAATAAGTCACTACTCAACAAAAAGTTATGATAATATTTCATTGAGGTGTGATAAATGAATAGGAAAAATGATTCAAGGGTAGAAGATGAGCATAGATAATAATATACTTACTGATCTGAGACTTGAAAAGTTCAAGTAAGCATCTATTAAAATAATTTTCAAACAAATCTATTTGATCAACAGATGGGATCCGAGCATGTACTATGACGCCAGATCAGAGTGGACCTGGGAGTAATGTCAATGAAGGGGTTCTCCACTCTCTCTCTCTAAATCTTCAGAAGTGGAACATCAGTATCAAAGGCAGTTTAGTGTTATTATAGACACGCGTATAGTTGCGAGAGATAACAGAAGAGAGGCATGGATTTAATTTCATTTATTTTAAATAAATAAAAGTTGGTATGACAGAAGAGATAGAGGCTCTCTTCTTCCACCGGATGCAGGTCAGGAGGTGAGCGAGTGTAAGTCGTTCTTGACTGGCTCCTTTCTTCCACCAGATACGCGCTCAGGAGGTGAACGGGTGTAAGTCATTCTCGGGTGGCTGGTTGCTATTGTGGCACGGTGAGTGACGTGGGTCGATAAGCTATGAGTCGTTTTTGGTCTAGTGTTGGAATGCGGGGCTTGATTGGTAGGGCGTCAGCGTTCTTTGATCTTGTCTGAAATGCGACACGTGACGGTTCTCTCTCTCGAAGTCCACCCCCAGTTCGACTGACTTTTTTGAACTTTTGTTGAGCGTTTTATAGCCACGTTTGGAGTCGAATCAGTTCAAAAAACTTTGGAGGGGAAAGTTCATAATTGGTTGAAAAAAGGACTTTTTAAATAGTAAATTTATTTTTGCATTTCAACCGGATGGATGCGCGGAGCCTACTTGCGCAGCGACGTGTTTTATTCATTTTGGTCTTGGCCATCGTCTAGATAACATCCGGTTAACGTTAACTTTGTCCAACTGAAATGAACACTCTGGTGTTTTTATTTGTTTATTTATTCATTTTGCTTGTGAGTTAGTTTAGAATGTATTAGTCAATCAGAAGAGATTTCTGTATGTAACAGTGTTATACCCAGGACATCCCTTTTTGAGTGGGGAGGGTATTACCCTTCGACAACGGATATAGTAGAAGTAAGGACAAACTAATAAGCAACATTCTCCAATGGAATACCACATATGGACACATAAGTGTTACTAGACCAGTAAGACTTACATTCATCAGCTCTGTATGAACACTGAGTGCTGTCAAGAGGAGTTGTCAAGAATGATGGCCGATAAGGACAAATGGATCGAGAAAGTCAAGGGAATCCGAGCTGTCAGTACATCTTGCTGCTGCTGCTGATGAGACTGGTTGCCTAACTAAGGTTAAAGAACCAAATCTGCCCGACTATTTTATTCACAGCTGGAGGGAGAGCAGGTGGTTTCATGCCTTTCCCAAGGACATTAGTGTAAAATTATGTTCTCATTTGATATCTATTTTCCTTTGCCATTTTGTTTGGTTGAAGAAAAACAAGTCCTTCCCACCGATAACTGTGTCCCCCGGCACGAATGAAGAATGAGATGATCCTATTTACACTAAACAAAGGTCTATGAATAGTAGTTTCTTTGGGAGAGTCCTACTAAGAGAAGTTAAATGCCAACAGCCTCAACCAGGGTTTGAACTTGGATCGCCAATTCCATTTCTTAATAATCTAAGCGCATCTCCAGAAGAGTTACATGTTATTAAGTTGCTGTCTCTAATTTTTTGGGATTATTTTTATCTTAAAAAAACTTTTTTTTCTTTACTTCTGCTATACAATGTACAACCAATTAACTCAGAATTACGTTTCTTAATGGCCTACAGTCTTATTTTACCGGTTTTTTATACTCTTGACATTTCAACTTGAAATGATCTGTCAACAAGACTGATATTCTCCCAAAGATTTTTTTAAAACTCTTTTATTTTCAAAAAAAAGGTGGGGCAGTTATCCATCAACACTTACCTCCTTAAATCCAACAATGGAATCTTCTCTTCTATTTCCATTTTTTCTTTTTTTTTTCTTTCCCGCTTTCAGCCTGGCTATCAGTCACCTGAGGAAAGTGTAAATATTTTAAAAAAGCTTCCATCAACATTACGCACTGTGCAAAAAAATAAAAATAAAAATAAAAATAAATACGATGGCCTCTCTTTATTTATTGTTTTAGATAAATAAACAAAATACTTATGTCATTTGTGCCTCAGTTGGAATTAATAAACCCCATTACTAACCCGTTTAAGCTCACGAGAATATTCAGTTGTCTTTTTTTGTTTTTGTTTTGTATTTTTGTTTTTTACATTCTGAAGACGTAACATTTGTCTCATTTAAAATGAAAACATGGATAAAATGAATGCAAGACATCAACATGGACATAGACTGCATTAAAATTAAGAAACCTTTCCTCCTTTTTTATTTAAAATCAAACAAGATTTTATGTATTTGTACAAGTCTTCATATTAATTTCTCGTACCATAGCTAAGTTGAAGATCACTCTTGGGTATAGCACTATACTGTGTCCTTACCCCGATAGCAGGACTTAGAATATGATGTCTGTATCCCCTGCAGACTGGTAAGACACACATCCATGAAAAAAATGGTGTCTTGGATATGACACTAAACTGTATCAGCGGCGAAGTTCTCGATTTTGAGTTCTGGAGTATGCAGAGAACCCCTTCATTACCATTACTCCCAGTTCCTCACTGACTCAAAGTGGTAGTACCTCTTAGAATCCCATCTATTGGTCAAATACATCTGTGTAAAATTACTCAAGTTCGATAGGACTGTAAGCAAAAAAACCTCTTCAGAAAAAACATAAATGTGAACGTATAAAATGACCCTGGACGGGTTGGCATGCCGTTAAAATCAATCAAGCAATCCTCTCAGCTGGAAAAAATATTTAATGTGCAAACAACAGGAATACACAAAATTGTTTTATTAAAATCTTCCAACTAAATTTTGATAAAATAATCGTTCATCAAAAAGCAAAATCTTTTTTGCCATCATCAGAACATTTAAAATGATTCTTGATCTTTTTAATATTAGTTGATCATTTAATCCGTTTAGTTTCAAAGGAACTTCCTCATTGCAACACTTGTCCCTTGTCTAAAAGAAATAAGGACATGGATTATTGTCTGGTTTCCGAGGCGCCACTAAAGAGAAATGCTGACGGAACAAAGCAATTTTTTTCCACTGCCCTTCTGGAGGCTTACTTCCTGCAGGACAATCTAGATTACACCGACCTAGTGTCACATACCTGCACGGTGGGGTTTGGTTAGATATACAATTCTGTTGGATTGTTATTACGTTGTAGTGCTCAAACAGATGACAAATACGAAAACATATACAGAGAGTGAATGGTCGCCGAAGACCGGCTTTTAGTCAGACAGTGACAGGAAGATGGGCGAGATGGATATCAGGCGACATCGTACTCTTACAAGAAGTTGGTAGAAAGATAAAATTAATTACAAAGTGAGACATACCCTGACTTTTATAGATGAAGTTCATGGACCTTATTAGCATGACAACAGTGTCATTTTACATAGTCCTTCAAGTACGATGGTTGTCTAACCTTTCTTCCAGTGCGACTGGGGATTCTACCCGGAAATTGAGATTCGTTCGATCTACTCTCCCGGAATGAGATAGCTACAAACAGTGAAAATGGTACTTCCGACGATGAGATGCTCTGTGGTATCTTTCTGCTATGTATGGGAATCAGAGTGTCATCTGAAGTGTATGGCAGTCAACATTTTGCTAGGTGCTTTACTACTTCCTGTAGTTGCTCCGTCACAAATGACGTCTTTTGGATCGATACACTGTTAAGTGTTAAGACTTCGTATGATCGTTTGTCCAGTCGTTGATTTTTAATACCTTTCTGCCACTCAAGATCTCGCCTTTCTTGTACGGACGCATTCAACCAATGTCCCGATCATTTATAGCAGGAAGATCATGTGTGTAACAATTGTAATAACCCGCTTAGGCTTTCTGTAAAGTCTTGTTCTCCCCTTCTTGGATTTAGTAGATATCAGTTCATGAGAAGCAGTGAGTGATTACAATGATTTAGTGAGCACATTGAACAGGACTGCAACCCATTTCTTGGGTAGGAGTATTTCGGAAGTGTGGGAAATGAGTCAGTGTGGGAGTCTTTCTTCTTCCTTGGCCTAATCGGCTGGGGCTGCAGAATACACCGACTGCATCTCTACAGAGGAGTAAAATTCCCCCAACGAGTGTCCTGCATATGACACTAAACAATCTGATGGTGAGACTCCAGTAATGCTGGAGCTTTGGGGAATGTGGAGTACCCCTTTATTGCCATGGCTCCAAGATCCTGTCTGGCCCGGAGTGGTAGCACCTGATAGGGTCCTATCTATAGGTTAAATAAAACTAAACATTGTACTTATGCTAAACTGAATTGTTTGAAACAGAACGGTTTATATGTATAAAAATGGATTTGGCATTAAATATCCTACAATGGTTGATATGCTATAAAACCAAACCAAACCAAACCAAACCAAACCTTTGTTCCTCCTCATGAAGTGTTTGCACTCCTAACTGCAGATTCAGCTTTGGTATTTACTTACTGGTTCCCACGGCTTGCTATGAAATGTTCAAAATCCCAAATCTTTAAAAAGTACCTGCTTGATAATGATGTCAACGGGGAACTGGCACCAGAAATCCCTTGACATGGAATTCCGTATCTCGTAAAGTGTGCCTTCAACTTGCATATGACAATCGAAGAAGTAGTTTGATTCGATTTCTTTGTTTTAATAGCATATAAACTTTCATGGGTTATTTATTGCCAAAGCCATCCTAATAGAAGAGCATTAGTGGTACTATTTAACCCAAAGTTGTGGGGGGGAGGGTATTAGTCCGAAAGTGAATGTAATAGCACGACTGAAGTTCGAACTCGCTTACAACGACACCTCAGTCCAGTTCTTTAGCAAACGACTCTACATGAGACTCTTCCCTCAAAATGATAGTGTGTCCCCTTTAGTCGGTCTATTTCCCAGAAGTTTGAGAAGTAGTTGACAGTGATAAGACAGTAAAAATTGTCAAATTCAAATAAACGCTAATTTTTTTTTTTTTTTTTGCCATGAGCGATCTGGTAGATCACGTGACATTAGCGTCTCTTTGGTTTGTTCAGTCACGAACTTGCAGATGATCTCACAATACGGAGATGTATTCCAGTCAGTCTGTCAACATGCTTGGCCAGAAAATACACTCTCTGGTGCATTGCAGGCATCTATCAATACCTATGTGCAATGAATGTATCGTGCCTTTCAATCTGCCCATGTCTCTGCTCTTTTCCTAACAGAGCTCCTCCCTATTAGAAAAAGAGCACTTTGGGCTTTCTCTTCAATAGTAGAGCCGTATCAAGTTCAGAAATGGTATCATTGAATCTGCGGTCTTCTTTCCTGTTGTAGAAGGTGACTACCAATTCTACTGTAACAAGTTACTTCCCTTTAACAAACACTGCGTCATATACGTCAGATCACATACACGGAACATCTTTGCGAATTGGATAAGTTCCATAATCACAGATAGTCGCAGAAGAAATCTTGCAAGTTAATTCAACGTTCTGCTCGGTCGCCGTATCCTTACGACTGAAGTAATTGCAACTTGATGACTGCATCAACTTTTGTGGGATCAGGGAGAAGACCATCTCGTGTTATAAAATGTTCCATGGAACTTATTATTTATTGCTTAATTTGTGTCTTTTTATCTTGATCCTCCTTTCTCGTGCTACCGCTATATTGACGCAATATGATTGTTATTACGTTAATTTTACCGTTAATATAAACGAGGATGGTAACCGATACCAACGGGATCCAGTTTGAAAAGTTGTGAAATGACTGGATTTGAAGATGTGACATTTATATGAGTAAAGTAATTCGCATTTTTTAAAACTTCGGCAGCAATTCCTCAATCGTGGCAGTTGATATCGATCAATCTTTAGTGAATTCTTTAGGTGTCTGGAATCGATGCAGATCTGAAAATTACCAGATTTCTAAGCGCTGATGACAATTCGACTGTTCCAGTCCGTTGGTTCGTCAACTAGAGTAATAACTCCGAATTCCTCCAGTCACCTCCGTTTTTCCTTATTTCAAAGAATCATGAACGCTATTATTCGTCTAGGAGCAGCCGTGTGTAGAGTGACTCTTTTATCAAACTGTAACGCACTTGTCCAGGTAATTATGCCAATTCACCTTAAAAAATATCAGAATATTTAGTCAAAATTAGTTTCAGTAGTATTGTATGTAAATTAGATGCGCCCATAAAAGTAGGAACCCAAATTTAGCTAATGCTATTAACCAGTCAATATCTACTCTGCGAGATATACTCTTCAGAACAATTTCCATTCTGCCTTTGAGCTGATATTAGGAATGTTGTCAGAGTGCGCCGTTATTTGGTTCATTTGTTCACTAACCCGTTTCTCTAGCAATGGAGAAAAGTCTTTATTCACTACGATAAACTCAACCGAGTACTTTTTTTGGTTCTTCGAGTTGTATAGAGTGACATGATATTTACCAAAGACTACGACTTCTGTCCAGTTCCACATTCGTACTTTCTGGTTCACCAGTTGTAGCTTGACGATCTGTACGTACTGTATTTTTGTTTGGCGCTTAAATTAATTTGGCCGTTAGGCTCGACGCATATTTTTACCCAAAGAGGATGACTTATCCTATTCAACTCGGACCATTTTTACGGGCAGCACCAAATTGGGGAAAAGCCGCCAAACACTCTCTTCCTCAGAAGCTTTCGAAAAGGACAGACGTATTTACTGTCGGCTCTCTTCATTAGCAGCAACATCTCGACACCATAAGGAAAGCCATCTAATTTATGGACCTCTTGAGTATATTCTCATAGACCAAAGGTTCCCAGTTGAATAAGAATTAGATGAATTCAATCCGCCTCACGCAGAAACAACTTTAAGTCGCCTTCAACTTTGGCTATGTTGACTGCGACGCAAAATTGCGCTCAAACATCCAGCCACTTCATCCTTGGGCAACATTTTCTGGAGACATTCCCGTTTCTCTCCCAAAACGACCAGGACCACACATTCATGGATGACTACATAATTCATGTCCTTAACCAGCAAACACAACTTTTGCTACACTTATGGCGACCATATCTCACTCACACATTCAACAATGCCTTAACCGTAACGCTGAACATTTCGCTCCAGCATTTAGCTACTAAAATTCCTTATCAACTTCATAACTCCTTCCTTTCTTCCTTCCTAAGAGACTTGCAGCATAAACATAAACCCTTTATTCCACGCTGCCATTAAAACTATCATAAAAACTTTTCGTCATCTTGGTTCTTCCTTCTCTCATTTATTTACTTAAAACTTAGCGAGGAAAGATCGTAACCACACGTAACATATATTTCCTCGCTAAAGTACTTATGTGAGATCTCATTTCCAGTAACATCACAGTTAACTAGGAACTTCACCTTCATCTTATTCAATGTCATGTTAGTGTACATTGTTTTATGTGACTTTTCTCTTTCAGACCTTACTCGAAATACATATTCGATGTCATTAGAAAAATCAGACAAAACGCAATTTACTTCATAACTGGCTTTGAGATGTTAGGATTTCCCAGTGAGGCGTTTCTCTAGATACTTCACTGCGAAATGTTTCTTATTGTGACACAGTCTACATGTTTGACTCCAGGCAGGACACATCTCTTTTCTTTTTTCATCCTATAGAAATCCCAGCTCATTCGTTTGTGTTTGATGATTTTTAATCTTGGCTCAGCACCTTATCTATTTCTTCTTCTATTTTGCCGTAGTCCCCCAAAACTCTAAATTATATACTTTTAGCTTCACAATTGTGGCATATATCTAAAGATTATTGTAAAGTTAGTTTTCACTGTTGAAACAATCTTTTCTGTGCAAGGACATACTTAACAACAAGCACTAAGCTACCACGTTAAAAGGAGTTATGTAGACACTCGCAAAAGTTACAAGACTTTGTTTAGTGGTAGGTAGCATAAGGCTGTCACATCAAAATAAAAGTACTCAAATTTTGTTTGTCGCTTTTGTTGAAAATTGACCGCCCATAGGTTTCACTTGTCTGTTGGTCAAATTTGTCCGTCCAATTGAGTGCTGGTCAAATTTGTCTGTCCAATAAAAAGTAGATCAAATGTGTCTGTCTCATGAAGTGTTGGTCAAATTTGTCAGTCCAGTAAAAAGTAGATCAAATGTATCTGTCCGATGAAGTGTTGGTCAAATTTGTCTCTTCAATAAAAAGTAGATCAAATTTGTCGGTCCAATGAAGTGTTGGCCAAATTTGTCCGTTCAATGAAGTGTAGATTGAATTTGTCTGTCCAATGAAGTGTTGGTCAGATTTGTCTGTCCAATGGCGAACTGGTCAAATTTGTCTGTTCAATGAAGTGTAGATTAAATTGGTCAGTCCAATGAAGTGTTTGTCAAATTGGTCTGTCCAATGGCGAGCTGGTCAAATTTGGTTATTAACATGTTTGGGTTGTTCTATGTTTCTGCTGTAGCGAACTGAAATTCATTGTAGACTATCGTAGGCGTGTATTTTGCGTGAAACTTCTACAAAGCTACAAGGAATCCCAACTCATTTTTGACTGTCTTCCCCCACTGCCTCCTTCTGCTGATCGTCCGTCCCCTAGACTCCGTTGTCGACTGCTCTCTCTGGGTTCCTTTGTCAACTCACGCCTGTCTTCTTTGGACCTTCCTTTCCTCCTCCACTTCCGGTCTCGCAGGAGATCTCGAGTTCAAGCCCTTTGTTTGGGTTTCGCGCCAAAACAGACGAAGAGATCGTCTGCCTGGCGCACCACCCATATAGTGTCACAAACAGTGATACTCTTTAATCCATTGCTGGGAGGGCATAAGAGGGCTCATACCTTTATCAATGGTTATTAATCCAAAAGTCCAATAATATGACTGGAAGTCAAACTCGCTTACTTCAAGGCCAGAATCTAACACTTTAGCCATTACACCATAAGGAGTTTTCCCTAAGCATCTGATATCAAACAGTAAATTGACAAAAACATTATTGACATGCCAGAAATAAAAAGCAAAGACAAACACATATTAAAATCTTTATCAATAACATCCTTCTTATAAAATTATATCTTATAATGAATGAGCTGATAATATTAAAAGAAGAACACTGAGTTCCCTATGCCCATGGGGTCCCCACCTTTAGGACCTTCCCCCAAAACGCTGGTAATACAAAATATTGTAATATGTTATTTAATAGCAGAAAATCATCATTTGACTATGTAAGTTGCTCTCCAATTCACACCCCACCCTGTCAGGTGGTGCTGTAGAATACACTGCCTGCACTTTTTTCAGAGGGGTAAGACCACTCTACTCCATAACGAGGCCACCAGTTGGCCGTGAATGGCAACCCGTGATACTTAAGGACGGCATTTTAGTGTTTGACAACCGAGTGGTCAAGTTACTTGTAGTACACCATTTTGATTCTTACTGGGCAAGACGGGCAGTCAGACAGGCCCGATCCAATCAATCGGCTGGTCATGTCAAGCCCAGACACCTATATATGGTGTTGTCTCTGTTGAATGTTGATGACAGCACATCTAGAAAATGAGGATGGTCTCTGTGTTTGATGTAGATCGTAGGCGTAGCTGTATGGTCAGATTGTATATGTTGTTGGAGACAGTCAATGAGTTGGACACATTGCTTGCAGAGGCCAGATGATCGATATCCCAGTTTATGCAGTCCTTGTTAACCAGATGTCTGTCGATGTGGCCTTGAAGTGTTGGTGCTTGTCCGAGTTGCGTGGTTACTCATGAACTAGGTGCTGCAGATGCTGGTCGCAGAGGCTGTGAGATCGATGTCCTGGTTTATTTAATTCTTGGTTAACCAGGTGTGTGTCGATGTGGCCTTGAAATGTTGGTACTAGTCTGTGAAGTGGGGTTGCTCGTAGACTAGTTGCTGGCGGTGCTATTGCTTAATTGCGCAGGAATGGCTGCTTGGTTAAGCTGGAGCTAGTCTGCAGTTGGTGTGGGCTGCTGTGTCATCATCTCTGGGTATCTGCCAAGAGTGAGGAGATCAAAGGAGGTCTCGGAAGGCTTTCTGAAGTTAACTCTTTGAAGAGCTGTTTGAATGAGGGAGCAGCAATAATTGGTTTGTCAGCTGTGCTGGGTCCGCGGCTGTGATTGGTTGGATTCCACATCGTTTGCTTTGACTAATAGTAAGAATACAGACCTCATGTTCGGCAGTTTGGTTTGGTGGTGAGGAAACAGCCCCCATGCTGCTGGGAGAGGAACAGATCGTACCTCTCCTCCGGGCTAAGCCTAGTCCCCAACTTGATATTTGTCTCTGCCTCCTACCAGACAGGACTTGTCACAAGGTCAATGACTCGAATTTCAGTTTAAAGTGGGGGTTAAGGAAGGGGGAGGTCGGGTACAAGCCGAGGCTCAAGCCCTGCTGGAATATGCTGGTCATCGGCTCACTTAGTGCCATGTGAACCTGATGAGCCTTGTTAGACATGGACTCAGACGTGAATCCAGCCACGGATGCCTGATGATAGCTTAAACTGGACCAAGAGGTCCAGAGCTATACAATGCTTGTCAATGCCATCGTCACCCATCCGAAGGTGGCCCAGCAAAAGCTGGGAGCTATTCAGCCTGGAATCTGTCCTTGACCTTGAAGCACGGTGCTGAGCCGAAGCCCAGCCACTGGCTTAATTTTTGGTTGCTGCCTGCTATGTTTATAAAATGTCAGCAGCTACTACACTACCAAGGTAGAGTTAAAGGGCTTCTGAACTTCATTTATCAAATGTAAGAAATAATAAAATAGTTCATTATACTTTGAAGAACTTTTAAATATGATGTATTTTATCCTGTGGTTACAAACTTGTTTCTGAAAGGCCAGTAGAATTAATCCTTTTCAATCAATAGTCTGTGTGTTAGTAACAGAAGTTCTCTTGTGATGCATGCAGGACGTTTTTGTTGTCTGACGTCACTGGTGACTCGGCATTTTCTCTAAACAGGGGATTTTAAGGTTGAGTAGCTGAGACTGCTACAATAGTATTATCAACTTGAGCTACTAGAAAAAAATAAGGAATGGAAACTTGCTTGTTGAGGTGAACAGCAAGAGGCAGGCAGAAAACAATCTAAAAATGAAAAGTTTCCACACTACCAAACGCAGAGCACATCCACATGAAAGGCTAAAAACATCCAAAGGAGTTATCAGACGTAGGGAGTTGTCCTTGGCTACAGCATAGCAGATGACAGCACGAAGAAAACAAGGAATGACAAACATCAGAATAATCATCATTAGAAAAGGTGAAGAACAAATCCAGACCAACAACTCCATCCTAACATTTAATCAGCCCTATACTCCCAAGGAGGTAAAGATCGACTCTTGTCTTATGAGGGTTGAAAAGTGTGTCCCAGCACCCCAGAGGTTCTTCAAATGCTAAAAATAAAGACACCACTGGAAAGCTTGCAGATAATAACTGATATGTGCAAAGTGCAGTGAAAAGGACTCAGACAACATGAAGGAAGATTGTGTAAAAGAAATTAGATGTCCCAACTGCTGACAAGATCATCTGGCTTACTCAAGATCTTGTGACATCTATAAAAAAAGAAAAGGAAATATTTGAAGTAAAACACAAGAGGAATGTGTACCATCTGGAACCAAGGAAAATAGTAGGGTCCCACATGAGAGAAAACACTTATGCCTCTGTTGCATGGAGGGTGAATACAATCAATCAAGAGAACAAATATTGAGCTCTTGAAGAGAAACTGATCGAGTTGGAACTAAATAATTGGCCAAAGTTTCAGGAACACCAAAAAAAAACTACACTCAGCTGAATTTCAACAAACATGAACTTAACTACAAGTCACAAATAAAAAGAAATCCAATGAGTTAGTCAAAGGAAAAACACACATAGGATCTACAATTCAAACACAAACCACTCCTCCTAAAAGTGCAAAATCTCCTCCAACAAAACAGCTCTAACATAAGTCTCCAATCCGTCCTCTAAAATCTGTCAAAGACAGACAAATAAACTTGTCTCCTAAAAAGCTACAACTACTTAAACAAAAACCACAAACTCCCATTGGCCAAGCTGGAAAAATACAGATGAACACCAAAGTGAACAATAAAAGACCAGGAAGTGCATTCAAACTGCTCTCAGCCAAATTCAATGCAGTCCCCTCACCATCAAGAACAAAGTCACCTATAAGAATGAATAAACAATGCAAAGCTCTAGGACCTACAAAGATCCTGTTGTATAGAAAGTATGAATAGTGACACAGGCCACATAGTTGCAAACCTTAATCTTGAAGATATTATGAATAACTACAAAACTTGAAACCATTTAGCTATGTGCAAACAGATTAACTCATTCTCTTTTTTAAAATGTTAATCTCTTACATATCATGTATATCTATTTAACTGTGTGCAAACAAATGACTAATGTTAAATTGTTAGTGTTAGATAGCAATACTTGAAACCATTTAATCGAATGCAAACAAATGACCTCTTGCATGTCTAAAATGTTATCTACAAAGTATTTGTTTATAAATCTTAGGTTTAATGTACATAAAAACAGAATTTGGCATTAAATAACCTACAAAGGTTGATATGCCATAAAACTCAAACAATCAATAATTTTATTCACACAACTTCATTTACATTTTAAATTCTAAAATTTAAAAAAAATTCAGTTTTCATAGTTTTTTAAATCATATCTCTGTTTATACCTTTCAGTATATCTATATACTGTGTTAGCACATCTTGAAACATGCCAACTCTATCCTGCGCAGAGAAGTAAGACAACTGCAAAAGGGATATCTTGGCTATGACACTAAACTGCATTCACTGGTCAGGCTCTAGTTCTTGAGCTCTGGGGAGTGTTAAGTACATCTTCATAATAATCCTCATTTATTTGCTCATAGTTGTATGGTTCCAAGCATTTCTATCCAGTATTTAAACAGATCTATTTGATTCATAGATGGGATTCTAACAGGTACTAATACTGCAGGTCAGAGTTGACTTGGGAGTAATTATAATGATGAGGTATACTACACTCCCCAGATCTCCAGAATTAGAACCTCACCCTCAGCTGCAGTTTAGTGTCATACCTAGGACACCCACTTTTTGGGGGTATACAGGCAGTATATTCAAACCCCACCGACAGGGCGATTTGTTTATTCAGTATTACTCATAAGTAAAAAACACACTACCCAAATTTTTGTGAATTTCTTTAACCAAATATACCAAGATCTTGCGATTTCTGAAGAAATGAAAATCAATATTATTAGTTATATTAGCTATTATATTATCATTTGTCTTATTATTTATTGCTGAACTCTACCACATTGGACCCAGTCAGCTGGGCCTGTAGAAAATACCAATTGCATCTCTGTAGAGGGGTAAAATGACCCCATCTAGTGTCTTGGGTGTGATACTAAACAATCTGATGGTGAGGCTCCAGTAATACTGGAGCTTTGGGAAATGGGAAGTACCTCTTCATTGCCATTTCTCCCAGGGCCACTCTGGCCTGGAGTGGTTGCACCTATCTATGGGTCAAATAGAACTAAACTGGTATGCAAAAATGAATTGTTTGAAAAAAAATTGTTTTGACACTTAACTGTGTAAATAAATGACTGATGTTTACTTGGATTGTTAGCGATACATATCAATACTTGTAACTATTTAAGTTGACTAAACTTAATAGTTTGAAATAGAACTGGTTATATGTATGAAAATGGATTTGGCATTAAATAACATTCAATGGTTGATATGCCATAAAACCAAACCAAACCAAACAAATCTACAGCTTTGAAATGAATAAAAATTAAGTGGTATACTTACTTTTGGGCTGCTTGATTTTCATACTTTGGTTCAGTTTGGTTTCTTTGTTTAATGACATATCAACCTTCATGGATTATTCAATACCAAATTCATCCTTGTAGAAAAATAGTAGCGATACTATTGAACACATAACTGGGGGAATAAGAAGGTTCATACCTTTCCCAAGGGGCATTAGTCTGAAAGTGAATGCATTAGCGTGACTAGAGTTCAAATTCACTTGCTATGATGTCACAGTCCAGTGTATTAGCCACAACACAGTGGGGAATGTTCCACTAGGTTTGGTTTGTTTTCTTAGTTTAATGGCATATCAACCTTTGTGGGTTATTTAATGCCAAAGCCATCCTTTCAGAATAATAGTAACGATACTATTTAACCAATAACTGAGAGGCGGGTGGATAAAGGAGGTTGATACCTTTTTTCAAGTCTGAATGTAAACATAATAGCATGACTGGAGTTTGAATTTGCTTACTGTGATGTCACAATCGAGCATGTTAGCCACAACACCGTGGGGGGCTGTTCTTCTCATATTTTGGGAGACAGAATTTCAATGCAGCAATAAATAATACCTAATGATATCCATTTGTATAATGTTACACTAGAAAGAATAAAATCCTGGTATTTTTGGTTTAGAAGATTAACTTTTTATTTTTTTAAATTTTAAGGAGCGGACTTGTTTGTGGGGGATAACTGTATTTCTTCTGTTCTCTAATTCTACCTATCAAGGTTTTTTTTTTTTCTTTTCTCTTCTCATCTACTTCTCATTCTATCTTTCAAATCAGGCTTTTATTCTCTCTTTACATTCAATAATCTTTCTTCTTTTCCTTCCTTCCAACAGTTCCCTTGACTTACTACCTCAACTACACTTTGCCAGTAACCCCCCCACACACACACACACACACACTTTGCTGCATGAAGGAAAAATTGTGAGATGAGCCTGAACAAACAATAAAAGTGAAGGAGATTCATCAGCTTTTCTACCCCCTCACCTCGTGGCTAAACAGTAGGCGCCATGGCATAGTGCCAAACTTTTCTTGATCATTTCTTTAATTCATCCTGATTCCTCCAAGAGCATTGTGCAACCTTCTTCTGTCTCCCCCACCCATGTCTGGTTTTACCCTCCACCAACCCAGACTAAGGTCTTCTCCAACCCATTCATTTTTTATTCTTCATTCTACTTCTGATATTTCTTCTTCTTTTAAATGATGAAAAAATAAAGGGTGATGAATAAGAAAGAGAAGAAAAGAGAAGGTGAAGAAAATAGAAAAAGGGAAGAGAGAAGGCAAAAAAAGAAACAAAAAAGTGAGAGAAGAAAAGAGAGAGGCAAGAAAAGAGAGACTAAAGAAAAGAAAAAGAAAGAGAAAGAGAGAAAGAAGAAAAGAGAAGAGAGAGTGAAGGAAAGTGAGAAAAAGAAATGAGACAGAAGAGAGAAAAAAGAAAAGAGAGAAGGGAAAATGAAGAAAAGAGAAAGAAAAAGTAAAAATTGACAACATAGAATGCAGTAAAGAGATAGTAAAAGAGAAAAAAAGAAAGAGAAAAAAAGAAAGAGAAAAAAAGAAAGAGAAGATGCATAAAAAAAGAAAGAGAAAGAAGAGGTGAAAATAAAGAGAAAGTGTGAGAGAGATAGAAAAGATGAGAGCAAGAGAGGAGTACCAGGAGAAAAATATGAGTAGATAAAAGTGGAAGAAAAGGACAGGAATGGTTGGAGAAAGAGAGAGAGAGTATAGGTGAGAGATGAAAATAAAGGAAAAGAACCAACTGATTGTAAAATAGAGCTAAGAGGGAGAGATAGAGAGGGAAAGATA
The DNA here is from genome assembly GCA_963585895.1 of Sepioteuthis lessoniana. Classification (NCBI taxonomy): domain Eukaryota; kingdom Metazoa; phylum Mollusca; class Cephalopoda; order Myopsida; family Loliginidae; genus Sepioteuthis; species Sepioteuthis lessoniana. Next base: position 143,507,957 of record OY757905.1, on the reverse strand, counting down.
AAGAGAGAGGAACAGAAAAAAGCTAAAATAATTATCAATGAAATAAGATTGGGGGGGTGGAAATTATCAGAAAACCTGCATTTTCTTCCCATTTGTTGTCTTGACCATACTTTAAGTAATGCATACATATATATATATATATATATATATATTGCTATGGAGGTTTCTCTGTATTTCTCTCTCTCTCTCTCTCTCTCTCTCTCGCTCGCTCTCTCTCTCTCTCTATCTCTGCAAATTGCTCTAGTAGTCTCTCTTAGCACATATATATATATATATATATATATATATATATATATATATCTGTCTGTCAGTCTCTCTCTCTCTCTCTCTCTCTCTCTCTCTCTCTCTCTCTCTCTCTCTCTCTAAATAGATATACAGAGAGAAAGAGTGAGGGAGAGAAAGAGAGTGAGACAGACAGACTGACAGAAATATAGATATATATATATGCAAAGAGAGAGAGACACACACAGAGAATCAGAGAGATAGGAGAGAGACAGTAAAACATAAATTGCCACATATAAGTTGAACTTTTAAGCCAGAAAAAATCTCTACCAAACTCGTAGTTGACTTATATGGCACGGCTAAAATCTCTACTAGGGGTTGACTTATATGGCATGGCTAAAACCTAAACCTTTACAACTGGTTGACCATTGTGATGTATGGATTTGGATTTTAGCCCCATCATATATGTCCAGTCCTAGCTTTGTAGAGATTTTTTCAGACTTTGAGAATCAACTTATATATCCCAATTTATTGTATGTAAATTATAGAAAAATGGAAATAAATCTAATTGTATGTAGATATAAAAATTTGAAACACAAAATTTTTTTTAAATATAAAAAATATGAAAAGGAAATAAAATAAAAAATATAAAAAGTAAAAAATATATAAAAATATTTAAATATATAAAAATATATGAAAAATAAAATAAAAATATATAAAAAATAGAATAAAAATTTATAAAATATATGAAAAATATAATATATAATATATATAAAAAATATATGTAAAAAAGATATAAGTAAGTAAGTAAAGTAGGCGACCATAGTTGAGGGTGACCCGAAGGCTCCCTTTTCGATAGCTACTACACCAAGGTGTAGGGGAGGGCGCTACTCCATTCCCAGGGTTGATATAAAATGTATAAAAATATAAGATTGATATAAAATATATAAAAATATAAGATACATAAAAATATAAAAAATATAAAAAAATATAAAATTTTGAAAAACAAAAATTCAGAGGATAAGTTTATGAATAAAAGCATCCTCTGAATACATTTTTTCATATATATATATATATATATATATATATGCATGTATGTGTGTGTATATATATATATATATATATATATGTGTGTGTGTGTGTGTGTGTGTGCGTATGTGTGTGTGTGTGTGTGTGTGTGTGTATATAGATATATATATATATATATATATATGGAGAAAAATTGCAAAACAAAATAATCCAAAGTGATGAATTCATTGTGAAAGAAAGAATATGCGATAACATTTCAGTTTTAATAAACCATCATCAGAACTTTCAAAAGGATGATACCAAGTATTGATAGATCAACAATGGATGTTTAATGAAATACAAAAATAAGGAAAGAAATTACACATACAAAGAAAGAACATACAACCGTTCAATCATTAAATCAGCTGCCGTATTTCAAAATATTTGAATCATGTGATGTGTTTTTTTTTTAAATATGAATGTTGATTAAATGATTGAACAGTCATATGTTCTTTCTTTGTATATATGTCAGATCTTTTTCCATTATTTCCACCTATATATATATATATATATATATATATATATATATATATATATCTACACGCATGATTATGAATAAAATTTAATGCTCAAAGCATTTCTAATCCCAAAAATCTTTACAGTGCTATATACACAAAACAGCAGAGTAATATTACAATGTATTTTAAGTTTTAAATAACATAATAGTAAAACAAGATAAAATCTCATGACTTTGAGTTTCATGGGGATATCTACTCACAGATACACAGCAAAAGATGTGTGTCTCTGTGTACAGCTAAGAAGCTTATATAAACAAGTGATGAACTTTCAACATCTAGACTTCATCCAGTGTCAATTTTGAAAAATAGATGGAGCCAGTCTCATTACTTTTCTCATCGTTTTGGGAAAATAGCATTGTGCAAATGGAACATCCTTCAGCTCATTGTGACTTGTTCTTATTTCCAAAATAAAAACCTGTAAGATTTGATGGAATCAAGGATAATAAAAGTAAATACAATGATACATCAGAATATATTAAAAAAGGAGTTTCTGGAAAGCTTTGACCAATAGAAAACTCACTGGAATATGAATGTTTGATATAAAAGGAACAATATTGAAGAAAATTAATGTTTTCCTCATTGTTTATTTCTGTCTTAGTAAATATAGCTTTAGGTTTTATACTTTTTTAACACACTTCATAGATATATGCATAAACATTCTTAATTATACACTAATTTATTCAAATTTATTCCAATTAACTAATGATATGTGCACATTTGATCAACTTATAAAATAAAGGGATGATGTTTAAAGATCTAAACAAATCAGTGGTAATCCAAAAGAAAAAAAGTATGAAGCCAATTTCAATACTTTTTCAGCTTTGTATGCTTAAATAATACTTTAACTTTGCCAATTTTTAATACATTTTAATCAGCAAGTTTTAACAAAACACAGGATTGTGCAAGTGAAACACCATCCATATTTGTTTGAACTAGTTCACTTCAACTTTTCTTGTTTCCCAAAGGAAAAATTCATCTCAAGAGTGAGATCAGAGGACATGATAGCTATCATCATCATCATGTTGTGCCACCAGCACTGACCTCCATAACCCTCTCCTGCCAGTTGTCTCTAACATCCATCACTTTTGGTAAGTCTTCCAGGCAACATCCTGTATCAGCACAGAGCTGTTGTATATAGGTCCTAGCTGGTCGTCCTGCTTTTGCTCATCCATGTGAAGGGTTCCACAAGAGTATGTCGCTTATGAGTTCATCCCTATTTTTCCAGCAGTGTCCTGCATGTCTGATTTGTCTAACTTGGATAGTTTTCATGATGGGGGGTAAGTAGCCATACAGCTGCTGCCTTTTGGGGTGCAGCATCCAATTGACGGCAGCATCCAATTGACGGCAATCCAATTGACGGCAATTACACAAGAATGCTGCAAGCAATATTGAACAATATTGCTTGCAGCATTCTTGTGTAATTGCCGTCAAGCTTTTTCTCCATATGTTTAGTTAGAGTCCATGTAGTGCATCTATATAGCAGTATCGACATGACCACTGCTTGGAAAAAACTGCATTTTATTTTATCAGTCAGGTCTGACTTCCATACGACCGGTAGCCTATCAATAGCTGTCCATGCCTTTGCTAGTCATGTATTGACGTCTGCCTTGGTTGATGAGACAAGACTTCCTAGGTAGGTGAACTTGTCCACTAGTTTCAGAGAACTAACATTTAGTGTGGAGATGTCACCTCTTTGATTAAATGATAGCCATAAAAAGATTTATTATCAAAATAGAAATTTCAAATGCTTTGTAACACCTAAAATATACTTTCTTGTAAGAACATTTGTATCAATTTCTTTCATTACAGAAGATACAAATAATGTTACAATATATCATAAATAAACATATATCATCTACTTATGATAAATATATAGCATACTTATATTCACTTTTGGACTTATGCCTTTTGGGAAAGGTACAAACTCCCTTATCCTTTGAGCTATGGCTTAAATAGAGCCATAACTATCCTCTTACAAGGATGGCTTTGGCATTAAATAACCCGCGAATGTTGATATACTGTTAAATAAGAAACCAAACCATACCAAATTCAAATTTGCATACATATGCATGTAATGAAAATATAGGGGAGTCCCTATGGTGTAATGGCAAAAGTACTGGATGGCTGCCTTTAAGTACATGAGTTCAAACTCCAGCTGCAAATTTACATTTACTTTTGGACTAACACCCTTGAGAAAGGTATGAACCCCCTTGTTCCCCCGAGCTATGGGTTAAATAGTATCATAGTTGTTCTTCTACAAGGATGGCTTTGGCATTAAATTACCCATGAAGGTTGATATGCTATTAAATAAAGAAACCTAACCAAACCAATACAAATATATTACATAGATATATTTTATATATAATATAATAAAAAACAATATATAGATATAATAAACGAAGTCCCTTTTTAAATGTTTTCTTTGTTCATCTGTTTATAACATCTGCTAAGATGTGAGTGTAGTATCTGTGTGCCATTCCAATGATCAAAATGTCACTTCCAAACACTGCTGCTTAGTATAAGAGTGTAGTATCTGTACCATTCTAACTATCTTGACAAAAGGACTTAGAGTTTTCCCTACCAAAAGTCATGTATTGATGAAAGATTCTTACTGTGCACTACTTTCACCAATAAAGTCAGTTTAAAGAATCATACTTTTGAACTGCAAACAATGTCCTGTTGAACTCTTGTATCTGTCAAGATCTTTTAACCTCAACCACTCCTCATGCACCCCATATTCTGTATTCAACAACCTTACCTACCCTGGATACTCTTACACTATTCAAATACAAGGAGACCAGGTTTATTCTATGAATGGACTATATTAGTTAAATAGCATTCATGGAACTGAAAGAAACCTCATGCTTCTTTTTAACTTTTAAAATTTAGATCAGTGGTTTCTAAACGTTTTAGGGCTTACCCTTCAGAGGCAATATCTCTAGAAGCTCCCTAAAACCAAATACAACAAACGCTTCATTTTTTTTATCATATTGACTGTAAATTTAAAACAATAACAAATCTAACACTAAATCCATGTTTATATCTACTTAGAAACCTGAAATTTGCAGACAATGCAATAATTATATCACATCTGGTATGTATTCTGTTTGTATTATATCACATCTGGCATGTTTTCCACCCATATTATATCACATCTGACATGTGTTCTGTTTGTATTATATCACATCTGACATGTGTTTTTTCAGATCATATCACATCCGGCATATGTTCTGTTTGTATTATATCACATCTGACATGTGTTTTTTCAGATCATATCACATCTGGAATATGTTCTGTTTGTATTATATCACATCTGACGTGTTTTTTCAGACCATATCACATCTGGCATATGTTCTATTTGTATTATATCACATCTGACATGTGTTTTTTCATATATCACATCTGGTATGTGTTCTGCTTTTATTATATCACATATGACATGTGTTCTGTTCATATTATATCACATCTGGCATGTGTTCTGTTTATATTATATCACATCTGGCATGTGTTCTGTTTATATTATATCACATCTGGCATGTGTTCTGTTTATATTATATCACATCTAGCATTTGCTCTGTTTGTATTATATCATATCTGGTGTGTGTTCCATTCATATTATATCACATCTACCATGAGCTGAGTTCATATATCTCATCTGTCATGGATTCTGGATAGATTATATCATATGTAACATGCATTTCATTCATACTATATAATTTGAACTCTCACTTTGAACCACAAAATAAAATAAAACTTTCATGTATAAGTCTATATCATATTTATTTTTTCTAAAGCATATATCTTATTTAAGGGTTGATTAGTTTTATGGCATGTCAACCCTGATTGGGTTATTTTATGCAAAAGTTAGTTTAACAAATATGGTTTCCGATTATGTATGGTAGAAACATTTCTAGACTCATTTCACTTGTGATTTAGTTGCAATATCAATGGTTTAAGAGCCAGTGTATAAATGTATTTGAAAATTATCTAAACATAATCTCAAACACATTGATTTGATATGGAGGGATGTACTCTAATGGATACTAACACTCCATGTTAGAGTGGACCTGAGAGTAATGGCAATGAAGAAGTGACTTCACACTCTCCTAAATCTCCAAAATTGGAACCTCATTAATGAACATGATTTAGTGTCATACCCAATGCTCTTCTTACTTATGTAGCCATAAATTTCATTTTGTCTTATAGATTTTGTAAAAAGTTAGAAATAGAAATATTTAAAATAAAGAAAAAAGCTCCCTTGTTTCTCACAACACCTTGTTGATCCCTACTGCCCACTTTTTTCTCATGGTACCCTGGGTTCTTTTCATAGCCCACAGTGGGAAAGGAAGACCTACAAGTCATTTTAGAAATGACTGAGATTGGTAAATCAACTATTCAGAATTCATTTTTAGAAAATAATGCAAGTAAAATGGTTGTTTATTGGCATCTTATTTGTACAAGGTTTGGTTTGGTTTCTTTGTTTAATGGCATATCAACCTTTGTAGGTCATCTAATCCAAAGCCATTCTCCTAGAAGAAAAGTAGAGGTACTATTTAACCCATAGCTGGGAGGATAAGGGGGTTCATAACTTTCCCAAGGGTATTTGCCCGAATGTTAACATAATAGCGCGACTGAAGTACGAACTCATGTACTACGATTCCGTAGTGCATTGCTTTAACCATTACACCATGGGGACCCCCCCTTATTTATACAAGAAATGGAATTAACAAAATGAGTTCAAAATCCAATCAAGATTGATTGCGTTCCCATTGCACTTGTAGCAGCCACAGATCTATTTCCTTTCGTGAATCAATGCCCCTGTTAAGAGAATCGGTCACTCACTGACCAATCAACTGGCAGAGCGCATTGATTCCTTCTCCCTCTCAGGAACTATTTTTCTGGTCCCTTTTCTGTAGAACGGACAACGTCAGAGAGAGTCTGGAGCTAGCAGAAGGAACATATCTCTCACATGACTGCACTGATTCCACTTGGAACACTTCGCTCACTGCTAGCTTTAAACACGCTTCCTACGAACCAAGGACCAGCATACAGACCAGCGACGCAAAGAAACACTTTCTCACTCTCACTCCTTCATGCCTGCTACTAATAAACCTTTCTTTGTTGTGTTGTTAAAAGAAGTTTTGTTATTCATTTGTGTTGCCTAAAATATATTGTGTTAGGGAAATTAACTATTTCCCTTAACCGCTATACACTTATTCCCTTGGGAAAGGCATGATTCCATCTCTTTTTTGTCTCGGTATGGGTTAAGAAGTAATTTACAAAGCTTCTTGCTTAAATATGGCACAAGGCCGTAGGAAAGGAGCACCCAAAGTAAAGGTAAAGTAGTTGGTTAAACTAAACCTACTATCACTGTTGGGTCACTAGTCAATTATTTTTCTTCTTTTTTTATTCGGTTCATTTCACTATCCCTTAACTGAAATTAAATACATATGTAAACACATAATATGCTATAAAAATCCTTATCAAGATAATAAATTAAGAAGGATATCACTATTTTGTATGATGTAAGAGATGCACTGGTAAAGCTAGGGAGACAATCAAGAAATATTTCAGAGGAAACTTTCATCCTTTTCATGATGATGAGTTTTGAGTAAAGTGTTTCATATTTTATTTAATTTTGTAGGGATATCCTTTATAAAAAAAAGAGAAAGATTCACATAAACAAATGGACATTACCACTGAGAGGTTTTGTTGATTACTTAATGATAACTTTTGATGGATAATATTGATTTGAAAAACAGCTGTGACAAGTTTAGTAAGTTTAAGTACAAAGATTGGCAGAAAAGTTCATAGACTGACTAAGATATTCTCATGGAATGTGACCAAATGAGGTTTATTTTTCAACATAGTCCTGTTTGTAGTTTACATGCCACTTGCATCAGTGTTGCTGTGCTTGGATTCCAATGGTCAGAAGAGTCATCAACCACAAATATGACTTTAGCCAATGAACTTTTCAGCCCACCCCCATAGCTCAGCAGTGGGTGACCATTGCACAAGAAAACAAAAGAAGAGACAACAAGATGAAGAAAGAAGAAAATTATTTTAAAAATTAAGCAATAAAAAATGTTTTTTAAAATCAAAATTTATTAATGAGTTTTGTATTAGTCGCATTTTCTATTTAAAAATTGTAACATAAATAAACTAAAAAATGAAGGAAAAAGTAAAGTTATTTTTTGGATCTGTAATATTTTGTTGATTGGTATCAATTCTTATTTTGTTCATTACTATTTCAGCAGGTCTTCTGATTTTCTTTCAAAGACAATGACCATTCATTATGTTTACTTTCCAATCATTTCAATCCAAAATAAAATAAAGAAAAACAATCAAAGATCTTGCTATACTAAAAAGAAATCTAGATTTCAATACATCAAAAATAATTTATTTTTAAAATAACCCACTTACAATTTTTAAAAAGTTATTTTTAAAATTCTAAGTTTTAATGAAAAAAAAAAATCAATCATTTTGGGGTGTGTTTTTTTCTGCATTTTAAGGTTGTTGTTTTTTAAAGTTTCTTTTTATTTAGTTTTCTGGGTTTTTTTTGTTGTCTTTTTTTTTTTAGGTGGAGGTTCTTTCTTTTGCTGACAGTTTGTTCTTAATAAACTGACATATTCCAGCAATTAATTACTCTTTGTTATCAATTTCTCCTTTTAAAGAATTTATTTGCTTTTTGTTTTATGTCTATTCATTATTATTTGGAGTAAATTACATTGAAGTAAGGACAAAATAGGAACAGGATGTAGTTTTTATATATTAAGAATTTTATTGTTTTTCAAGTACAAAACTTAAAGAAATCTTTGAGAAATTTTTAATTTTTATTTTTAGTCTCTAAAAAACACAAACAAGCCAAAAGCAAAAAAATACAAAACAATGCCTACAAATATTTGAATTTATTTAAAGTTTCAAAAAGTAACCAAAGAGAATTTTTTTCTAAATCAATAATTAGTTTAGTATAAAAGTTTTTAAAATTTACTAAGCTTTGTCCTCTACATGATACTAAACCTGATGGTGAGACTCCAGTTCTGAAGCTCAAAGGATTATAGAACTACCTCATTATTACTCCTAAGTCTACCCTGATGCAGAGTAGTGGTACCGATTAGAGTCCCATCTATGGGCCAAATAGATTTCTTTAATGATTATTTGTATTCATTAGGAATACTTGATAACATCACACTGTAAATTATTTGTTTTAAGAATAGTTACTTGAAGCTATAATTGTTTACTAAGGTCTATTATTATTATTAGTCATAGTTACTTGAACCCATATAACTGTGTGGGAACAAATTATAATTATTTGATAAAAATAGTTACTTGAAAACATATAATTGTGTATTATGTATATACAAATAAAATTAAACTGGATTTCTTTTATAATCCATAACACTTACAGAAAAAGCTTGATGGAACTACTCAAGAAGGTTTCTTTCTATCTTAAATGAATCCTGAAAGTGACAAGCCAGTAAACAGCAGCTGTACAGCTACCTGCCTCTCATCAAATAAATCATCCAAAGGAAGATGAAAAAGGGCACCTGCTGGAGAAGCAAGGACAAACTCCAGCCCATGAACATGCGAGCTGACCAACAAGGACTTATATACATCAGCTTTGTGTCAATACAGGATGTCACATAGAAGACCTGCCAACCGTGATAGATGATAAGGATGCATAGCAAGAGAGTGCCAAGGGACTTCATACTGTCAGTATGACTTGATGATGATGATGATGATGATGATGATGATGATGATGATATACAAATTAATCTATGGTGGAAATCTTCATTCAAAAGAACCCAAGATGGTTCAGTTACATTGATAGGATAAACCATAAAAGTAAAAGTAAAGTTGGCGACTGTAGTCAAGGGCAACCCGAAGGCTCCTTTTCAATAGCTACTACACTAAGGTGTAGGGGAGGGTGCTACTTCTTCCCCAGGATTGCTCCACTTTACCTTTGATACATACCTCGTAATGCTGAGTGTTAAGCAGCAGGTATCTAGTATCATTTTTTAAGTCTTTGGTAAGACTTAACCTGGGATTGAACCTTTGTCTCCCAGGCCATTGGCAAACACTCTACTCACTCGACCAATGTGGGAAACTAAAAAGATAACTGCTATATTTTCATTACTGACTTTTTTTTCTCATACTCCCTAGTTACATTTCAAATCTTACCCATTCTTTACAATATGAAGTATATCTTCAAAAATATACCAAACAATTAAATTAACTTTTCATTGCCTGAAGGTTAGAATAACCATTGCAATTTTTACTGCAGGTGTTATTTGTGAGATGATAAAGGCTGGTTGACAGTTTAGCAAAGCTTAGTAACACTATTTGATTATATATCTCTTTGAAGATCCATTTTTCTTGAGTCAGATTTGATTTGGGTAATTCAGAAGGTTTTCTTTCCATTATCCTGAGCTAGTTTGATGCCATTCTAGCCACTTGGCACTGACCAGGAACAGTTGTTATGTCAAAGAGTTAGCCTAAATAACTAAATCAGTATAAATTCAGCACTCTTCTCTTTGAAGGCCATCAAGAATGCAATGAAAGCATTTTAGTGGGTGGTCAGGGTTAGGGTTAGGGTTAGTAGGTGGTCAGATGAACTCATTAGTCACTGAGTCCATTCATCTTATCGGCTCCTTGACCAATGATGGCCTTCAGCTCGGCACTCTTCTTTGCGTACGACTGTCATTGAAATATTTATCCTTATAATTCAAATCCCAAAATCTCTAAAATTATGCAATCATTTTTCATAGGACCTAAAAGGATATCAATTTGTCTGTCTGTCTGTCTGTCTGTCTGTCTGTCTGTCTGTCTGTCTCTCTCTCTCTCTCTCTCTCTCTCTCTCTCTTCCTCTCTCTCTCTCTTCCTCTCTCTCTCTCTCTCTCTTCCTCTCTCTCTCTCTCTCTCCCTCTCTCTCTCTTCCTCTCTCTCTCTCTTCCTCTCTCTCTCTCTCTTCCTCTCTCTCTCTCTTCCTCTCTCTCTCTCCCTCTCTCTCTCTTCCTCTCTCTCTCTCTTCCTCTCTCTCTCTCTCTCTTTCTCTCTCTCTTCCTCTCTCTCTCTCTATTTATATATATATATATATAAGTGTTTATGAGTGCATATATATTTTTCTGTGTGTGAAGTATTGCCCATATGTAAGTACAGCCTGAACAATTTTAATAAAAGGTTAATTTTCTTCTAAATGAAAGGTACCAGGATTTTTTTACTACTAGCAGAACATCATACAATCAAAACACATATCATTAGGTATTATTTGTTACTAAATTCTAAATCATTCAAACAAGGTACTCAAAAATAAAATTGCATAAATATATGTAAGAGGTGAACTTGTTGAATTACAGCATATCCATATTTTGGCTATGGTGTTTTAATGCTGTGAAGTTTAGTAATAAATAATATCTAATAATATCTACATTGACTGCATAATATTCCACAAGAAATAATAAAATCTTCGCATCTTTGATTTCGAAGAGGGTTGCTTTAATAAGAGATGCCATGCAGAAGAATTATTTGGTATAACACCCGACAACATCATGGGTTATGGGAAACGCATATATATATATATATATATATATATATAATTAATGAATAAATAAATCTTCCCAAAGAAAGTAACGTGAAGATGATTTTAATTTTAATCATCACTCAACAAAATTTACAACAAAACAGACATTTCATATTTATAACAAAGAAACCTTTTGGTATCATAAAGTTGGATTATAAAAAAAAAAATCATTCTGATTGCAACAATCCATTTACCCACCTCTCTTCACCCACTCTTCCCTTCTCAAACTCCCTTCATCTCACCCCTTCCCAACAACAGACAGCAGAAATATGTGTACATATCTAAAGATGCATACCAGTAGATACACAAATATACGTATATATGTACACATGAGCAACAGCACATACACAAACATATTAAGATTAAAAATCACACAAACTTAGGCACACAAATACACAAATGACCCCACATTTTTTAACAAAAAATTGGCCATATTAATTGGTCTTTTTTTGAATACCTTCACTCTGTCTGACGAATGCAGAAAAGCATGAAACCCAGGGTCACAGACACTACCATATAATATATATATATATATATATATATATATATATATATGTAAAAGCTCTATCATTGATATTGAGCACTATTTGATAATACTTCTACATTTGGTCCTCCATTAACTCACCAAGTGAGCTAGTAAGAACCTAAAACCTCATTAATATGTATATATATATATATATATATATATTATAGAAATTCTTATTTATATATATACATATATATATTGTAGAAATTCTTATTTATGGGGTGATATTATACAGACATGATGCAGCAAATAAAACAACAGGTGTGTGACCAACAAAACCTTCATCAGATAATAACTCTGGGTCAGGCTTAGTTTCACCACCAATGCATCATTACAACCACTAATCCAGGGTGCACTGGCAGAGTATCTCATATAATACCACCAGATTCTACATTAGTTTCATTATTATATAAACTGTCTGTAAAATCACTTGTTCAAAATGATGGGAGAATTTCTGACCAAACTTTTTCAAATAGGTTAAATGATGTAAACAGCATAAGAGAAATGTGAAAAGATAGATAGATAGATAGATAGATATGAATGAATTGAGATAGTTATACGTGAACTGACTAAGATAGTTAGCTATGAACCATGATAGATTGATAAATACATATGAAGTAAGATAGACAGACAGATATATGGGAACCAACTGAGATAGGTAGATAGGAAATGAACAGATGGAGATTGATAGATGGTAATAGTAAGAAAGTGACTGTGATATTTGCTTAAACTCCAGCTTAGGCCTTACTTATGAATGGGTTGTTCAAGATGACTACACAATTGCTTTTTATTGCGTGATGCTGTACATGACTTGTCTCCTGGCAACTTCACATTCCCTGGAGAGGAGCTCATTGCTTTGCCATTAGAACAACAATAGAGACTCTCTACCTTCCATGTTTGATCTAACTTTACTCATTATGGGTTTTGAGCACAGACTAGGTGCTCCTTTTTATTTGAAAATAGTCAGTTACTTTAGGGAAACATTCTTTGCTAAAAGTGACCCAACAGTTTGTAAGGGATTGGCTTCAAGTAAACTCGTTAAAGCTTTCCAATCAATAGGTATTATTTTTGGTTTTACCTTTTACTTTTCTTTCTTTCTTTTTTTTTTATATAAAGTGTAACTCTTTTAGTATAAGAGTTAGAAAAGTAATACATAATTAATTTTTGTAAGATAAATGCATAACAGAAAAAATTCCCGGAGATAAGAAATAAATGAATGAAAATTGTTGTGTCTCATAAGAAGGGCTTAACAAAAATCTGTTCCAATAGCATGCCATATATATGTGAAAAGGTATAAGTTGTTACTATAAACTTAGACTCAAGGAACGCAAGGCTATAGCCAGAGGAAAAAATCTGGTTTAGCAGACCACACTGGAAGGATAAAGGTACAGATTATCCCCTCTACAGAAGGGTCCAAGTGATTGACACAAGGAATCATTGCGATGTACAGAAGCTAAAGAAGGCAATATACATTGTTTATCTTCTTAATTTTTGAATCATTGGAGTGTCGGGGAATAGTGATTAGTTGGTGTGATATTGTTTCTTCATAAAGGATAAATACAAAAACAATTACATTTAATTAATAATAATGTATTTTATTGCTTGAGAAAACTTAATAGAATGAATATAAAATTAAATGAGATGCAATAAGAGTTTATAAAGAGTTGTATGAGGAAATATAATAAACATATGTACGTGTAAGAGGAATAAAAATTTTGGTGATAGATATCTATTTACAAAGTGTATTGTTCTACCATGTCATGTTCAATGTGACACAAGGTTTATTGGGAACAAAAATGTCCCTTGACTTGAACAACAGAATCTGGCCTGTTTTCAAGGCATATCACAAGTAAGAGAGGAGTTTAAACATTTGCATACTCTTTTTATATGCTGCTTTAATTGTGATTGTAATATCTAGTGGTCACAAGTGGAGAAGTCTTTGGCAGACAAGAGAGGTAATCCCACATAAGTAAAGATTTCAACATGACAAAATTTTCTTTGCATAAGAAAGTAAGTGCTGGAGAACTCTTCACTGCAGATTGGTTTCAACTGATTTTGTTGGTTTATTTTCTCAGTATGTTAACTTTTGGGATTATTTCATTCCAAAGTCAGTTAAACAATTATGGTCTCCAATCATAGATTGTACAAATATATCTCTTTACAATCATTTTAAATGGACAAACACTTCATAGTTAATGGAAATATCATTTTTTCAACAGTCAATGTATAAATGTAGTTCAAATTCATTTGCACATTATCTCAAACATATTGGTTTGACCAACTGATGGGACTCTAACACAGAGTGGTTCTGTGAGTAATGGAAATGAAAGGATACTCAGCATTCCCCAATGATTCAGAAATAGAGCCTCAACATCAGTTGAATTTCATACACAGTTTGAATTGATCAAAGACAAAGGGCACCTAAGTGCTGGTTTGGACTGATATTGAACTGAAACTTTCTGTATCATTGTTTTTTTCCTGTAGAAGGTGATGTGATGACTTTCACTTTCCTGAGGCAAAAAGAAAGTGCTACTTCATGTGCCTTTTATGTAAGCAACCATTTGTAATGTGATTCAAGCGCATGCACAGGTTTGAGTTCTTAATATCACTAGTGTGTCTGTGATTATGCATGAGTTACAATGTATATAAAAGACTCATTCAAAGAGCAAAGAGATGTGCATTCATCAAAATTTGTTGGAATAGAAGCTAAACAAGAGTGATACTTAGTTAGAGCTTATATTGAGAGAGAGAGAGAAAGAGAGAGAAAGAGATACAAGTACTGCCTGACTTTGTCAATCAGAAGAAATTGAAACCAAACTCTGCTTTAAAAGAACTGTTTTGACCAGAATCAGAAGGATGTGACTTGCACCAGGAGAAGTAACAAGATTTTTTCCCCACTTCTTTGGTTTTTTATACCTAAATGATTGGTTGATTTTAACTGCTCCAAGAATTCCAATTCTCCAAACAATTTGCCATTAATGCATGTTGGTTTAATAGGGATTAAGGCAGCAATATTTTATGGAAGTGGGCAGGGGTGGGGTGGGGGTATGGTGGTATAATAATTATTAGTTCAGATTATAAAATTGGGGAGCAGAGTCTAAATCCTGACCAAGATTGTTTGCATTCATTTGACAATGTCTTTGAGAAAGGCATGAAACCATCCCTTCTGTCCCAGCTATGGATAAAATAATAAAGCAGACTGGTTATCAAATTGTGGTGGGAAACTAAGCAAAAAGAAGGATATTTCCAATTTCAAAACCAGAAGATGTTCTTAAGGCAGTCTAATGTTACTGTAATGGTCTCTAACTTAACTGTTTCCTCAAATTTAAATAAAGAAAATACCCACATGGGTCATAATTTCAAAAGATATCTTTTCCCTATTTTGCTACCAAAATCTTGTGGGTCTTCATACCAGCTATCACATGTCATAGGCAGTTGCAGTCCAGCAGTCAAAGTGGACTGACTTTAGATACTCCAGCAGCTAAAATAAAAATATCAATCCTGAATATCATGATAACAACAAAGTTTTATCTTTAAAGAAATTCAGGACTGACACGCAAACAATTAAAATAGAATTCTAAAAGCATTTACAAAAATTAATACTCACATGAGAACATTTCATAAATTATTGACAAGATAATGCATAAAAAGATGACATCTATACAACTCCACCTCATGTTATTTGTTTTCTTTTTTATCTATAATTCATTTCTGCATTAACTTTTTATCACTCATACTAAGAAGACTTCTCTGATATTAACCTTTTGCAGACAGTTAATTTTTTTTTTAATCCTTGTAGAATGGGTAAATTATTTTCAGAAAATTTGCAAATCAAGAATATGTTCAAGCAAGTCAATTAATCATACATAAAAACAAATGATACAGGATAATTTGATCTGCAATTGCATGAAAACAATAAAGCACTCACTTTTCATCATATTTTGTAAAGCATCCTTTATACAATCCTACCCCACAGTGGGGACTCCTGGTGATGTTTCTGTTCATTAAAAGTGAATTGAACAAGATACAACTAATAGGAAAATACCTTACATTAAACTACTGCAAACCAAAAAAATATCACTATGCCTGTAAAAGGATTAAGTTAAATTTTGTCACAAACTTGTTACACAGGATTTGATAAATTTGCATTATCCTCATAACATTCAATCTAATTTTATTCCACATCTCTTGCAATAATTCTAATGACACAGTGTATCAGCTGTTGCTTTTAGCTTGGACAATCTGGTGGTTTCAATAAGGCCAACTCAATGTATGAGAAACTGCCAATTTTCCATTCAACCTTTCACAATCCTGCAACTAAGTTTCCTTGCCAATCCATTGCCTTATGAGACAATTAGATAACATCATCATCAACATTTCATAAAGTTTTTTTTTTTTGTTCTTGAAAAGCAAAGAAGCAAAAATCAAAATGGATCAAAACTCACAAAGGGTAAAACTCAGTAGAGAAATGAATTTTTTATTTTTGCATTTCAAATTTATGATGGTTTTTAATAATAGATTTATCTTGTATGTAAAAAGGTTGTTTACCGGAACTCTTCAAATAAAGAAACCACATAAATGATTCAGTTTTGATTTTACAAAGTTTTTTTTTTTATTGAAGATGGATTATGTTTAGCAATAGAATTATCTAAACAAAATAGCTATGTCAGCAACCCACACAATTTATACTTCAACTGCTGTGAAACAATTATTTAAAGATTTTCTCCAATCATTTCAAGAAATTTTCATTTTTTCCCACTTCAAAAAGTTGTTAATTTTGCTGTCATTTTGAAAGAAGTGTTGTCAAAAGTATACATCTTTGCTATAACGTTTTCTTCTTCTTTTTTTTTTGATAATTTTAGTTTATTTTAATGTAAAAATATTTTAACAGTTTTCACTTATTTTGATAGGAAATTAAGACTTGATTGGTTGATTTTAATGGCATGTTAACCCCTCTTGGGTGATTAAGATAGCTTGGGGTTAGGGAACTGCATTCATTGTACATTTATATTTACATTTTTGTGGAGTTGTTTCTTAAGAGTTTTTTGTAGAAAATTATATGATATCAAGTATTTCTGTCAAATACAAATAATTTGCACATAATCATATGCTTTCAAGTATTCCTATCTAATACAAATAATTTCCACATAATCACATGCTTTCAAGCATTCCTATCTAATTCAAATAATTTGCACATAATCATATGTTTTCAAGTATTCCTATCTTATACAAATATATAGCACATAACTATTTGTAATATAAATAATTTACAGTTATATTGTATCAAGTATACCTATCAAATTGAATAATTTTTAAACAGATCCATTTTACCCATAGATAGAACCCTAACAGGCAATACTACTCCAGGACAAAGTGGACTTGGGAGTAATGGGAATAAAGAGTACCCTATATTCTTCAGATCTCCTGAACTGGAGTCTTACCATCAAATCACACCCAGGACAGCCCTTTTAAAGAGGGTCTTACCCCTCAGCAGAAGATACAGTTTGTGTATTCAAAGTGGGGAAAAAACTTTAATTTTCTTGACATATAAATAATTCAAGAAAGTGATGGGGGTTGACAATTTGAAAAGATAATTTCTGATCAATAAAATTATACTTGAAAGTTCAAAGGAAAAAGCAGAATTTTAAAAATCTCATGTGATGTAAAAAGAGTTAATGAAATTCCCATGCATTCTCATTCTAAAAGCAGATAATAAATCTACATGGTGTAACAAAGATATCTTATTGTTATAAGGTGATCAGCTGATTTTGTAAAATTGGATTTATGACAAAAAATCATGCCAAAGCCACATGATTGACAGGCAACACTGCAAATAGGAATATTCATATTTAAAAGGAGTTTTGAAATATTAATATTCTGGTGCTGCATGTAACCATGTCAACCGAATAACCAGTATTAGATTTCTGCATATATATGCATTGCAGATTTAGTTGATAACAGTAGCAGGTAAAGAAAGATGTCATCCTTGACCCATTGGTATTATAGACAGGTGGCTGCATACCAATTAGCAAATTGTGAGTATGGAGCATTAAAATCATAAAATAATCATTTGGAAAATCTAGCCACCAGTGACTTGGATGGAAAATTGACCTCCAAGTAACAGCCATTAAATTAAAGAAAAGGGTTGAAATTTATGTACTCAATTTAAAACGTGATCAACAGTGAATTGTATGATTTAAAAGTTATGTTCAGGTTTTAAAAATGGCAATCAAGAGACGAAATGATACAAAAATTAAAATGTTTTCTTCATGAGTGGTCAAAGTAGGTGGAACTTCTTTCTCTAAAAGAAATCAGCTTTTGATTTGTCCAAGTGGGAGTAGCTTTTGTTGAGTGAAGGTGGATATCATTAGAAAAAGTTTACTATTTGGTCCCTTCTTTAGTCTTGGGACATCGAAGTCTGCAGGAGTAGCATAAGGAAAAAATATTCTGCAACACCATTGCTAAAATTATTTACTACCAAGTAAGCACTTTGTAAATAGACTGTTTTCTTTTATTTTCTTTGTATATGTAAGAAACAGACATGAAACCATATTGTTAAATGACTCAATGGATATTATCATTTCTTTGAAGTTGTTCTCGTTCTGATCCAACTGTGTAAAGGATGCAAGATGCACGGTTTACCATGCAAGGAACAGATATAATTGTGTGGATACATTGAATTATCCTCAAAGTTCTTCACTAGACATTCCCAGCAAACCAAAACTACAAAGTTTTGGTGGCACTAACCAATCCATCACAGAACAATACTTGATTTTCACACAAACAGAGCTGGCTTATGGTTATGCCATAAATAGTCAGAGCCCCCAAGAGTAGTGTTGGAAAGATATTAAAAAACGGTCAAAGGAAACTGAAGAAGATTAGAGAGGGTGCCGTAACTTGTCAGAAGACTTTTCAATCATAAACCAAACTACATAAGCTTTAGCAAGTTGATCTGAGCCTCCTGTGTTCAGTATAAGAAAGTCTGATTTGACCCAACAGGCAGAAATGATCCCAGCAGCAGAGAGAGAACACAGCCTGCAAGCAGTTCAACCATCCGTGATGATCAGAATGACAACCTATCAGCAGCTTCATCTTACACATGGATTTTCTATGAGATCTTTCTCAACCATAACGCTAGAGCACAATGTACCCTTGAATGAACAAATGAATGACATCCCAAACAACAATAAATTAAAAAAAAACAACTTTCTTTTGTTAAAAACACATCTCATATTCATTATTGTGTTACTTTTCACTCTTTTCTACTTGACACAAATTATTGTACCCTGAGATGATTCTATGAATACAAGACTCATCCTCATTCGTTGGTACTATAGATCCAACAACAAGAGTCTTAAATGCAAAATATAACTTTCTGCCTTTATATCAAATGACATCACTCCAATGTTTTGACAAACTTCTTCTTCAAAAAGGTGGTTAACTAAACAGTCCCTTTGTAATAGTCTATGTTCAGGCCTGTAAAATTTTGTTGTAGCAAAATCCATTGCAAGTGATGACAGAACTGAATTTAAATAAGAAAGCTTTTATTTTAATTAAAAAAAAAAGAAAGAATAATTTTCCTTAAAGCAAAATCACTCAAAACAGCTTATGATTTCAAATAAAGTTTATTTTAAAATTCAAAATCATGATCAAATTTTCAATTCATCCCAATTTGATATTTTTGTTTCTTTGTAATAAATTCTTATTAAATTTGCTCAACACTGAAACTGAATAAAAGCTCTCTTAAGGTAGGAGTCAAAAATATAAAACAATTTTAATGTTGTGGATTGAATTTACAAATTATTAGAAGAAACATTTGCAAAGATATAATAGATATTTCAAAGGTTTATTTAGAAACAAATATATCAGACAGTTGAGTTGGTTTATAATAAATAAAGATTATGATAAATTGGGTTTGAGATATAATTCAAACTCTATAAATAAATTAACAAATAAACTGAGATATTACTGGATTGTTCTATGAATATTATATCTACATTCTAATGATTTGATTTTTTATGCTTCTGTATTATTGTAAAATGGCAAAAATAACACTGTATAGCCAGATTTTTGATAGGGCAATAATGTTAAAATGCCATTATTTAGAGAATAAATTAGTTTGCAATTCAATTTGTAACTTAGCAATAACAATGTGGTGTCGAGTGTCATTATATCACAAAGGAGATAATTATTACAGGCTATTATATACTTATACTGAGCCATTGGCCAATGATCCAGGAGACCGGGCTTCAATCCCAGGTCAAGTAATACCAAAGACTCAAAAAATAGTACTTGATGTCGCCTTGGTTAGCACTCAGCACTATAAAGTGAGGATCAAGGGTAAAGTGGAGCAATCCTGGGAATGGAGTAGCACCCTCTCCTACACCTTGGTGTAATAGCTATCGAAAAGGGAGCCTTCAGGTCACCCTTAACTATGGTCACCAACTTTACTTTATTATATACTTCTTCTTCTTTATTTATTTGCAATTAATCTTTATATACATTCTATCAAGAAGATGTGAATAAACATAGAACATAAAAGCTTCAATCTATCTATCTATCTATCTTGTCATCCACAGACAGACTGTTTCCTTGTATCATAGCTCTTCAGTGTGGCTAGACACATGAGATGCCTCAAGCTGGAATTGAAACCCAGCTGATTTTATGTTAATCAGATATCTTACCCCTGATCTAAAGCCATCTCACCCTAAGAGAAGGAATTCTTTAGGTATATATTCATATAGGCTTATTGACTATATTTGATTTTATATATGTATAGATATATGATTCTATTTCTGTATGTATATTTCTGTAACACACAAAAGATAGCATACTCTCACAATATTTATGTTACAGCAATAATCTTGAAATATTATTCAAGAATAAAACAATAGTTTTAGAAAAATTAATAATATCACTCGTCCTGTAGACATTCCACTCCATCAAGGGCTTATGACTGAAGAAACTCAATGAGAACACGGGGACAAAACTAAACAATTATTTAAAGCATAGTGGAAGAAAAGATATTTAGTCGAATCTTCAGTCTCCAAGGACCAATATTAGCATTAGTACATCAGTGATATACTAACACTGAACACAACAGAAGGAAATATAAGATGAACTCATTCTTAATCATTTAATAGTTAAAATATACAATATACATACTAAGTAAATCAGCCAACTGTTGTCAAGGGTGACCAAAACACTCCCTTTTCAATGGCTACTACATAGAGGTATAGGGTGGGGCACTACTCCTTTCCCTAGATTGCTCCACTTACACTTGATCTGAACCATGTAATGCTGAGTGTTAAGTATCAAGTACCATTTTGGAGTGTTTAGTATGACTTAACCTGGGACTGAATTCCGGTTCCCCAGAAAATTGAAAAGCACTCTAATCTTTATACCAATGCACCAGTTAATGGTATTAAAAGAAAGAAAACACAATTGTGAATACCAACACTTGAAATTATATGCATATTGTTCAATGAACAAGCAGTATATAGAGGGGGTACAAAATCAAAAAAGACAAACTTGATAAGTAGAGGGAATATAGCCATGCAGTAGTACCATTCCCTGACAGGATCAGAAACAACATCTCTACTGATCAAAGATCAGAGGCAAAAAGCGGCTGAGGATGGGTTTCCATAACTGTGATGTGACTCACAAGAGAGTTCCAAGGGAGATAATAATTTATTGTCTTCCTACACATGGATTCCCCTTCCAACAGTATAGTTAAAATTGGGTAGTTAAATGAATGATGAATGACATTGCTCATTTTTTCAATGATTATAAAAAGTTTCAGTTTACTCAAACAGAAAAAATAAGACAGTTGTGAACTTCAAATTGTTTGTGGAATTATTCAAAGAGTTGATCTCTGGTTTTAGTTGGAATTTAGTTGAAAGTTGCAATTAAAGTCTTTTAACCATTGGCCACAAAATTATCTCTCATCCTTTGCATGTAATCACATATTTCTGTAATATTAAGGTGAGTCAAAACTTTTACAATATTTTTGTTCATGCAAAGGTTGGGGTGCATATATCATGTGATCAAAGCAATTCATGTGGTGGGATGGTACCAGCTGTGGTTAATAGTATCATGGTAATGTTATGGATTGCTTCACTCTGTCATGTGTGATTTGAAAGCTGCACAGATGAATGTACTATGTAGTCTAATGCAGGAATTTATGCTTTACAAATCCAAACTGGAATATAAAGCTGCAGAGGCAACCACAAATATTTGTTGTATAATTAATAAGGATGCAGTTGATTACAGTACAGTAAGCAGATGATTCAAGAAATTTTGGATTGCAAAAACTTCAGGAAAAGCTAAGTAGGCCTAGAAGCATGAATTGCAAGGCTGTGCTCCAAACTAGAGAAGTAAAATCAGTGAGTGACACAGAGAGAGTATCAGGGAAGCTCGCCATCTCACAGTTCAAGGTGGTTTGTCACCTTCACAACCTTAACAAAAGTATCCAGAGTTACTGAAGTGTGACTCACATTACCAAGATATTGCAAAACTTTTGACTCACACCAGTATTCATGAATATTATAGTAGGTTTATTGTGTAAATTCTGAAGTCTCAGAGTGAATATTTTAAGAATAGTGAAACAAGGTCAGTGATGTTTCAATATTTAACTTGAAATTTGATCTTGGCAAATTTCATCTTCTCACAGTGTGAGGATTTCTTTTTTTGACAAATTCAATTTTACCAATTTAATGAGATCAGAATATTCAATACAAAAAAAATGACTATAAGAATTTTTCATTATCTGATTGGTGCCATTTAATTTTTTATGATTGTACGAGACAATTTATGATTTTTAGATTTTGTTAGAGAAAATAAAATATTGCTAAGTATATAGAATATTATTACTTTTATATATGTAGATTTACTTGTTCTGATAATCTCAGTTCACACACACACACACACACATATATATATATATATATATATACACAGACCAAAATATCTGAAGAGAAGAGGTCAGTGAATATGTATATAAACACAAACACATCAAGAGTAAAAGTTCTATGTATGCACTGGATGCCTTACATTTTTTCCTGGATAAATAATTTTATGTGATACAAATTTAATTATTTATCATTTTTAACTCATTATACTCGAATTTTTTAATGTTACAAATGATGTTATTTAGGGGATTTAAGTTGAGAAATGCCCGTTGGTATAGTAAGAAAAACCAATGAATTTAGTAGTTTCCCTATGGCCTTTTTTGTTGGGAGTATGAGAGACAGAACATAATAATAAGAGGATGAAAGAAAGAAAGTGACAGAAAAGCAAAAATATTTTTGCTTGTATTCTTGCCATGATTAAAAAAGGGCATGGTTTTAGTTTTCCCTGTCTTATTATTCCTGTCAAGGTGAATGCATAAAAAAGAAAGATGCAACGTAATAGTGTGTGGATGAAAGAGGCAGTCACAAAAAAGCAAAAATATTTTGGCTTGTCTTGTAGTCATGTTTGAAAAAGTCATAGGTTTAGTCTTTCTTGTTTTATTTTTCCCTTCAAACAAGGTGTACAAAAAAGAGACAAAATAATCAAGTGGTAAGGTCATAGAAATACAGAAATTCTTTTGCTTTCTTTGCAGCAGTATTAAGTCAACAAACATTCTCTACTGAAGTGATGATGTTTTTATTGCCTTGTATGGCTGAAATTAAAGATTTACTTATTCAAAGAACTTATAGTCAGACAGATTTAAATGACAAATTTGTATTATTTAGTTTTGAACTTCATTTTGGATTAAATTATTGTTCACAATGAACAAAGAGTTTTAAAAAAAAGGGAGAGTTTAGATTTGGTGAATAGTAAAATCCGAAGCTTTTTCACAATTACAAAAAATTTCCTGATGGAAGCATTTTCAATTTTGAGTCTGTACAAAATCATATTGGATTTGGATAGATTGAAATACGAGCTGAAATTAGTTTAGGCAGCAGATCTTGCAAAGCAAACATCAAGCTTCCAAGAAGTGGCAGAGATAATTCAGAAACTTGAACTCCACCAAGCTCGAGAAAAAAAAAAAGAAATGAAGAATTAGATTGATTTAGAAATAAATTTTAATGACTCATCTTTGTAGATTTTATTTTCTCTGGTAACAAATAATGGTCATCATCATCATCATCATCATCAGCAGCAGCAGCAGCAAAATATCTCTAATGGAGGGAGAGATCAAGTCCATTGGAGTGGAGTATCAAGTTTGAAGTGAGGCCTGTTGATAAAAAGTGTATTTTCTCACATCAAAATTAGTTCACATCACATTCACAGACAGGTGAGGAAAGACAAATAATTTTCCAGAGGTACAGAGAAAGAGGCTCACCTTTTCTCACTCTGCCTAGGTAATTAGCCAGCATAATGTGGACTACATGCTTGGGTTTCTTTGTCACACTTTCTCATTGAAACACACGCACACACCTTTCCAACAACATAACACATTCTTTAGTTTTCTCACTTTTCAACAATGCTCTTTCTCTTTCAAGCATTGCTACATAACATTAACAATTCAATTTGGATCTACAGTTAAAGAATTTCAAGTATTATGTATCACTAACAATTCAATTAAACCTCAGTCTTTTGTTTACACACAGTTAAATGATGAAACAGTTCTATTTCTAACAATTCAGTTTAGCATAAATCATTCGTTTGCACTCAGTTTAAATATCAAGCAATTCTATTTGACCCCTTGATAGGACCCTATCAGATGCTACCATTCTTGGGCAGAATAGCAATGAAGGGGTATTCCATATTCCTCAGAGTTTCACAAACTAGAGCCTTACCATCAGATTGTTTAATGTTATATCAAGATACTCATGGGAAGTGGGGGAGGGTCTTACTCCTTTACAGAGATGCAGTTGGTCTATTCTACTGTCCAAGCCAACTAGGCTTCTCTTTTTAGGTGAACCCCATTTCTAAAAATTCAATGAGAACTATACTCCCTCTTGTGAATTGAATTACCACAACCAGAAAATACAGCAAACAACTACACATGATATATGGGAACACTGGACAGCTGTTTCGACCTTATTAGGTCTCATCAGCAGTGTATATCGTAATCTCCACCACTGGAGATCGAACCAGCGACCACAGATTGCAGTGCCGAAACTCTACAACTGAGCCACCAGTTCATATCGCGCACAAGTGATACCAAATCAACTAGTCATGGTAATTGCACAGCCAAATAACCTAAATGTGTCCTTCCAGAGGACACAGTCACCCCCCAGGGCCATGTCTTCCCAAGAAGCTTAGAAATACGCATCCGCATAATTATTATACCTTAGGGGCAAGGGAATAGATGTACATATTTTTATCTTTTAAGTAGAGGAATCAATATACTCCCTCTTAATCTGTTATACGTGACTGTTTTCATTTAAACTTTTGATATGCTATGTTTGGTTGGTGGCATTGTTGGTTGTTTCTTTTTGGCACATCAACACCTTCGAAGGGTCATTTCATGCTAAAGTCAGTTTAACAAACATGGTACCCAATCATATAGAGTATAAAAATGTATCTTCTCCATCATTTTAAACAGGTAGAGTCATAAATGGGACCCTGGATCTGAGTTAGGGATATGGATTTCTTCTTCCACATGTCTGATGTTCAAGAAAGAGGTGGTTTCTTTTTTTGTAGTCTTTTTGTACATATGTATGGAATATTATAGAGTTCTTGCCTAATGGGTAGAGTGTTCACCAATGGTCCGGGAGACTGGGGTTCAATCCCAGGTCGAGTCATACCAAAGACTCAAAAAATGGTACTCAATGCAACCTTGCTTAACACTCAGCATTATAAGGTAAGGATCAAGGGTAAAGTGGAGGAATCCTGGAAATGGAATAGCACCCTCTCCCTATACCTCGGTGTGGTAGCTATTGAAAAGGGAGCCTTCAGGTCACCCTGGACTATAGTCACCAACTTTACTTACTAGTTAGTCAATCTCTTGAGAGAAACCAACTCTCATAAGAAGATTGCAAAAAGTGTTTTTTTCTGTTGAAAACCCACCATGATAATACAATATCTACAAAACCTTGGGTTTCATTCATCTGTTTATCTTATATAGGGTCACTTTTATTTGTATACATCAATTGTGTTGCTGGTATTCCTGTTCCTATTCCTAATAACAGAAATAATGAAAGACTGATGGATGTTGCCTTAGGGTAGGGAGTACTACTTATTCTATCCAAAGTAGATTTTTCATTAAATTCATAGAGGAATAATCACACTAAGTCAAGAAAGCAGTTTATAAAACAGAATCTTAACAAAAGAATTTTATATGATTGATTGATTTTAAAATTATTTTAACTTGTTTAAGGTTATTTTCTACCTAGAGATTAGGGAATTATGTATATTGAATATTTATATTTACCTGTTTGTGTTGTTGTTTCTTAAGAATTGATGAAAATCTTTGCTGGTCAGTCAACACTGGCATGGCCATGGGTAGGAATCCATAAGAGAACATTGTTTATGATTTTGTACTTACTTCCCCAGTAGTACTCTAAGTCTTGCTTGTTTTACTTGGATCATTTGTTAGATAGGAAGTAAGTGGCCATACAGTTGCTGTTTTATGGCAGTTGCTTCCAGAATTTGTTCAAAACAGCATATAAGATGCCTGTGTAGTTTTCATCTAGTTTTTTTTTTGGTGGGGGCATTTCTTTTACATATGGGAGGTGCAACCATACAAAAAAAATGACAAAGCCACAGTTGGAAAAAATTAAATTTTATTTTATCAGAGAGATCACATTTCCATTTGATTAATAACCTTTCAATAGCAGGAATATATTTCAGATCATCCGCAGAATCCTTGAAGGTGTACTGGCAAAGAACCTACAAGCGACATTAATATTTGTCGACTTTACCAAGGCTTTCGATTCCATTCACAGAGGAAAGATGGAACAAATCCGACTAGCCTACGGCATACCTAAAGAAACCGTAGCGGCAATAACGATTCTCTATAGAAACACTAAAGTAAAAGTACGATCACCGGATGGAGACACAGAATACTTTGACATTGTAGCAGGAGTACTACAAGGGGACACGCTGGCCCCGTACCTCTTTATCATTTGTCTAGACTACGTACTTAGAACATCGATTGACAAAATCAAAGAGAATGGCTTCGAACTGACGAAGAAAAGAAGCAGAAGATACCCCGCAACAACAATTACCGACGCCGACTACACCGATGACATAGCGATACTGGCAAATACACCTGACCAAGCCGAAACTCTTCTGCATAGTTTGGAACGAGCAGCAGTAAGCATAGGCCTCGATGTTAATGCACACAAAACGGAATATATGTGCTATAACCAAACGGGGGACATCTCCACTCTAGAAGGAACCCCACTTAAACTAGTAGACAAATTCACGTACCTAGGAAGCAGCATCGAATCAACCGAAAAGGACATCGAAACAAGGCTAACGAAAGCATGGACAGCTATCAATAGGCTATCGATTATATGGAAATCAGACCTAACCGATAAAATGAAACGCAGCTTCTTCCAGGCAGCGGTCACATCGATACTGCTATATGGATGCACTACATGGACGCTAACAAAACGGCTGGAGAAGAAACTGGATGGCAATTACACAAGAATGCTGCGTGCAATCCTGAACAAGTCCTGGCAGCAGCACCCCACAAGACACCAACTGTACGGCCACCTGCCCCCTATCACGAAAACTATTCAAGTTAGACGAACCAGACATGCAGGACATTGCTGGAGAAGCAGAGATGAACTCATAAGAGATGTACTCTTATGGATCCCCACACATGGCTGCCCAAAAGCAGGATGACCAGCTCGAATGTACATTCAGCAGCTATGTGAGGATACAGGCTGTTGTCCTGAAGACCTACCTAGGGCGATGAACGATAGGGAGGAGTGGCGAGAGAGGGTCAGGGATATCCGTGCTACCAGCGCGATATGATGATGATGATGATATATGTAGAAAAAATTGATAACAAGGTAATCCAAATGGAAAGAGAGATTTATCTATAAGTCGACAAGATAGCGTTTCGGTTCTACTGAACCATCATCAGGACCATGAGGGGTGATATTAGTGATGTTAAGTCAACGATGGATGTTTAAAAATGCAAAATACAAAAACCTGACAAATTTTCCCCTAGGTTTTTGTATTTTGCATTTTTAAACATCCATCGTTGACTTAACATCGCTAATATCACCCCTCATGGTCCTGATGATGGTTCAGTAGAACCAAAACGCTATATTGTCGACTTCTCAATAAATCTCTCCTTCCACTTGGATTTCCTTGTTATCAATTTTTCCTACATATTGTTGGATTACAATCCTTTATTTACTTTTATATATATATATATATATATGTATATTTGCATACATATATATTGTTCCATTATATATATATATATATATATATATATATATATATATATATATATATAGGAAAAATATTCTAAACTAAATAATTGAATTAAATTATTTGAAGTGCAGTTTAAAAAACTAAAAGTACTCAACATCAGGTGAAAGAGCAATGTAATCTCTGCTACAAAGTCTCACACCATGAGGAGATGGTCAGGTAATTAAAAACTTTGAATAGCAATTTTGATAGTTTGTGTTCACAGGGAATATTCTTTTTAATATCATGGGATATTCAATGTAAAGAGAAATACTTTTTTAGCTTTAATAGACTATAACATATATTATGAATATGCAAGGTTATATTATGTGTAAGATTTATTATTCTTTTTCTTGTTCTCTATCTCTCACTCCCCCCCTCTCTCTCTCTCTTTCCATATGAGTGTGTGTGTGTGTGTTTGAAGGATAGATAGATGAAAGCTCAAAACACATATATTACCTTACATATTTATTATATATCCTTTACATGTTTTAATGTGCTTTTGGCAGGGTTTATAACATACTGATTCTATCCCACCGAGATGTGTAAGACCCTCCTGCCACCAAAGAAAAGGTGTGTCCTGGATATGATTGGTATTGGGGCTCCAGTTTTGGATGATCTGGAGAGTTTGAAATACCTTTTATTAACATTACTCCAAGGTCAACTCTAACCTAAAATAGTGCCACCTGTTAGAGTCCCATCTATGGCTCAAATAAATCTGTTTTAAAATCATTTTTATTCAATAGAAATACATACAACTGTAAATTATTTGTATTAATAATAGTTACTTGGAGCTATAATTTTTTTATAAGGGATTATTATTAGTTACTTGAAACCATATAACTGTGTGCAAACAATTACTAATTATTAAATGGAAATTATTTCTTGAAACCATATAATCATGTACGAATTATTTGTATTAGATAGGAATACTAGAAACAATATAACTGTATGCAGATTATTTGTATTGGATAAGAATACTTGATATGATAACTGTGTGCAAAAATCCTCTAAAGAAATAACGGCACAAAAAATGTAAATGTAAATATAAATATACAATGAATGCAATTCCTTAACCTTTTGGAATAAAATAACCCTTCACAGGTTGACATGCCATTAAAATCGATATATTTTATAATTATGTCATCAAGAGTGTCTAGATGACCTGATTTTCATTTTCATTTTAAAATGTTCTTACTTTCGATTGAATGAATTGATGGATTTAACCAGGCAGTGATATCAAAAGAAATTTGTAATAAATTAATCACAGATAAATAAATAACTCTCGTCAACAATCCAAAGTTCTAACCACTGAGCTATCAACATGTAATATCAACAAAAGTAATAAATCTATCACAGACGAACATAGTGCTACAAAATCTCAGTGCTTATATAAAAAATATAAAGCAAAATTAAGACAAATTGAAGAAAATTGATTTAATAATGTTTATTATATTGGCTTTAAAAAAAGTAAAAAGAGAGAAAATGATAGAAAGAAAAAATCTGTGAAAGAAAATTGGAAGAGAAAATAGATGAGAAGCATAAGTGACATCTTTACTCATCTGTGTTTTATGATTAGTGTTTATAAAATAAGATAAAAAAAGAAACTAAATTGAGGATACTTGATACAGATAGAACTTTCATTAATATTTCCCCAAGTAACAAGAAGATGGAACAGAATAAGTAGAACTCAATACACTTTGAAAGAAAATTACTGGCATTAATAAGTATTTATACAAAGTGATAATATTACTATCATTTTATTAGTATTTATAATGTGGTCACCTACAAATATATAATTTTCATTTTTTACAACTACTACTACTACTGCTGCTACTACAACAACAACAACAACAACAACTACTACTACTACTACAACTACTACTAAAGCAATAACTAAAAAAGCAATGAAAATGGAGAAATTAAAAATTTTTAGAGAGTGAAAATGATACTAATAATAGCTGAAACCCTTGGAAACATTTCATAAAAATGTCAACATATGTAATATTTAATAATGTTTATCAACTATTAGTATACTAAAAAGTGGTAATAAATAAATTTGTGACCTTAGATACAAAGACATCATTTACAACATTCTGAAAAAATTTATATAAAACTAATACTTTGAATGATAAGAGAAAAAATTTTAAGTTGAAGTGGAAACTTTGCCATCATCATTATCATCATCATCTAAGAATGTTGGCAGCATGGATTCCTTTGGAGACTCTCTCAAAATCTTTCCCGATCAGCCACTTGGTAAGTTGTCTAAATGGCACTCAGTGTCTGCACAAAGCTGGTGAATGTAAAGTTTTTCTGGTCGGCCAACACTGATGTGATCTAGAGTAGGGGTCCATAGAATGTCATTTTGGAATTTGTCCTTACTTCTGCAGTGTCCTACATGTCTTCCTCATCTAATATGGATGATTTTTGAGATGGAAGGTAAGTGGCCGTCCAGCTGCTATTTTGTGGTGTGGGGTGCTTCAAGAATTAGAATACATGTGGTGCAAACATACCATAGTACTGACATGGCTAAAGCTTGGAAGAATTCCAGTTTTATTTTATCAGAGATTAGATTTCCATAAAATTATTAACCTGTCAATAGTTGTCTATGTGTTGTCCTAAGTGTATGTTGATATCACTTTCAGTAGATCAGATATTTCTACCAAGGTATATGAACTGGGTTACTAATTTCATTTGATGAGGAGATGACATCATCTGGACTAAAGCATGTGAACTCTGTTTTATCTGAGTTCAGGTAGAGACCAATGCTTCTAGTTGCCTGTTCCAGGCTATGCAGCAGAGATTCAACTTAAGCTGGTGTAATTTGCAAGAAGCACAAAATTATCTGTGTCATCTGTGTCAGTGATAGTTTTTGTAAGATATCATCTGCTTCTCACTTTTTTTTCTTGTGTGAAACTATTTTCATTCATCAGATCTACAAATGCTTCTAGTACATAATCTTGGCAGATGATGAATTGATATGGTGCCAAAGCAAAATTGTTTAGAAAAATGAACAATATCCCATCATGTCGTCATTTCACTCCACTGATATCAAGGGCTGATCACGTGAGGAACTCTATGAAGAGATGACGACAATAATAAGCAAATAGGATCCTTTCTACAGTATAGATAAAAAGGAAATAGTTGAATGAATAATGAGTGATATTCCTCATTTTCCAAAAGATGACTAAACATCATAATTTTCTTCTTTTTTTTCTTCTAAAAGTCTTGAAGAAGAAAAAAGAAAAAATATTTCTTCTTCTTCAAAACTTTTTCTTTTCTCTCTCAGATATTCTTCTTGTTTTTTTTTCCATGTTCTTCTTCTTGCTCTCCTCCTCCTCCTCTTCCTATTACAACTACTACTACTACTACTACTACTACTACTACTACTACTACTATTACACTTTTTCTGTTCCCTTTTATAAATCCTTCTTTTTATTCTTCTTATTCATAACTTTTTCTTTTGTTTCTTTTTATAAATTCTTTTTCTTTTACACTTTTTCTTTTTTCTTTTCATAGACACAATTTCTTCTTCTTCTTCTTCTTCTTCTGCATTATCATCTGAATCATCATAATTTTTTCCTCTTCTTTTATGTTTTCTTTTACTCTCAGCATCATTATCAGCATTTGCATCAATCATTATTATTTCTAATAAAAGTAGAAACAGTGTTTTTCCTAAAATTTGCACAAGCAAAAAAAAAAAAAAGATTCAGCAAAAAGAATCCAAAGAAAAATGCATTCATATCATAAGCATTTGAATATCCCTGTGTGAGAATAATTCACTGATTCTGTAAAAAAGAGATTTGCATAATGTAAAAATATATGTGTTTTTATGTTTTGTATCCTCGGATACAATATGGAAATTGGAAAAAATGAATTTGTGAAAAAAGGTATTTACAGGAGAGTAGATTAATGGTGAAAAGTGAGTAAATAGTGACAAGACAGATAGATAGATAGATAGATAGATAGATAGATAGATAGATAGATGTGACCAAAATGGATAGATAGATAGATAGATAGATAGATAGATGTGACCAAAATGGATAGATAGATAGATAGATAGATAGATAGATAGATAAGTGTGAACAAAGTTAGATAGGAACAGACTGAGATAGATAGATAGATAGATAGATAGATAGATGTGACCTAAGTGAGGAAGATAAATAGATGATGCTGATGATCAGACATTATCACTGGAATCTTGCAAGTAGATGCAATAGCACTATTTTATTTATAATCTGCCCTGTTTGCATACTACAAACATCAATAGATCTAATGAAAGAAAATGGTTTCACACTAAAAAGGGCAAGAAGCAAATGGTATCTCGCAGAAACTACTGTACCGGGCAAAAGTCTTAGGTCACATTAAACTTTGTTATTTTCTACAAACTGCCAATTTATAAATGGAAAGTGTGTTTTTTTCAAATGAAATATTAGCTCTGTTGGAGTAATTTCTATACCTGGCCAACCTTTCAATATGATAATACCTTCTTCCTCAACCAAACTTTGTTGTGATGTACATGATCCTTGGCATAGTGTACAGTCATTTTTTTTCATTAAGATGACACCATCTCCACATTGATTAAATGGCAAGCCTCTGAAAGAACATTTCAAATACCCCGGTAGCAATATCTCATCTACTGAAAGTAATTTAAACATATCCATAGGAAAGATATGGACTGCTATTGACAGGTTATCTGCCATATGGAAATCAGTGTTAAAGGAATAGTCTCCATTTTTATGTGCAATCAGATGCTTTTGTATTTCTACTAACCATTGTTGTGTTCAATGGTAGATCATGGACTAACTTGTCTGAATTGGTTTGTGCTTTTTTTTTCATCTTAGGAATGGATGTTGTCCAGTTATGACATTTGCTGCTAGTGTTTTGGTCAGTGTTCCTTGGTAAGCTGAAAGTGTCAAGAATCAACTAGTTATAGGTTCAGACAAATGGTCAGGAATTCAGTAATTTAACAGTCTTTAACATATCCTGACAACAGAGTTGAAAGGGAGAAGCTTAATGATTCAAATTATAGGAACTGAAAATTTGCCATGGGTTTTGTGTGCTGAAAGGGTTTGTGGAAATATATAAATGGGACTGCTATCTACCCCGTTGAAGATGCTAAGAGATGTGAGATGCATGATAAGGAAAGTGATCTTGCTTATTTTTTTATCATAGTGTATTGACAAGGGACAATACAGCCATGTTTGACACACTAAATTCACTAAAGATCTGTGGGATGCCTTTAGTTAACAATATAACAAAGTTTCATTATATCAACGGACAGTTTCGTACCAAAAGTATCACAGTGTTTGTTACCAGTTGGAAAGTAACATACTTGAACATATAAATTGCATGAAAACTTTATGGAATCAGTTGAACAAGATGGGAGATATAATTACTGATAAGCAGCTTGCATGCTATTTACTTGCAAGCCTTCATCTAGACAAATATGAGGCTTTGATTACCTCACTGGATGTGCTGGGTGAAGAAAATCTGTAGTTTGATAGATGAAAGTATCTACTCTTAGAGTCCTCAGATTGTGAAGCCTTTAATGATTCTACAAGAAAAGACAAAGAAGTAATCTTGGCAAAATCAAATGTGAGTGACTACAACTATAAGGTTCCTGGAAAACGAATAAATGGGTTATGTTATGGGATATGACTCTGCAGACCATTTTAAACTTGATTGTCCACAGTGTAATAACAATGCATGTTCACATGGTAGCAAAAATGATCATTTTGCTTGTAAGACATCTGTTAATAGTTCTGCTGCTTTTATTGCAACAAAATTCTGTAAAAACTTTGAAAAGAAGTACAATGATGGCAGTATTTGGATAACAGACTCAGGTGCATCTAATCACATGACTTCCAACAAACCTAATCTTTCTTCTTATAAAAGGTTTGATGGCCCTCAATGAAAAGGGAACTTACAGTGTTATTTTTACTTTGAAAATGATAATAATAATAATGATAAATGTTCAAACTATTTTCTTATACAGAACAAACTACAGTTTGTTGCAAAATTGGGTCAAAATCTATTTTCACTCTGAAATCTAGATGAGCACTGAGTTCCATAAAGAGAGTTTCTATTTGCCAAAAGTTGCAACTTCATAGTATTGGTTATTATTGTAACTTTTTGTATTATATGCCCGTCATTCCTCGACATGACTTGAATACTGCTCTTGACGGGGATTCTAAGCAAATATGGTATGAGTGATATTATCATGAAAGCCTGTTATCCAAAAATGAAGTATATGGTATAAGTTCTTCTGAAAAATTCCTTTATGAAAGATGCATCCAGGGGAAGTAGCACGAAACACCCTTCAGGAACAGTGAATTTTGTGCATCTAATTTGTTTGAACTTAATGAAATTTGTGAATGACTGAATATTTACTCAGAGGCAATTATTATTTATTACATTTACCGATTTGTGCACACAATGTTAATGAAACATAAAAGTGAAACATTTAATAAATTTAATGAATAAGTGTATTTGGTGGAAAATGTAACTGAAGATGTGTTAAGATTCAGTGAACAAACAACAAAGGAGAATATGATTTGCAGAATTTCATTGTTTTTTGTAAATCAGATGATATCTACAGTCAACACTCAATTCCTTCAATATCTGAGCCAAATTGTTTTGCAGAACACATTTTATGAATTTGCCTGTACAAGGTTCAAAAGTACCAATTTACTCAATTCATTGTGGGGTGATGCTATTTTTACAGCAACTCATATCTACAAGTGTTCTCAAACATCTGCAAGGAACATCACTTCATAAGAACTTTAGTATGGATGGAAACCGAACGTGTCATATATCTGTGTATTTGGCTGGTTAGCATATGTTCTCATTCACAGGGAGCTATGCCAAAAACTTGAGAGAAAAGTTTACAAAGTAGATTTTGTTGGATACCCATCTGGTATAAAAGGTTGGAAGTTCTTTAATCCAGTTTCAAAGCAAATAGTTGTGAGTCATGATACTGTATTCTTGGGGGATCAATTCATTGAAACTGATGATCTGTATGAGGGTGGACAGGGTCAGATCAGGTCTGTAGGTTGTGATTGTATTGCCCATGGAGAGGATTCAAATTGTAATGTAATTGAACGGCTTGTAGAAAATTGAAATTGAATAAATAAATAAAATAAATAAAATAAGTAAAGCAGACCATCTCTGAAAAGCCAGGCCAAAGCACTCATGGTAATTAAAAATGACAAAAAATAAACCTGGGGGTTTGAAACCTGTGCTGGTGTTCCTGCCCCTGACATGACAAGTGGAAGGAAGGAGACAACTCTGTTTTTTTTTTGACAACTGATGGCAAGACGTGATGAGGAAAAGACATACTGTGGAACACCAGCCACGAAGATGTAAAGGGGGATCTTAGACTAGATGTGACTCAGTGGACAAGCATGTTAGAACCAGAAAAAAATTTAAGGCCTGTGTCTGCTTATCTTTTCCTCACCAGGTAATGTTGTTTCTCTTTGTCTAGTTGACACGGTCATCTCAGTTTTCATACACTCTTTCTTTCTCTCAGGGGGGTACCTACAAGTGATGTTAGTGAATAAACCTTTGGGTTGTTAAACAGAGTTTCCTGTGTTTGTCAACTTTTACAATGGTGGGGGTCTAAATTCTCTTTGGTACCACAACGGTGCAAAATGAGGAAGAAGAATTTGAGGTTGTTGAAGTTGCTCAGAATATCAAACCTCTTGTTGAGTTTGCTCCTCTTGTATATGTTAATCCTTCTTATGTTAACCATTGTTGTATAGCCACATACATATACATAACACAAATATAAGTGGAAACATAGTCAACAATAATGACGAACTTCAATGAACGAACGAACACACTTCTTTATAAAAATATATCTCTCACACTCGAAAGAGCTGATGTTGGTTGTGTGTGAGAGATGAGCTGGAGACAAGAACAGACTGCTATATTGACCCCAAGTTCTTCTGACCATAGCAGCACTTTTTCCTCATCTTGGCTGGGTTGCTCAACTGTGGGTCACTGAGGACCCAAAGCCCTCTGTCTGCTGCTGGCTCTCAATTCGGCATCTTGTCTCCAACTGGCTCCAAATGACTCAATCCATCTATCCCCTGGTAATATTATTGTTTAACGCCCATCTACTTCTGCTGTTCTTCCGCTTATTTACACAGGTGCATCTCTTGATTGACGGCTCGGTCGAGGATCAATATGTTACACCATGTCAATCTACTCATACAACTAACATGCAAAGAAATATTTGTGCTGACACTTTCTATGCCTGGCACAAAGCATCAAATAAAACCAGTTGGAAAGGTTGCATCTTGCCAGCATTCAGCTAGCCTGCTTGTAGACATAAATTAGCCAACGACAAATGAAAGGCTTCGTCCAGCACAGATAGAAATGAATGGCAAAAAGCTACTATCAGTGAATATCAGTCACTGAAAAATCTGAAGATAGGAGATTTTGTGGGTTGTAAATGAGTTTTTAAGATAAAGCAAAGTTCTGATAACTCTGTTGACTATTTCAAGCCTTGCAGCCCAGGGATTCTTACAAGAAGAAGGGATTGATTTTGAAGAAGTATTCTCTCCAGTCATGCAAATCAATACAATTTAAGTTTTACTATTACAAGCAACTATTTTGGATTTTAACTTCACCAAATTAAAATTACTACTGCCTTTTTAAATGGTGATCTTGACAAAGACATTTACATGAGGCAACCTGATGGATCCATTGACTTACATCTTCTAAACTTTGTATGCTGGTTGTGTAAAACCATTTATGGTTTGAAGCAAGCAGCATGTTTATGAAATATTTCTTTTGATTCATTTTTGAAGCAACTGGGATTTAAGCAGATATATGCTGATGCATGTGTTTACAATTGTTCAGATGATCTTAATGGTTTTATCATTGTGCTTTATGTGGATAATTTGCTCTTCCTTCCAAACAATGTTGATTTGACTAGCCAAACAAAGAAATTACTGAGTTTAAGATTTCATGTGGTGGATCAAGGGGAAGCACACTGCATTCTAGGAATAAACATTTAGTGAAGAAATACAGTCTTTGGATCAGTCAACCCAAATATTTGGAGGGTATTTTGCATTGTTTTGGGACGAAGAACTAATCCTGTCAGTACATCTCTTGATGTTCTAGAATTTGAATCTGGATGGAGACACTTTCAATTGGGAAATTTACCAAGTAGTTAACCAATGTCTTACATATGCTATGACTACAACACAGACAGATTTTGTAGTTTATAACCAATCCTGGTGCTGAGCATCGGCAAGTTATCAAAAGGATTTTTCAATATTTGAAGGGCAACCTAGATTATAATCTACTCTTAAATGGATCTTGTATTGAAATCATATTTAGTGGTTAGGATGATGCAGATCATGCTGGTGAATTAGATACTCTCAAATCCACATCTGATGATGTTTTTTCTTGGAAACATGTTGCATCAGTTAGCACAACAAGCAACAGTAACAAAGTTTTCTTCTGAAGCAGAGTGCACAGCTGATGAGTGCAGGTGGTTTCATTATTTATTTACAGAAATTTGTTTCCAACGGAAATTGTTTTCAGTTCTATTAGAAGATAACCATGAGACAATTGATTCGTCAAAGAACTCAAAATTTCATGGTTGCACAAAGCACATTGAATTTCATTTTCATTCTTGTTGTGAGTGAGTTCAGAATAGTGACATTTTGGTTTTTCTCAGTTTACCAGGTTGGATAGGTGAAGACATAATATCAAAAGCATTGCCAAGCGCACCCTTTCAGCACATAATATTGATGATGGGTATTGTGTCCTTAGTATCTTCTACTATTCCTATCGAGGAAAAGTTTTGAAGGACTAGTCTCCATTTATATGTGCAACGAAATGGTTTTGTATTTCTACAAACTGTTATTGTGTTCAACTGTGGATTGTTTTCATTGGTTTGTGATTTTTTTTTCATCTAAAGGAATGGACATTGTGCTGTTGTGATGCATGCTACAAGTGTTTTGGTCATTGTTACTTGGTAAACTGAAGGTGTTAAGCTTTACCAATCTGATGTCTCTGATAAAAATAAACATCTTGCCTCCAATCTCAAAAAGCTGTCCATATAAGATGAATGAGATATAAAGTACATTGTTAGAGAAACAGGAACAAACTCATAAGTAATGTTCTCCTGTTGACTCACACACATGAACACTCCACTGTTAGTTGTCCGGCAAAGACCAATATTCATCACCTCTGCACACATTGGATGCCTTCTTAAGGTCTTGTCAAAAGTGATGGACAATAGGGACAGATGGTAAGAGAGAGCCAAGGGAACCTGAGTTATCCGCATGACTTGATGATGATGATGATGATAATGATGTGGTAAATCAACAAATCAGCAGCCTATTCATAATTCTCTAATAAATATTAACCAATTATGTCACTTTAAATTTATACAAATAAGGTTTCAGGCCAAAATTCAGCTAGCAAATCTGTCAGGAAAAAGACTTATTTATACACCATTACATATATATATATATATTGAGTGAGTGAGACACACACACACACACACACACACACACAGAGTAGTGGACAAAAAAGACAGTTGACAAATCTTTTTACTAATTTCACCCAATCTTTGAATTGTGATGTTGCAGTCCACGGCCATTTTTTGCTCAAATAATTCTTGTATCTCCAAATGCAGAGGGCTTTTCTCTAACAGCCACAACTTTCTTTTTGATGATAATTTGCAGTTTTCTCATAATTTTTGAGGAAAACTGTTGAATGATGGCAAGTCAATTCTTTTGCAATATCACAAAATGACAGTCCATAATCATTGTATGCTACAATTTGACCTTTTTTTAAACTCAAACAATTGCTTAATACCCATTAACAAAGAACTAATCACAAATCAAATGAAGGGAAAAATTTTAAGAAATTTTCAATTTTTTTGTATTTCTGAGAATTTTCTTTTTAGAAAATTATGACTTTTCACTACAACTAAGTGAACTTTGACAATAACAATGAAAATAATCACTTCCAATGTCTGTCATCAAAACTTGTTACAATTAAAAAAAATGGTTAATTTTTTTTTCACTATTTTTCCCAATACTATATATACATATGTATATATATGGGTTGTAGTGTTAACAACTATTCCTATAAAATCTACTTACTACTGAAAATGGAGGACCCTCACAGACATGCTGAGGCTGCAGCCCAAAACATCTCAAAGAATTTAAAGGATGGTGTGTGAGTGTGTGTGTTTTTACTAATCACTGATAAGGCTTCTCATCTTCACATATCTATGAAGTAATGTATATCAAAGACTCAGTGCAGGTTTTCATCTTTGATATAAAACAGATCTTTTCAAGTCTTGCCTGACATTCTTTTCAAGTTTTGCCTGATTTTCTTTTCTTGTCAGACATTCTTTTCTAGTCTTGCCTGATATTCTTTTCTTGCCTGACATTCTTTTCAAGACTTGCTTGACATTCTTTTCAAGTCTTGCCAGACATTCTTTTCAAGTCTTGCCAGACATTCTTTTCAAGTCTTGACAGACATTCTTTTCAGGTCTTGCCAGACATTCTTTTCAAGTCTTGCCAGACATTCTTTTCAAGTCTTGACAGACATTCTTTTCAAGATTTGCTTGACATTCTTTTCCAGTCCTAACAGACATTCTTTTCAAGTCTTGCTAGACATTCTTTTCTTGCCAGACATTCTTTTCAAGGCCTGCCAGACATTTTTTTCAAGACTTGCTTGACATTCTTTTCAAGTCCTAACAGACATTCTTTTCAATCCTTACCAGACATTCTTTTCAAGTCTTGACTGACATTCTTTTTAAGTCTTGCTACACATTCTTTTCTTGTCAGACATTCTTTTCAAGTCTTGCCAAACATTCTAAAGAGAGAGATTTTCATTCTTAGTTCCATATGTTAAGAAAACAAGTGTATATTGAAATAGTAAAAATGTACCTAGTGACATCTAAACATCAACTGATACAACATCCATCTAAAACAGTCGAGAAACATGAAAACATTGCAATAAAAACAACAAAGATAAAGATGTTCAATCAAAAAATGTTGAATAATGATTGTTTTGTTAGCCAATAAATTCAGTAATTCACCGTTTCTAGTCTTATAATGATATATTAACATTATTATTTAAGTAGAGAAAACCTAATTCACTTTTCCTTTAAAAAAAAGGAATACTTCTATAAAGAATTTAAATTCTGAAACTTGTATCATTTTCACCTTTAAACAGTACATCATCATTATCAAGGCATACTAACAGTATCAATTCTTTTGACACCTTCTGGCAATCCATTCCTAATAAACATCAGTCTTGCTAAGTCCTCTAGATGGCATCCACATGCCTGCACAGAGCTAATGAATATAAGTTTTTGATAGTTGGTATTTATATGAGTAATCTTAAAATTCTTACAAATTTACTTATTTTCTCCTGAAAATGTTTTTTTTATTGCTCTAGCAATAGATCATAGAATTTACATACTCATAACATTTTGAAATGATTTAAAGGTTTTTAATATTTTTAAAACTGTTGTCTTTGGCAAGAAAATGTAGCACTGACAACAACTGAAAAGTGGAAAATGTGGCATTGAAAGGATTAATTAAAAGAGTCACTATAAATTCTACTTAGACACCAATTATCTTGTTT
The DNA here is from genome assembly GCA_963585895.1 of Sepioteuthis lessoniana. Taxonomy (NCBI): domain Eukaryota; kingdom Metazoa; phylum Mollusca; class Cephalopoda; order Myopsida; family Loliginidae; genus Sepioteuthis; species Sepioteuthis lessoniana. Next base: position 143,467,048 of record OY757905.1, on the reverse strand, counting down.
AGAAAGAAATAGAAAGAAATTGAAATCGAGGGTGTTAAAAAATATCATTTCTATGGGAGTTCCTTGATGATGTTATGATTTTAAAGTCACCACAGGTTCAGCATTCCTCTCAACACATAAATGAAATCTTCCCCAGGAGCTCTCCATAATATCAGTTTTGCTTTTCTAAGTAAGTTGGTGACCGTAGTCAAGGGCGACCAGAAGGCTCCCTTTTTAATAGCTACAACACCAAGGTATAGAGGAGGACACTACTCCTTTCCCTGGATTACTCCACTTCACCCTTGATACATGCCTTATATTGCTGAGTGTTAAGCAAGGAGGTATCAAGTACCATTTTTAAAGTCTTTGGTATAACTCGACCTGAGATTGAACCCAGGTCTCCCGGACCATTGGCGAACACTCTACCCACTAGGACAATGAGAAAAATACTCCCATAGAAATATTAACATTTTTTAAACCAGAGGGAAATTCCATATGTTGACAAGGAGGGTGAACATGGGGAGACAGAAATTATTTCATAAAGGTGCTGCCATAGAGTTGATAACATTTTTTTGAATCACCCTGTATATGAGGTATGTCTTTAGCATATCCAGGTATTTTAAATATTATAAGAACTGAATGTGTTGCTTGGATGTAACTCGGCAATCCATCTGGGATAATATGCATCTCAGTAGGAAAAGAACTAACATCTCTTTATTTGGTAGTGGGAAGCATAGGCTGTTTTTGTTTTGTGCTATTAATAAAAAAGATCAAAACAAGAGTCTCTTTCTTGGTGAGGCTAATGGTCTAGGAGAAGGAAAACTATGAATTTAAACCAATTGTACTCAGCTTAAAAATTGTCTTTGTGTCATAAACTGTTTGTGATGGAAGGATTGAACAAATACATATAATAAAATTTTCTTATAAGTGGCACGCTTACTGTCATGGTAATTGTTATAGAAAATGAAATCTGTGACTCAAGTTCAAATCCTGGAGATGGCTGATTGTATTTCACTTTTCATGAATACCTTTGAAAAAAGTATGAATTTATCTGTTCTTTCCCTAGCAATAGGTAAATAGTAAGGCAGACTGGGTTCTTTAAACTCGGTGAGGCAACAAGTCTAGGAACAGGATAATTTTGAATTCAACTCAGTTAAACTCCATTTAAAAACTGACCTTGTGTCATATCCTCCTCATGGTGGAGTGTTCTTACAAATACATATTTACTGGAATTTGTGAATATTTCCATATCTAAAACTAACAGTTGCTTAGAAAATCTTTTTATGAGGCATGGATTTCAGTTTCATTCAATTATTATCAAAGTATAGGTCAACCTATCATTGTTGTTTTTTTCTTTTAACAAACAATATGGTCTTAACAATTCTCAACCATTACACTTATACTCAGGTATATTTGATACCTGAATTTAAGGAAATATTGTAATGATACATTTTTTTTCTGCAAAGTCTTCAGATGACAATGAAAAAATATAAAGATTTAGTCCAATGAACATAAAGTTCAATGACTTCAAAAATTTTTTAACAAATACAACACTGTGACTCCAAAAGAAGTTCTTTCAGAAATCTTGAAGGAAGAGGAAACCTGAAGAATCGGAACTGGCACATCTTAAGAACTACAGTGTGGAAGTAACCCAATTCTTAAAAATGACGCAATTAAAAATCTGTCAATTAAAATCAGGAAGTGAGAAAAAGGAGAATGTATTTTATTCATGAATTCTGAGAATTTTACACGTTATATGTGAGCACAAACAAATGATTTGTAAGTTGAAATTCAATCTCTTTATTTATTGATTGATTTTTATTATTTTTTATCGTATATTAATTTTTTAGAGTTTTTAAAGCTTCTACATGTTAATGAAACTTTTCTAAAACACTTTTCTGATAGGCTGGAGTTAGATTTCCCAAGTGCTTTCCATTTTGCCTGCTAAGTGGCTTGTTATCTTAAAGAACAAGAAAGAAAAAAATAGATATTTGAATGTTAAAGAGTAAAGCCTAAAATATGGGAAAACATTAAAAAAGTATTGGTGGATAAATATAAATGTTATGATAGATAGATAGATAGATAGATAGATAGATAGATAGATAGAAAATGAACAGAGATAGATAGATAGATAGATAGATAGATAGATATGAACAGACTGAGACAGATAGATTTAGCTTGATGTCTTTGTTTAATGCCACATCAATCTTCATGGGTTATTTAATGCCAAAGCTATCCATGTAGGACAGAAGTAGCACTATATAACCCATAGATGGGGCGAAAAAAGGGTTCATACCTTTCCCAAGGGGCATTAGTGAAAAAGTGAACATAATAGCACAAGTTGAATTTAGACTCACTTTCTACAATGCTCCAGTCCAGCAAATTAGCCACCATGCCCTGGGGACTCCTCAAGATAGATATTAATCAGTAGATAAATATAGATATGTATAGATATAAACAAACAGACGGATAGATAGATAAATAGATAAAGTCATATGTGTATTTATCAATGAATGGGTAAATATTTGCATGTATGTATATAAGTAATTTCAATATACACATTTATTAGTGGGCACATTTACATACATACACACGTATTTATACATGTAGGTGGGTATCAACATGTGTGTGTGTGTGTGTGTGTGTGTGTGTGTGTGTGTGTGTGTGTGTGTGTGTGTGTTGGACTTCATGATGTTTAGCATAGTATATACATTGTATTTAAACAAATCCTTTAATTGGATAGATTTAATGTATTGCTAATGATGTTTACAGGAAATTATGAGGTGCTTTACCATTTTTATCATTTCAAAATGCTGACTACCATTTTAGCTTTGTCCTGTCATAAAAAGATATTTTGATGATTTTAGAAGTCTGGTAGGAAAAGACAAGTTCATATTTTGCCATTTTGGGGTGGTTCCTTCTTCTGCTAAGAATGATCTTTTATATTGATATGAGGAGGAGGAGGAGGAGTTCCCACAGCATATAGCTTAACATGTGACATCATAGCAAGCAAGTTTGAATTTTTGTCATGCTAAAACATCTACTTTCAGACTAATACCCTTGAGAAAAATATGAATCCCCTTATCACCTCAGTTATAAGTTAAATAATACCAGTACCGTTCTTCAAAACAGGATGGCTTTGGCATTAAATAATCCACAAAGGTTGATATGCCAAAGGAATTAAACCAAACTATACAGATATGATCCCTTTCTTTGAATCTGAAATCAAATCATGGATCAGGGTTAATTAATCTGCTATTTATTTCATTACCACCTCAGCTCAGCTTGAAATATTTTCAAAGGATATATATAAGGTGTTGTTTTGAATAATAAGACACAGTTTATATAATGAAAAACCTAACATATATGCAAAAACTATGTAGAGACATGGAATCAGTTATTTAATTTTCATCCAATATAATATACACGGTATTCTTTTGAGGTATTTTAAGACTATTAATTTGTACCTGTTAAATAAAATTATGTTCTTTACTTTTCTCATTTAGTTTCATAATATATTTGTGGTCTAAGTTTTGAAGAAAATGCAAAAGCATATATATATATATATATATATATATATATATATATATATATATATATATATATATATATTGCATTAAAATAGAATATAGTCAGATGAAGCTAAGGTTTCTAATATGTTTTGAGAAAATTATTTATATCTATATAAATTCATTGCATTATTATTCAGTAATCAACTCATCTAGGATGTTGTGTCACCTTTTAATTAAATTATGTTATTCCTTATAAAAAATAATATTAGTTTTTATTCCATGGAATTTTTCAAAGATTTTCAATTCCATGAATTTGTGGGAACCACTGACCAATGAGACAAAAGAAGAAAAAAATTCTTCATTTAAAAAAACTTCCCATCATCATCACTTGCCATATTTTTTACTCATTAATTTCCTTTCCAAGCAAAAGATTTTTTTTCCATTTCAACATTTGAATAAGCCAGTTGCTCACTGCACCACTGAATAGTTTTTCAAAGTTTCAGGAATTTTCCCTCAAGAAATTTTTCCCAAGTTAATTTCATAGTTTAAGATATTGACGGCTGTCCTCGATAAAAACTTCATTGTTTGCTCAGGATTTTCATAATAAATCCATTTTTCATCTGCACTGACACTCCAGTCCAAATGTACTTTTTTGGGGGTCAAGCAAGACGAAAAGAATAAATATTTAAACACTGACCATCATTCATTTCCATATGGCTCTGTCAAAACCACCTTTACAGCAACTGAATTTTCTCTGTAGTTTGTAAATACCATACAACAAATGTCTGACTATATAAACATATGAGACACTTCTAAGATCTTTGTAACATTGTAGGAAAGGTGCATGAATCTCTTACCAGAAGATTGTTGATATCAAGGTGAATGTCAGTATGTTGGTTAGTTTTTGCATTCTTTCTTTCTTTCATATGCATTATATAGACATATACTCATATATATTTGCCCAGTCAACTGAGGCTGTAGAATACACCGACTGCACCTCTGCAGAGGGGTAAGACCACCCCCAACGTGTGTCCTGTATATGACACTAAACAATCTGATGGTGAGGTTCTAGTGATGCTGGGGTTTTGGGGAATGCGGAGCGCCTCTTCACTGCCATCGCTCCCAAGTCTACGCTGGCCAGAATGGTTGCACCTGATAGGGTCCTATCTATGGGTTAAATAGAACTAAACTGCATACTTATGCTAAAATGAATTGTTTGAATCAGAACTGTTTGACTAAACTGAATAGCTTGAAATAGAAATGTTTCTGACAATTAAACTGCATACTTACACTAAACTGAATTTTTTAATATAGAACTGTTTTGACATTTAACTGTGAGTAAACAAAATCTATTCTTAAACTAAACTGAATTAGAACTGTTTGACTAAACTGAATAGCTTGATATAGAAATGTTTTTGACAAACTGTGTACTCATGCAAAACTGAATTGTTTGAAATAGAACTGATTATTTGTATAAAAATGGATTTGGCATTACATAACCTACAAAGGTTGATATGCCATGAAACCCAAACAACTAACCAACACACACACACACACGTATATATATATATATATATATCATATTTCTAATTGATTTTTTTTGCCTTCAATCGTATGTAATTTGAGAGTGCTTAACATGCGATGGGCATCTTATTATATATTGTATAATAAATATATAATTTGAAAGTCTGAGTGACGTGTTTAACAAGAGGTTGAACATCACGACTTTAGCTAGCTATCAAAACATGTCAATCTGATTTTCTATATTGTCTGTTTCTTCCTCATTCCATCAAATTTCATTTCCAATTTTACTCACAGATCTCTCTCTCTCTCTCTCTCCCTCTCTCTCTCTCTTTATATATATATATATATAAATATATATATATATATATATACATTAGATAGTGTAAACACAAAGTCAACAATACTTGGTACCAGTCAGTCACTTGCCTATGTTATCATTAGACAAAGTGATTTCCATATTCTGAGTATTTCTTTATACATTCTTGTATAGAGAATAATGGGAAAGGTGATCTAGTTTCTGGAATGTTCTAGGAAAGGCAGTCTAATGTGATTATTTACATGGCAATAAGAATTTTATGATTTGGCTATTTATTTACTTTATTCCGTTTAATTCATTCGTGTTATTATTTCATTTCTTGAAAGTTTTTCACTCCAGTTTTAATTGGTGTCCTTTACTGGATTCTAAGTGACAGCAAGTCTTCTCAATTCTCCTGGACTCTTCTCAGTATTCTAACTAATCTTAACAATGTTGTGATCTGGATTGTCATGCTTCTCTATCTGATTTTCAATTCCTTCAGTCTTTTTTCCAAGTCTTTGAGGATCATTCTAAGCACACCAATTACGATTGGTATCACCATCACTTTCACATTCCACAGGTCTTTTTTTAGTTCTCTAGCAAGGTCCAAATATTTGTCAATTTTTTCTCTTTCTTCATTTTCACTCAGTGATTTGCTAGAATAGCAAAATCCAATTTTTTTTTATCTGTATAATCAATACAAATTTTGGTCTTCTGGCTGGTATTCGGTGATCCCTTTCTATCAAAAAATCCCATGGAATTTTATGCATCTTATTTTCTAGAACAGATTCTGTTTATTAGTACATTTATTAGCATGTTTATTAGTACATTTATTAGTACATTTATTAGTATGTTTATTAGTATGTTTATTAGTAAGTTTATTAGTACATTTATTAGTATGTTTATTAGTATGTTTATTAGTACATTTATTAGCATGTTTATTAGTACATTTATTAGAATGTTTACTGGTATGTTTATTAGTATGTTTATTAGTACATTTATTAGTAAGTTTATTAGTACATTTATTAGTATGTTTATTAGTACATTTATTAGTATGTTTATTCGTACATTTATTAGTATGTTTATTAGTACATTTATTAGTATGTTTATTAGTACATTTATTAGTAAGTTTATTAGTACATTTATTAGTATGTTTATTAGTACATTTATTAGTATGTTTATTAGTACATTTATTAGTACATTTATTTGTAAGTTTATTAGTACATTTATTTGTAAGTTTATTAGTACATTTATTAGTATGTTTATTAGTACATTTATTAGTAAGTTTATTAGTACATTTATTAGTATGTTTATTAGTACATTTATTAGTACATTTATTAGTATGTTTATTATTAAGTTTACTAGTACATTTATTAGTAAGTTTATTAGTACATTTATTAGTACATTTATTAGTATGTTTATTAGTACATTTATTATTAAGTTTATTAGTACATTTATTAGTATGTTTATTAGTACATTTATTAGTAAGTTTATTAGTACATTTATTAGTATGTTTATTAGTACATTTATTAGTAAGTTTATTTGTACATTTATTAGTATGTTTCTTAGTACATTTATTAGTATGTTTATTAGTACATTTATTAGTAAGTTTATTTGTACATTTATTAGTATGTTTCTTAGTACATTTATTAGTACGTTTATTTGTACGTTTATTAGTATGTTTATTAGTATGGTCAAATTTTAATCTCATGCACAATTTCCAGTGGTTTACTTTATGCACCCCGTTGTGCCGAGTCTTGTATTTCTTATGTACAAATTTGCACCATTTACTTATCATATGATTAACCATTTAATCTTTCTTCACATGACCAACATTTGTTTTTCTATTGGATATCATCAATTTTTGTTTTGATATAATTGGTCTTTATGGAATAATTTTGTGTTGCTATTAAAAAAGATTCAGTTTCTTTTTTGAGGTTTTCTTTTATCAGCCATTTTCAGGTCTTTTCATGCACAATCTCCCTGGTTTGTCACTTGAACTATCCATACGCTTGTTTTTCTTCCCAATTCAGTTTTTAAGTTTTGGTTGTTTTTCTATTTGTCCTTATGTCGTCATAACTCTGACTGGTCATGGTAATTAGTCTCTCTTTACTCTTTTTTGTGTATATCTTGAGTCCTTGAATTTATGCATCAACACTATCACCAATGCTTCTTCCTTCGTCTTTTCTTGATGCATAGAATCTATGTCATCTCTCATTTATAAGGCCCTGTACATCATCATCAATTTCCTTGCACTGTGCTCCATTTTTCTGAGTTTTCCCTTGTCTATTTAAAGAATGGTCCAAAGTACCTCACTTGTTTATTACTTTGATGAGATTTCTGCTGCAGAACTTAGTTTTGACAATTTTCTTCTTATTATTCTTTTCTTACTTTTTCTTTCATCTCTGTTTGATACTGACCACTTCCAATATTCCCAAATATTGTAATTTTGTGTTTTCTCAAAGGATTGATGCTGTTCTGGTTTGGTAATTCTGTTTCTTTTGTTTTTTGTTTTTTTCCCCCTTTATCATTATCGGCATGGACATTTTTCACCCCCAAATTCCAATCCTTATATTCTGCCTATAAATTCTTATTGTTTGTATAAGAGTTATTCTAATTATTATAATTTTGCATATATATATATATATATGCGTGTGTGTGTGTGTGTGCGTGTGAGCCCTGATACCTGGTGTGTAGGGTTACTTGTACCGCAAAAGAATTCATTGGTTTTTATCTTAAACACTCAATTCTAATGATAAAGACAAAAATTGTAGAATTTACCACAGATTTATTTTCAAAATCCAAGAGCTACATTTGTATCTTTAACAACTGTCATCTAATCTGATTATGTAAACTTATCTTTCGAGGTCCCCCTCTGTTTCGCTGAAAATCCATTGGCAAAAATCACTGTCCTTCTTTCCCATTCCCATTGATATAGCATCACAGAAAGCTGATATTGTATGCCAGACCTTGAGGAGAAATAAGAGAGCACAATAATCAAAGTATATTTTTACTAACATTAGCTGATATAAAACAAAAGAAGAAAAAACTCTCACTTTTTTTTGTGTTTTCCAAAGGAAGGGAAGAAATAACTTGTTCATGAAAAGAGGGATTTGATTTTTGGCTCAGTTTGGTCAAGTTCATCCCAGTAAAGTCAAAATATATAGAGATGTAATCATAAACCAAAAAAAAAAAAAAATGATTCTTGGATAAGAATATTGATAACAAAATATTAACTGTTTTAACGTGTGCTGGGATACCACACTAATATCCGGACAGACATGGCTACAGTAGGGAGTTTTTGAGTTCTGACAAATAAAACCCAAAGTCTCTCCTTAGATAAAACCCTTGAGAGCAATGTTTGCAGATATATTCAACTCACAATTTCTTCCTGCCCAAACCACTGACTTTTAAACAGAAATCAATACATTGATCTTAGACAGAAAGCCCCTTGCCCTTCCACTAAGCAATGTGATGCAGTTATGAGAACACCAAGAAATAAAGATTCATTCTTTCAAGCATCTTTTTTCACCCCTCTAGATGCACACTAAACTTTTACTTTCACTTTTGCTTTCTCTTTTGCTTATTTCATTTTTCTGATTATTTGGCCCTTCCATAATAAACAGAACGGAAGTCCCAAGAGAGTTCGTATCCACATGGACAAGTCTAAACCAATTCTGGTCTGGACAGCAAAAGAAAGGCACTAATCTTCTTTTTTTTTTCCCTCTGTTGACCTCCAATGTTAGCCTGTAACCTGACCAGTGGCCACTGTTTTTGGGTAAGCAAAAGAGGATGTGATCTTGCCCAAGTGAACTTGTCTACTTGTCCGGCATGGCAGTCTATTAAATCATGATCAGAACTGTCATATAAAGAACATAATCTTTGTATGTGCTTTAATGGCTTATATAAAACATAAAAAAAGAATTAAATCTATGTGCATGTGCATTTGCATACACACACACATACACACACACAAATATATATATATATATATATATACACACTAATATGTGCCTACATGTATATATATATATATACTCTGATGTAGCAACAGCCAAACATCTGTGAGTATTGATGTATATAATTTTTTTGCGTATTACATATATACAAACTCATATATATATGAGGGTGTGTCTGCTGTAATGGTTAATATTATAGAAAATGTATTTGGCAATCCAAGTTCAAAATCTTGTTTAGGCTGTTTGCATTTCAAAATGGGAAGGATATGAATCCAATTATTCTCCCACCAGCAATGGGTTAATAGTTACCTTAGTACAGCAACTGGTCTAAGGGAAGAAAAACACTGCATAAAAATTGACCTTGTGTAACATCTTGCTTATGGTGGAAGAGTTACGTAAATACATGTATGTTTATATATATATATATATATATATACATGTGTATGTGTGTGTGTGCTTGTAGAGTTTGCTCTATTTATAAATAGTGTTCAATACTAGTGATAGAACATATGAAAATTGATTTTAAGATAGCATAAACACAAAGTTAATAGCCCAAAGGTTTGATGATATGATAGGCGAGAAACTAACAGTCACCAAGCACTCTTGACTTTTTGTCGATACCATCCTAACGTTTATATACATATATATATATGTGTGTGTGTGTGTGCATGCGTGTGTGTGTGTGTGTGTGTGTCTACGCATGTGTAGTAGATATATTTGAAAAGTCAAAATTTTCATGTTTTAATGTGTGCGTACAAATGTATGTGTGTGTATGTGAATATATATAGAGAGATAGAGAAAGAGATAAAAAGAGATTGCATAGGTATATAAATATATACAAAGACATTCAATATATGTATGTATGAGTTTACATTTGAGGATGTTCACCAATGGTCCAGGAGACCTGTGTTTAATCCTAGGTCAAGTCATATGAAAGACATAAGAATAGTACATGATGCCTCCTTGCATAACACTCATCATTATAAGGTATAGATCAAGAGTAAGGGGAGCAATCAAGAGAAACGAATAGCAACCTTCCTTTCACCTCAGTGTAGTAATAATTAACTAAGCATTTTGCTTAGATGTGGCACAAGGTCGAATTAATGGGGCACCCAGTAAGACTTGAATTCACTCTTGCAGTGTATTGGTTATTGAAAAGGGAGCCCTCAGGTCACCCTCAACTGCAGTCAGTCAATATATATATATATATAGTCATCCACAGACATACTGTTTCGTTGTTTCACAACTCTTCAGTGTGGCTAGACACGTGAGATTCTCAAAGCTGGGATCGAAACCCAGCTGACTCATAGGCCAGGCATTATTGCACAGCCACGAGGAAACTAGCGTAAGCAAAAGGATTTTAAGCTCATAGTATCACTTTTCTTTTGTTTATATATATCCACTTAACTGTTACCAAGAGCTCAGTTCATTCAAAGAGCTTTGCTTTATGCAAGTGGCAACTGTTAATTCCCTCACTAGAGAGCTTAACCCCACAAGGGTAGGGGAGCATATATTGTCATCCACAAACAGACTGTTTCGTGGTATCACAACTCTTCAGTGTGGCTAGACACGTGAGATTCTCAAATCTGGGAGAAAAGTAAATACTTTAAAATGCATTGGTCCTACCTATTCATTTTAAAGTATATATATATATATATATATATATATATACTTGCATAGTACATCAGAGAAAAGATAGGACTATTTACAGCACTTTTAGCTTTGTATCAGAGTATTTGTGCAGTCTGCTAAGAATTCATGTGTCACTACTTGGTCCTCTACCTCAGATCAGTATAATCCTCAAACCTTAATCTTTAGATGAATGTTCAGTTTAAGATACAAGAAAAAGTTACATAGAACAAGGTTTGGTGTGTATGGAGAGTGTTACACTTGCATAATTCTGTGTTTTACCAAATACATTTTTATTTGAAAAGTACTGATCCTGGCTTTGTGATCTTTTCCAATCAGTACTGACCTCATCAAGAGATCAATATAAGAAAAACATTTTAGATTAGATAAAATAAAAGTTTAAAAGTTGAATTTTTCTTTTTCTTATTTTCATTGCAGAAAAAGCAAAATTATTCTAAGAGTTAAAAAATAAAAATAAAAAATTATTTCAAATTTGATTGGTTGGTTGTTTGGGTTGTATTTCATGGCATACCAATCCCTGCAGGTTATTTAATGCCAAATCCTTTTTATATATTCAATATATATATATGAGGTGCATACGATAAGTTTCCAGACTTTTTTCATATGGGCATTTAAAATTATCGTAGACTCTTGAAAATTCACAATGTTATTGCTATATGTCTTATGAGATGACTAACCAATTTTTATGGTTTCACATTCAAATGAATAGCTACAGTAGCAATTGGAATACACCCTACTAAAGCCTGATTGTCACAGCTGGTGAATTTCAAAAATGCAATTTGACACTTTAGAAGAAAGATATGCAATAAAATTCTGTTTTAAACTTGGAAAAAATGCCACCACAGAAATGTAAGGAATGCTTCAGACTGCTTTTCTACCATCTTGCATGAATCGAGCATCAGTTTTTGAGTAGCATAAGAGATTCAAGAAAGCCAGGGAGTCTGTGAGGGATGATGAAAGGTGTGGGAGGAGTAAGGATGTCAATACACCAGAGCTGATTGGCCAAAGCGTTAGGGTTAGGGTTATGGTTACTATGTTGAGGTTTTAAGGGAGTTCAGGAAGAGATTCCTTGGGAAGAGACCAGCACTCTTCAAATTGGGTCAGTGGCATTTCTACCAGGACAATACACCAGTCAACAACTGCATCCTTGTCACAGACTATTTGACCAAGACAGGCATCAAGACAGTTCCTCAGCCTCCCTAAAGTCCAGACGTTGCTCCCTGTGACTTTTGCTTATTCCCTAAGCTCAAGGAAAAACTTAGAGGCTGTCGTTATGAGACATTTGAGGAGATGAAAGAGGCTGTGACGAAGGTCATTGACATGCTCACACAAAAGGACTTTCATGGGGCCTTCCAGAAGTTGTTGGAACAGTACAACAAATGCATTGCAGAGGGAGGAGATTACTTCGAAGGGGACTGGAGTTTCATGTGTGTACTATCAATAAAAGTGCCCATACGAAAAAGTCTGGAAACTTATTGTATGCACCTCATATATATGATCGGCGAATGCATAGTTTTTAGGTAGAATTATTTCTAAATGAATGAAAGCTCATTTGTTTGCACACAGTTAAATGCTTTGAAGTATTGCTATCAAACATCAAGAGTTCTATTTGCACACAATTGAATGGTTTCAAGTATTGCAATGTCATCATCATCATCATCATCATGTGCCACTAGCACGGATATCCCTGACCCTCTCTCTCCACTTCTCCCTATCATTCATCACTTCTGGCAGGTCTTCAGGGCTACATCCCGTATCCTCACATAGGTGCTGTATGTATGTTCAAGCTGGTCGTCCTTAATTAAATGTTTCCATAGATGAGACCCTTCTGAGTCAGAGTGGACCTGGGAGTAATAGCAATGAAGAGGTACTCCACATTTTCCAGATTCCAACACTGAAGCCTCACCATCAAATGTAGTTTAATATCATAATCAGGACACTAAATGGGTTCAAGTGTTGGTTGGTTGGTTGCTTGGTTGGGTTCCAGAGCATATCAACCCTTGATGGTGATTAATGCCAACTCCTATTCATGTATATATATTAAGTATATATGACTTGTAAACAAATAGTTTGTAAGAAACATTTTAAACAAGTCAGAGGTTATTTGTTTGCACACAGTTAAATAGTTTCAAGAATTGTTATTTAACACCAATAATTCTATTCAACATGATTCGTTCATTTGCTCACAATTGAATGGTTTCAAGGATCGCTATGTTACACTAAGAATTCAATTTAATATCAATCATTTGTTTGTACACAATTAAATGGTTAAACAATTCTATTTGACCCATTGATGAGACCCTAATGAGTACTACCACTCTAGGTCAGAGAGGACCTGGTAGTAATGTCAATGAAGGCATACCCCACATTCCACAAAGCTCCAGGACTGATGCAGTTTAGTGTCATATCCAGGACACTTGTTAGGGGGTGTCTTACCCCACTGCAGAGATACATTTTGTGTATTCTACAGCTCCATCTGATTGGGCTAAGTTATATTTGTCACAGTTCTTCAGACTAAGGTCTCCATCTTTTGGTAAAATTGGATTAAAGTGAAGAATCTGTTAATTTCTCCTATGAAAATATTTGCTTTGCAGAGAGTTGTTAATTTGTGATGAAGATATTTGAAAAAATATAGAGGTTTACGGCAGGGCTTCTCAATATGGTCCATATTAATCCCTGGAGGTGAATAATATTTTTGACAGAGGGAATAAAAGGTCAACAAAGGGTTAATTTACTAGTTCGCATTTGTAAATCCCTTTATAATAGGAGAAGAAAAAATGCTGGATCATGAAGGTTAGTTGCCAGTTATCGTTCACCTATTAGAATACCTGATTACTTCGCCGTGCTTACAGCTTCATCTAAATGAAGCTGTAAGCACTGACATAAATAAGTACACCCCAACAATATTTTTTAAACTAAAATTAATTTTCTTCAGAATCAAAAATACTATATTTCTTATGGAGCATAATGCAATCATAACAAATATTGTTAGGTGTTTTTTAACCAAACTCTACACCTCAGAAATTCTTTTACAAAAATATGAATATTTTGCTGTCTAAAAATAATAACACCAGTCAACAATTTTTGGTTGCTGATATTCATTTATGTAGTGTTTGGTTTTAAATAAGGCTTAATGATACCCATTTTCCTTGTTATATATATCTATATATATATATATATATATATATAAGACATTTGAAATAAAACATTCCAGTGTCTTTGATTTAGAAGAAATTAAATTTTTATGAAAAGTTAGGTTGTATTTATTTATGGGCAATACTATTTATATATATATATACACACACACACAGATATATATATATATATATATATATATGGTTTTGTTAAAAAATGACAAAAAGTAACTTGCCTTGTCAGTTGGGGTTGTAGAATACACCAACTACTTCTCTGCAGAGGGGTAAGACCTATCAACAAGTGTCCTGGATTGTGACACTAAACAATCTGATGGTGAGATTCCGGTGATGCTGGAGCTTTGAGGAATGCAGAGAACCTCTTCATTGCCATCACTCCCAGGTTCACTCTGGCCTGGAGTGATAGCACCTGATAAGGTCCTATCTATGGGTCAAATAGAACTAAACTGCATACTTATGCTAAACTGAATTACTTTAAATAGAACAGTTTTGATATTTGACTGTGTATGAATAAAAACTATACTTATACTAAACTGAATTGTTTGAATTAGAACTGTTTAACTTAACTGAAGATCTTGAAATAGAAATGTTTTTGACAATTAAACTGAGTAATTGAAAGAGAACTATTTGTATCAAAATGCATTTGATGTTAAATAACCTACAAAGGCTGATATACCATAAAATCCAACCAAACAACCAACCAACCAACAAGAAGTAAATAATATCCGACAAAAACTATGAAGGATATTGATTAGGCAGATGATCTGGTGCTTCTTGCAAATACATCTGCTCAAGTTGAATCCCACTTGCATGACCTGGAGGAAGCAACAAGAGGCATTGGCCTCGATGTGAATGCAAATAAAACAGAGTTCATGAGTTTTAAACAAGATGGAGCCATTTCGAATTGAATGGTAGGCCTCTGAAATTCGTAGACCAGTCTACATACATAGTCAGCAGTATCTCATTTACCAAAAGCAATGTCAACATATGCAGAGAGAAGGCAGGGACTGCTCTTGACATATTTTAGATCATATGGAAGTCTGATAGAATAAAAGAGGATTTCTTCCAAGCTGTGACAGAGTCAGTACTACTCTAGGGCTACAATACTTAGACTCAGTCAAAATGCTTTGAGAAAAAGTTAGATGGGAACTACTATGCTGTTGTGTTTAGAATAAATTCAGGAAGCAGCGCCCCACAAAACACCAGCTGTACCGCCACTGGCCTCCCATCTCACAAACCATCCAAATAAGATGATCTAGATAAGCTGGGCACAGTTGAGGAAATGAAGACAAACTTATCTGCAATGTTCTCCCATAAACTCTAAAACATTAAGGCACAACTGCTAGTGACCAGACAAACCGAGTTGCGATGAAAAATAGAGATTGATAGAGAAAGAGAGTCAAAGGGATCTGTGCCATCAACACAGCCAGATGATATGTCTATGTGTGTGGGAGGGTGTTTGAATACATATGTGTGTATATATACATAAATATATACATAAACATATATTTACATATGCGTATATACATACATCAATTTATCTCTCTATATATATACACACGCACACACACATATATATATATATATATTCATTCTCATGAGTTGGCTTCGTGAAGTAAAAATTCAAAAAAGTGCCGGTTCACTGACTGATAAGGCCGATGCAGGATATGCAGGCACGATTGCAGCAGCCGCATCTGAAGGTCTGGTCTGAGCTTGATGGCATAGTATTGCAGTTCCTCCTCTTGCGCCCCTTTTCCTTGAGAGTGGCCCTGTGGATGTTTACAAAGAAGGAGACAAAAGAGTTGGTGCTGAGACACCAGGCATCATGGTTCTCAACTTGGGTGGTCGATGTGACAGGCACCAAAGATCTTTTTAATGAGTCCTTGAATTGTTCATTTTTTAGTGTCTCTCTATCATGAGGGCTAGTGGAGAGCTGGCCACACAGTATGATCCTGTGTGGGCGATGATTCCCCGTCCTGGAAATGTGCCCGACCTCGATACTAGTGACATCAATATTAGTGAAGGATTCGGAGAAAGTATTGGTAGAAACGTTCGAGGAGTTGAAGGTGATGTTGATAAATGATCCACGATTCTGAGCCATATTGGAGGGTGGTAAGGACGATGGCTCTATAGCCGTTGATCTTTTGTGTCCTTCTTCAGGTGTTTATTGTACTACACGTGTTTACATAGTCTGCCAAATGCACTGTTCGTCTTTGCCAGCCTATTGTTGACTTCCTAGCCAATCTTGGTATCTGATGTGATGGTGCACACCAGGTAAGTGAATCGATTCAACATTTAACTCAGTTGTACCAATGGTTATGTGGGGAAGGGGATACTCATCTCAAAGTTTAGGCTGCCTTAATTAAACTGACTTCTAGCCCCAAAAGCTGGGTAAACTCTGTGAAGCAGGAAGTCATACGCTGCAAAGCTCTTTCGATGTGAGCAACAAGAGTAGCATTGTCGACAAGGCAGAGGTCTCGGATCAGTTGCTTCATGATCTTCGTATTGGCCTGTAATTGTCGGCGATTTAACAGACTATCATCAAGACGGTATCTAATGTAGACTCTGTTCCCATCATTAAAATCTTTCCAATCATTAAAATCTTTTGTGGCCTGTTTTGAACATCATGATGAAGAAGATAGCGAAAAAATTCGGTGCAAGGACATAACTTTGCTTCACACTATTGATAATCGAGAAGGGCTCTGAGAGGTCACCGTTGCATCTGACTTCGTCACACTGGTCTTCGTACAGCAAGATGATCATGTTTAAGAACTTTCGAGGACAGCTGAGTCGTTCCATGTTCTACTACATTCCTCCTCTGCTCACTCAGTCGTATGCTTCCGTCAGATCAACGAACTTTACATACAGCTCCTATTTTGCTCCTACACTTCTCTTGTAGTTGGCGGAGAACAAAAACTATATCTTCTGGGCTCCTTTTGGCTCTGAAGCCACAGTAGCCATCTGGAATGTGTTCTTCATCGATGGTGGGTACCAGTCTGTTCAGCAGAATCCTTGCAAGAATTTTTCCTGCAAAGAAGAACCGAGTAATTCACCGGAAATAGGAGCAATCAGATTTCTCCCTTTTATTCTTATACTGGGTAATGATCTGTATTGCGGAAATCTTGTGCTTTGCCCAGCGAGCCGCAGCAAATGAAGAGCTTATTGAGTTCTGTATGCAACGCTGGGCTCCCATGTTTCCAAATTTCTGGTGGGATTCTATAGATTCATGCTGCTTTGCCACTTTTCAGGTGCCCTATGGTTTTTGATAGTCTCTTCAATGGTGGGTAATTTATTCAGTTCTGTTTTTACTGATTGGTGAGGAATGCTGAGAATTGCTGATTCCTAGACAATGCTCTGACTAATGGCTTAGGATGGGTTCCCTGTTGTGAGGATCATCTGACCGTCTGCACTTCCCTGTTGTGAGGATCATCTGACCGTCTGCACTTCACATAGAACTAATACACAGGGCTGTACACTGCATCGATAGGCTCGTAGACGCTCCATGTGTCTCCAGGGTATACATACAGGTGTGGTTATTCAATGAACTTGGTCCGTTACTCATTCTTAATCTCTTGAAGCTTGCTCTGGAAGTCGAAGCATACATAACAGAACGTGTACAAAAAAAGTCTGGAAATTATTGAAGGCAGTAACTCTGAAGACCTGCCGGAGGCGATGAATGATATGGAGAAGTGGCGAGAGAGGGTCAGGGATATCCGTGCCGGCGGCACGACATGATGATGATGATATATATATACACACTCATATATTTGCAAAATATATATACAGGTACATATGCATATATGAAGTAAAGGTTGGCAACCATAGTCGAGGGTGATCCAAAGGCTCCGTTTTCAATTGCTACTACACTGAAGAGTAGGGAATGGTGCTACTCGTATCCCTTGATCACTCCACTTTACCCTTTATACATACCTTATAATGCTGAGTTTTAAGCAAGGAAGTATCAAGTACCATTTTTTTTAGTTTTTGGCATGACACAACCTGGGATTGAACCTCATCTCTCGGGCCACTGGCGAACACTCTACTCCATAGACCAGTGGGTTGGTAGATCATGCATATATACACACACGCACATATATACGAGGATCATTAAATAAGTTTCCAGACTTTTTTCGTATGGGCATTTTTATTGATAGTACACACATGAAACTCTAGTCCCCTTTGAACTAATCTCCTTCAACTGCAATGCACTTGTTGTACAGTTCCAACAACTTCTGGAAGGCCTATGGAAGTCTTCTTGTGTGAGCGTGTCAATGACCTTCGTCACAGCCTCTTTCATCTCCTCAGTTGTCTCATAACGACAGCCTTTGATCTTAGGGAATAAGCAAAAGTCATAGGGAGCAACGTCTGGACTTTGGGAGGCTGGGGAAATGTCTTGATGCCCATCTTGGTCAAATAGTCTGTGACAAGGATGGAGTTGAAGACTGATGCATTTTCCTGCTGGAAATGCCACTGACCCAATTTGAAGACTGCTGGCCTCCTCCCTAGGAATCTCTTCCTGAACTCCCTTAAAACCTCAACATAGTAATCCTAACCCTAACCCTTTGGCCAATTAGATCTGGTGTATTGACTTCCTTACTCCTCCCACACCTCTCATCACCCCTCACAGACTCCCTGGCTTCCTTGAATCTCTTATGCTACTCAAAAACTGATGCTCGATTCATGCAAGATGGTAGAAAAGCAGTCTGAAGCATTCCATACGTTTCTGTGGTATTTTTTTCAAGTCTAAAGCAGAATTTTACTGCATATCATTCTTCTAAAGTGTTATCACGTCCAGATTGCATTTTTGAAATTCACCAGCAGTGACAATCAGGCTTTAGTAGGGTGTATTCCAATTGCTGCTGTATCTATCCATTTAAACCGGAAATCATAAAAATTGGTCAGTCATCTCATAAGAAGTATAGCAATAACATACTGAATTTTCAAGAGTCTATGACAATTTCAAATGCCTGCACAAAAAATCTGGAAACTTATTGAAGACACCACATATATGTGTGTGCATGTGGCATAATGGTTTTCATCATAAGAAAATTTCCTCACTAAGCCAAATTCAAAATCTTGGACGAGGTTGTTTGCTTTTACCACTGTGCTAATGCCCTTAGGAATGATATGAATTCATATCTTCTTCCTGCAGCAATAGTTAGATTCTATAACCATGGTATGGGGACCAGTTTAGGAGAAGGAAAAACTCTGAATTCAAGACCTGATGAGTGTTGTTCAGGAGAATCTATGGTACACTTGTGCTCAATTCTTTTGTTATCAGCTCATCTAAAAAAAAGTATGGCTAGTTCTAAACAAATCTTCACTACAAGACACAAATCACTTATATAAGTAGTTTCATGGTTTACTTCATTAACTTAATTGTCAAGACCTTATACATCAAGATCAATAGGAGAGTTCTATATATATATATATATATATATATATATAAGTTAATACATATATATATATATATATATATATAGAGAGAGAGAGAGAGAGAGGTTGATAAAATTATTAGTTGCAATTTTGTGTCTATTTCTTGTTTCATCAAAATTCAAAATTAGAATTAGTGTATCATATTTAAACATTTTGCTTCTGATCTAAGTCTCACTTCTTAATACTTCTGTCTTGGATCTGTATTGATAGAAATCTCATTAAATTTTCACAGGTACGGACATTGTAATATGATCAGAAGCAGAAATACAAAAGTGCTCAATACTACTAACATGGAGCAAGAATATATCTTTAAAAATTTCAAAATTATGACGACTTCAAGTCCATTACTTTAAGTTTCATGAAGTGTATACAGTGGTGCATACCACGTGAGTAGTCAGTAAGCTAGCCAACTATAGTCGAAGGTGACCCAAAGGCTCCCTTTTCATTAGCTACTACACTGAAGTGTAGGGGAGAGTGCTAATCCTTTACTTTGATACTCCACTTACCCTTGATCCCTACATTATAATGCTGTGTGTTAAGAAAGGAGGCTTCAATTACTATTTTTTGAGACTTTGGTATGACTTGACCTAGGATCGAACCCTAGTCTCCCAGACTATTGGCAAACACTCTACCCACGATGCCAATAGGCCAGTTCATGAATAGTAATAGACTTCATGTTTATTCTATATATATATATATATATATATATATATATAGAAAGAGAGAGAGAGGGAGCTAAAAACAGATAGACAGGTATAGAGACAGAGAAAGAAAGGGAATGGATCAATAAGACTTAAAAATCCAATTTGTACTCACTCTTATATATATATATATATATACACATAAGGTTTTATCAAAAAGTATTGATTTCAGTTTCATATCAACCTTTGTATGTTATTTAGTGCTGAAGCCATCCTAGAAGAAGAAAATCAGTGATAGTATTTAACCCGTAGCTGAGGAGATAAAAGGTTCATATGTTTCCCAAGGTATTAGTTAAAAAGTGAACCTATCAGTGTGTCCCCTATTTTAGCCATTACACATCAGGGTCTCCCCACAAAAGTATCAAAGCTGTATTTACCAAGAAAGAAATGAACAATAAATGAAACATCAATTTTCTTCAAAGTAGTTCCCTTGGTATTCAATATACTTACTCCAGTGAGGTTTTTATTGGTCAAAGCACATTTGAAATTCCTTTTTTGATATAGTGTGAAGCTGCAAGAACATATTTCTTTTACTGTCTTCCATGTCCTCAAATCTTAACCTTGAGATTAACTTTCAATTTAGGAAAGAATAAAAATTAACACAGAGCTCTGAAATCTGACAAAGAGGATTTTGCACTTACACAATTTGGTGTTTCACAAAAACCACTGATCAGAAAGTATCAAAAATTGGAAGACTATCTCATTATCTCAACATCATCACTATAAATTATTATTTGCTCATCTGTGCACATACTTTTTATTTAGATTTAAAATTTTTAGATTTCAAGATTCAGTCTTGCTACTTTTTGATCATACATTTTGCTTTATTTCACTTATTAGCACATAAAGATATACATAGATCATCATCATCATCAAGATGTGTTGCTAGTACAGATTTCCTTGACTCTCTCTCTCTCTCCATCACTTCCAACAGGTCATCCAAACTACACCCAGTGTCCATACAGAGATGATACAAATAATTTTTTGCACTTCTGTTAACACTGACTGATCCATATGTTGGGGTCCATCAAAGAATGTCACTTATGAGTTCATTCTTGCTTCTCCAGCAGTGTCTTACGTATTACATTCATCTTATTTGGATGGTTTTTGAGATCGGAGGTAAGTGACCATACAGCTGCTGTTTCGTGGGGTGTTGCTTCCAGGATTTGTTCAAAATAGCATGTAGCATCCTTGGGTAGTTTTCATCTAGCTTTTTCTCTATGCATTTTGCTAGCATTTATATGGAACAACTGTACAATAGTAGTGACATAGCCACAGCTTGCAAAAAATTCCGTTTGATTTTATCAAATAGATCAGACTTCTCTATCATCAATAAACAATCAAAAACAGTCCATGCCTTTGTTAGACATATGTTGACATCACTTTTAGTAGATGAGATATTGCTATTGAGGTATCTTATCTACTAATTTTATAAACTTGCAGCTTAGAGTGGAGATGGCTCCTTCACATTTGAAATACATGAACTCTATTTTATTTGCATTTACATAGAGACCAATGCTTCCTGCTGCTTGCTCAAGACTCTGCAGTAAGAATTTGACTTTGGCAGGTGTATTTACAAGAAGCGCTAGATCATCTGCATAGTCTGCATCTGTTATAGTTTCTGCCATTTTTTAAATTAGTCTCAGCATATTGTAAACAAATCTGCTGCTAATGTTTATCTCTGCAAAACTCTGGCATCAATTCTGAAGAAGTCTTTGTCTCCATCAGCTGAGTGAACCATTGCTTTCATATTTTTATAAAGAATCATTATAACTGTAACAGTTTCTTTGGAGAGACCATATATTCGTTGTATTTGCCCCATATTCCTACTGTGTATGGAATCAAATGTGTTTGGAGAAATCAACAAATAATATTTAAGCCTACAGAATTTTTTTCATGTATTTCTTCAATGATTCAGTGGATTTTCAGAATCTAAGAAATTATGTATTGATATCTCCAAAAACCATTCTGATTTTTCCTAAGAATTTCCTTAATTTCAGGTTTGATACAGTTGAGAAGCGGAGCATAATAAACTTTAGAAGTAAGACTTATGTTTCAGTAGTTCTTAAAGATTCTAGGGTCACCTTTTTTGGGCAAAGGTAGAATTGCAGCCTTTTGTCCATTTCCATATTGTATTTTGTTTATTGACAGTATTGCATGATTGAAGAAGTATGTCATCAAATTTCCTTGTCTTCTATACTTCAGGAGTTATTTCATTGAGGCCTTCAGGTTTTCTGCTTTTAATTTTTGTCAGTACTATTTAAAGTTCTGCCTCGGTAAACTGTTTGATGTCTAGTTGGATATAAATGATTTATTCATATATAATTTATTCATAGTGTAAGAATATATATAAGGGTTGGCTGAAAAATTCTTAAGCTGACCAAGATACTATTGTTGCATTAATAAAATGGTAATTCCTGTGTATGGAGTGAGTGAGGGAGAAGCTTGCTGTGATTGGATATACCTCTTTGTGTGTTTATGTATGCATCTACCTGAACAGATGGAAGTGAACCGACATCTTTTAATATATTTCCTAAAAGTACCATGATTCATCCATTTCTATTTCAACCCTTACAAAATGACCATTTTACAGTGGGGCAGAGGGAATTGCCAGCAATTGCTGTCATAGATATTTAGTCAGAATTCCTTTGTAATGACTGATTTATTTCCCGGGTCCAAGAATTCCAAGCAAAAAATGTTTTCCCAGTAGTAATGGACATCTTTTCCTATTATTTAGGTTAAGCCATCCCAGAGGCAAGCTTCTTTAGCATAAAAATCACAACAAATTGTGTGTATATATATATATATATATATGAGTATAGATAAAAGGCATCATCTAATTTTATGTATTATATAGGTCTCTTAGCTAGGGGTTATACTGAAAACAAAATAGAATTGTTTAAAAATTAGTTCTACAAGTGACCTAAACATACAGAATCAGTTTTCTTTCTGCTTATTTTTTTAACCTATATATATAGAGTGGTTTAGTTGATTTGGTTTGGTTTGGTTTGGTTTTATGGCATATTAATCATTGTTGGTTATTTAATGCCAAATCCTGTTTTTACATATATATTAAATATATGATTTCTAAACACATTTTGTAGATATCCAAAGTTAAATGATCAAACAGCTCTATTTCAAACAATTCAATTTAGCATAAGTCAACAAAGTTAAATGGTTCCAAATATTTTTAAGTATCACTAAAATTCAATTAAACATCAGTCATTTGTTTACACACAGTTAAATGATTAAACAGTTCTATTTCAAACCATTCATTTTAGCATAAGTCATTTCTTTGCATTCAGTTTAAATGTCTAACAGTTCTATTTAACTCATAGATAGGACCTTATCAGGTGCTACCACTCCAGGTCAGAGTGGACCTGGGAGCGATGGTAATAAAGGGGTACACTGCATTCCCCAAAGCTCCAACATTACTGGAGCCTCACCATCACATTGTTTAATGTCATAACAGGACACCCATCATGACATTCTTACCCTTCTACAGTGATACAGTTGGTGTATTCTACAGCAGCAGCTGACAGAGTAGAGTTGCCATTTACTCAGGTTAGCTTACTTTAGCACTGTGTCAAATGTAAGAGATCACGAGAATGAATAAATTGTTTTCTAGAGTGACCAATGACTGAAATGATTTGTGGTTATATTCTACCAGCAATTACTTTTTTGCACAGACTGCAAATAAGCTTTAAATACTCCTGTGGGATTTAGTATGCCTTTTTAACTCTATCGTTGGATTTAGTACATGCTATAAACCAAACCAGTAGGAATCAAATTTACTAATAATGGTCTTATAATCAAGTTTTTTCACCTTTGCATAACACAAGGTACCCAGAAAAAATTTCTCTGCTTAGCCTAGTTTTTGTACAAAACCAGAAGCACGGGGCACTCGATGAGAATCAAACTTAGTGACAATGGTTGGTTAATCTTGCTTGTTAATCATTATATCACTCTTGGTATCACATCCAAGAGTTCATAGAGATGATTATTTTCAAATAAGATTTGATGCAATAAATAAATAATTTCAATCCATGCTCGCATTTTTATGGCAAAAGGTTAAATTTATGCTTTGTGTGCGAACAAATTTCCTCTCTCAAGCAGGTTTTCAGCAACCAATCATAATTTACCAAGAAGTAAAATGTTAGTCACAGAAGTAACTGGTACTTCCATCAACCAGCAAATTTAATTGAACTGAACATCTTTCAGTATCCAATCAATATCATTATTTACTAAGCTTTACTTAGTCTAGAACACAGGTCTTAGGTTGTTTAAGGTACTTGCAGTTACTAAATAGTCACTTATCTGAGTACTCAACAGGTTCATTGTTGCTTAACTTTGATGATCTGATAGAAACTGGTCTTTCTGTATAACTTGACTGTTAGGCATCCAAACCATGTTACTCACTATGCCATCCACTGGTGGATCTACTAATGAAGTTTGAATTTCTAAGCCCCAAATTCCTGAGAGGCCCCAGAAGTGATTCTACTCCACATTGCTTAAAAAATGGGTCTACTGTATGAGAAAGGGTGTCTAGGAAATAATATATCATTTGATATAAAATAATTGTGAGAATAAAATAAAAAAGGTTATTAAAGATGCAACCCTTCCTCTAAAAGTTCAAGTTTCAGGCCTCCCCCCCACCACCACTTCTATGTAGGTTTACCAGTGGTGTTATCTCAATGGTACCCAAAAAAGAGAAATAAAAACAGAACTTTTAAGAGAGTTTTTAAATATGAAAAAGAAAAAAATGAAAATGTAAACATGTGATTTGAAGTATCTGCTTTGAATTACTGGTCAAGCAATTGGGGAAACGAATCTGAAATATTGCCTTAACTAAGTAACCATTATGTCCAGTTGGAAAGCAAGTGGTCGCAGATATTTTAGACATGTTCTTTCGCCAGGAGCCAAAAAGAAATTGATAGACTGTCATTAGTAGAGCTCTCTTTTGTCTACTTCCTATTTTTTCTGATAATATGTTCCAAATCTCTTGGCTTCATTCTAGTGCCAAATACAGCTTAAAACGCACACAGAAAAGCAAAAATAATAAAGAAGCTATTAAGTATATCTTTAACTCCTAGCTCAAAAGAGTTCCCAGATTAGAATGAACAAAACTCCAGAGATCATAGCCTTTTTTTATTTGCTTATTTATTAAATCAATAAGTCCCTATAAAGACGACTTTAAGATCAAGTAAAGAACAAAAAAAAATACATATTAAAGTGGCTTCAAGATATTTATCAGAAAAAGTGTCCTCTTCCTCTTTCATTCTTATAAACCAAAGAAAAGCCTGAAAATGCCATTTTACTTGGCCTGATCACAGCTGCCAGACATCTGTTATACAAAAAAAGTCACCAAATATGTCCAAGATGCTGATACTTACTAAATCCAAGTATAGAATTAAAAAGGCATACACAATCCCACAAGGATATTTACAGCTTATTTGTAGTATGTGCAAAAAAATAATTGCAGGTAGAATATAAGAACAAATCATTTCTGTCATTGGTCTCTCGAGAGAACAATTTATTCATTCTGGTGATCTCTTCAATAATTTTCTTTCTATAATTTAGTGATTTCTTTTCGAAAAACAATCTATCAAATTTAGTACTTTCTATAATAATTCAATTACTCCTTTTAATCATTCTTTAAATTTGATCCTTTCTATAATGATCTATAAAATTATTTTCCTTTTTTTGATTGTTTAAATCAGTTCCATTCTATAATGATCTATATTCAAGTATATCTTTTCTAAAATGATATATCAAACTCTGCCTTTTCTATTAAATTGTTTCCTTTTTATAATCATTTTTGTCATTTCATCTCTATCATGATTTATCAAATAATATCATTACAATAATGATCAATTAAATCCTTTTATGATTCTTTAAATGACTTCCTTTCTATAATAATCAATCAAATTATCTCCCTTCTATAATAATCTTTTGAATAGTTTTTTTTTTATAATTCTTTAAATGAGTTCTTTCTATAATGATCAGTTGAATTACTTCCTTTTTAGGATCCTTTAAATGAGTACTTTTTTATAATGATCAACAGAATGATTTCCCTCAATAATCATCTCCAAAATGATTTCTTCTCGATAATGTTCAACAAAAGGATTTTCTTTTTATAATGATCTGGTAAATGCTTTACTTTCTACAATGAGGTAATAAATGATTGGTAAAAGCTTGAAAATATTTGTAGCCTCGATCATTGTATTATTGTTATAATTAAATAAAGTTATGGCTATCTTGTTCCTCAAGGGAAATTATTTAAGAGGCTAGGAAAAAAATGTATCCATTCTTGTGAGTCAAATTTAGCAGATGGACTGAAACAATAAAATGCAAAATGCCAGACATATCTTTATTGTTTAGATCTAAGAATTCTTTTAAATGAAATAGAACAAAAATATGAAAGGGAAAAAGAGAGAGAAATTGTGGATAATATACAAGGGAAATTTTAGAAATACCTTTGAAATAGACTTAGCTTTTTATTACTTGTGAATTCACTCACCTGTAGTTTATCTTCAAGACAGAGGTAAAAGAGAAAAAATCCAAAACAAGAAAACTGTTTCCCTTATAAATTTACAAATAAAGAAAAGAGATGTACCTCATTATGCATAATAACTAGTTGAGTAGAATATTATGAGTGAGTTTGATTCTCATTGGTGCTCCTTACTCCTGCCCTTGTGCCACAAATAAGCTTTGCTTATTTTATAAATAAAGGAACGAAAAGAGTACCTTGTATGGTATAATGATTATCAAGCGAGGCTACCAGATCATTGTTCATAAGTGTGACGGCAAATCGACTAAAATCCCAAAACGGGACTTTATTTTCGTACGTGTGAAGACGGGGCAGGTTGGCACTTGATCCCCTACAGAATAAGTCCTGTTCAGAGTTCTTCTCTCAGGCAGATAAGAACTGGCATATCACGTGAGGGAATAATTTAGGACCAGACTGACCGCCGCTGGCAAAGGGGTTCCAAATTTCACACTATCACACACCCACCAGGCCGCTAAACTTCTTTCCCTTAGATAACAGAAGAATACGGGCATATAGGTCTTAGTCGTAATAATATTAATATTGTAGTAGTTGGCAACTCCGGTTTCCCGTGTGATACTTTAGGAATTAATAGGACAATTCTAAGCAAGATAACATAAGGCGAATAGAAGCTGGAAAGAAAGCATGAAGTAACAACATAGACCACATGGTAAAATGAAAATACATAAAATCCTTTACTACTTATATATAAATGTTCAGAGTGTCAAAAACATATAATTGGACAGTCCACGAATATAAACGTCTTTTCTGACTTTTGTCCTTCTTCAAATTGAGAGAGAGAGAGTGGTAAACGAAATTTGGGTGTAAAGGAAAAATGTCCCCAAAGTTACTTATCTTATTTTCGACGGGGTTCCACTGGAGAATTTTCTTCTTTCACGGGCTACTAGACTTTGTTCTGTTTTTAGTACTGGCTTGAGGGACTCGGGTCTCTCATGTCTCAGTTAATCTTTTTGTCTTCAGCCCGGAGTAAAATGGCTATGGTCCGTCTGCCACGAGCCTTGCTCAAAAACTCCCTTTTTTTGTCCTTTACTTCCGCTGAGGGGAAGGGAACCCCACTTCCGTTTGGGGTCCCCGCCAATCATTTGGCTTCTCTCTCTTTTCCCTTCCGATGTCCGGCGACCTGAGGTCACTAAATGCGAACATCTGGTCTATCTCCTCTGTGACCCACATTCTCTCTTAACAGTCACTTTTTGACTGCTAGATAGTGCTAATAGCAACACGGGAGGATAGTATCATTCTTACCTCTTCGTCTCCGTGAGCTATCACGTGACAATAAGTTTAATTCTCAGTGAGTGCCCCACATTTCTCGCCTTGGGTCACAAATATGCTAAGCTAAGTAAACTATTAAAGAAACAAGTTTATTTTGTGGTATGATAGTTATTAAACTAGGCTAGCAGATCAATGTTTGTGAGTATAATTCTCACTGGGTGCCCTGTATTTCTAGCCTTACACCACAAATATGCTTTGGTAAGTAAATAAGTAAAGGAAAGAAAAAGGGTTTTTTGTATGGTATAGTAGTTATTAAACTAGTCAAGCAGATCACTGTTCATGACTTTGAATCTCATTGGGGACCCCATATTTCTGGCCTTGTACTCAGCTAAGAACCTCTATCAGTGTTTAATTACTTGCCTTTCTCTATTATTTAGAAACACAAAAAAAAACATCATTTTTGGATCAGATTGTTACTGATAAGAAAAAATGGATCTATAAATAGAAAATAAAATCATGGCTCAATTTCGGATGACCTTTCCCAATATTGGCCTTTGAGGTGGATGTATTCATAGGATGCACATCTAACCATTTTGAGTAGGCATCTACAATGATGAGGAGCATTTTCCCTTCACATGGTCCTGCATAATCTAAGTGCATAAGGGACTATGTTTTCTGAGGGAACTCCCAGGGATGCAATAGGGCCGCGACAGGCATTTTACGGTTGATCTGATATACTGAGCAACTTTGAACACAGCTTTCAATGTCCTTGTCTATTCCTGTCTCCCACACATAGCTTCGAGGCAATGCTTTTATCCTAAAAACACCTGGGTGCATATCATGTAGTTCCTTGTATCCAGTATTATAATTGTATATTTAAACGGAAAAAGCGGATAGGGTATAAAAACATGTTTATTCAAGATGACGCTTGATCATAACACACAAAAACAAGGGAAACAACTCCCACAGTCCCTGTACTGCATTTTAACCATATACAAAAACCTTCAATACCTCAATACAAAAATCAGAATAACAAATGGACAATATGACAGAACATAATGAAGTTTGACACAAGGACATTATGAGACACCCACTGAAAATAGAAATCTCTATGCAGCAGTAATGGATCTTAGAGATTAGCATATCAACCATAACATCTGTAGGAATCGCTCATAGTTGATATGACTGAATGCATTGTGTGTGAAACTAAAAATGTAGTTAGAAACCAAACAAACTGATGGTTACAAATTTATTAGGGTGAGTCAAAAGTTTTGCAATATTTTACCACCTGATAGTTTTCAGTATGTACATCACATAACCGAAGTAGTTCAAGCTGTGGAAGGTGACCCGCTTGGCAGCATCATGATAGTTGGTGTGATGATATTGCTTCACACCATGTGTGATTTGAAAACTACACAGGTGAATATGAAACAGAGTTTAATTTGGGAACTTGTGCTTTAGGAGTAAGGCCAGAATGCAGTGGAAGAAACCAAAAACATTTTTCTTGCAAAATATAAAGGTACATATAAACATGGTATAGTAGCCATATGGTTCTAGAAATTTTGGGGGGGTCACAAAAACTTAAATAATTAGTCAAGGCTGTGCTCCAAGCCATTGAGGCATTTCTGGCAAGTAGGGCTCAAAAAGTATAGGGCAATATTGGAATCCCCACATCATTTGTCACCTTCATGACCTCATCAAAAGCTTTCAGAGCTGCTGAATTGTGCCTCATATAATCAAAATATAGCAAAACCTTTGTCTCACCCCTGTAATAACAAACATTCAATATTATCATATCAATTATGCCATCTAAGTCACCTCCGCCAAGTTCTTTACTGTTGTTATTTACAATACTCTTAACTTTATGTTCTCAAACAAAAACAGACTAAATAAACCTGCTGTCAGATGTTCAAGGAATTTGATTTTCTTAATTTCCTTCAATTCTTTGAAGCTTTTTTTTTTTTGCTATTATCTATTCTCATATTCTGAGAACCACAAAAGAACATTCAAATAAATACTTCAATATCAACATCATACAACATACTTCCTTTTTAGACATCATTTAGTATTTTATTTATCATTTTTCCCATTAAAAGTATTCATTTCTATAGCATAAATCTAT
This sequence comes from Sepioteuthis lessoniana, assembly GCA_963585895.1. NCBI lineage: Eukaryota > Metazoa > Mollusca > Cephalopoda > Myopsida > Loliginidae > Sepioteuthis > Sepioteuthis lessoniana. The sequence continues at coordinate 143,436,941 of OY757905.1, read as the reverse complement.
TTTCATATATTATAAAGCCAAAATTTTCTCATGAATTTATTAAGCTTTGCTTAGTCTCACACAGAGACCTCTGGTTGCTAACTATACTTGTTGTTACTAACAGGTCATCCATCTAGCCAGCTCATTGTTGCTTAATTTCAGTGATCTGGTGAGAACTTATGCTTTCAGTATGGCTTGATCAGAAGTCCAGAATCATTCTCCGTTATTCCAAAGAGTTATAATAAGATAGCAAGAAACAAACTTAGAGGAAGTGCTGAAAAGTTCTCAACTTATTCAGAAAAGAAATGACCTTTTTTATGAAAATGTTTATTGGATTCTAGGGAGGGTTAAAGAAACTTGCAAAAGGGATGAATTGCAAGATGAATATGTGGTATAGCATGTTTCATAGTTCTGGATAATCGCTGTTTTGGTCAAGCTTAGAACTTTTCAGCTCCTCTTCATAGAAAAAGTGTTTCAGTAAAAACATAAATAGTCTGGAGACTGTTCAATATCATACATTCTTCAATGGGACAAATGCTGCTCACTAACAAAACAAATGTTAAGTTATATCAAAGATAAACAGATCACACAATCCAGACCAGAAGATCTGAGTTAATTTTAATTAACAAGAAGAAAAGAATTTATCATCCAGTGAATTTTGTTGTTCCAGCAGACTACAAAGTGAAAGTGAAAGAAGGCAAAAAGCTGTAATAATACCTAGACCTTGCTAGAGAGCTGAAGAAGCTGTGAAGCATGAAGGTGACAATAATGCAACTTGCAGTTGATGTACTTGGAATGGTCCTTAAAGGCTTGGAAAGGAGACTGGAGTATTTGGAAATCAAAATCATACAGAATGTAGCATTATCAAGATTGGACAGAATAACGAGAAGAGTCCTGGAGATCTGAGGAGACTTGCTGTCACTCAGACTCCAGTGAAAGATCAACAGTTAGAGTTGGTTTAAAAAAATCACAATGAAGATGAATATAGACAAAAAGAAAAAAGAAAAAACAAAATAAAAGAAAATATTGAATATTAAAAATCTTAGACAAAAATGACATCAGGATCTTTCTTGATCACTTTCAATGGGGTCTCACTTGAGACTAGTAGTCTTTCAAATGGTGTATTTAGTATGCATGCACCATAACCAAAAAGTCTTCTCTTGGGCTGCATTTAAGAATCGGATCAAAATAGCATATTTGACAGCCCATCTGCATTTCCCTACAGCAAGGTATCTCTATCATCTATTGAATAATTATGGGTTGGCAAGAACACTGCTCTTCGTTCAGTAACCGTACTGCTGTCAGCACTAGAGCTTTCCTTCAGAGGATTATAGCTCGACATGGCCAGTTGATGATCTGAGATGGAGGAAAAATGTTTTATTTAAAGATAAAAACTTGATGCTCTTTTGAAACGGTCTCTGGATCAAAGCCAATTTCAGCAAATTATGGCAGTAAAAACTTTGGATGCAAATGCACATTTTTTTCTCGTTCACTTGTCCCTTTTATCAAGACATTATCTGGTTGAAATAGAGAAAATGTCTCATGATAACATGAATTTCTTTTCCCAAAGATAATCTTTCAAGACTTTCTGTAATACAAAGGAAGAAAAGCTGAAAAATATTGCTTAATCCCATACTTTTCTAGACTGAATATAAAAGTAAAGAAAATTTTATGAACTTCCATTATTTATAGAGTGGTAATATTGTATTTTCCTGAAATTTTATAATTAATTGACAAGTAGTTACCAATACATACTTTCACTCACGAATGTTTAGTAAATACTTCTCTTTCTATAATGATCTACTGAGTAATTTCTTTTCTATAATGATCTTCTAAATGATTGTGTTACCATAATAATCTATTAAATGATTTTCTTTTTATAATGATCTATAGAATAATTTCTTTTCTATAATAATCAACTTAATGATTTTATAACTGAAGATCTATTAAATGAGTCCTTTCCTTTAATGATCTACAAAATAATTTCCTTTCTATAATGATATACCGAATGATTTCCTTTTTTTCTAGAGCTTTATGCTCCCAAAACATTTGTTTACTTTTGTACATTTGTGTATTTAAATAAAACTCAATGATTTCTTTTCTATAATGATAAACTGAATTATTCAGTCGCTATAATGATCTATTAAATGACTTAGGTAAGCCTCAGGGAAATACTTCCTGAACAATTGAAGCCAAGGAAATTTGATGACAAACTTTTGATTATCCAACACTTTGTATAAACACAATACAGTAGAGAAGTGAAAAAAAAGGCCACACCCTCCTTTTCCCTAAGAAAGGGGATATCAGAATCACTAAGAATCACAGGGGCATAACTCTTACTGCTATAGCGACTGAGGTTTAAAATGGCCCACTTCTTAATTGTATCCAACTTAAAATTGAGAAAATGTTTAGGAAAAATCAGATGGTTTTAGAAAAGATAAATGTACAGTTTTTCAGATTCTGACTATCCGCCAAATCATCAAAGGAGTACATGTAAAAAATTTTTATTTGTAGAAATCTCCAAGACATTCGATTCCCAACACAGAGAAAAGATGGAGTAAATTTCCTCAAAGAAACTGTTACAGCTATAATGATGCTCTACAAAAAACACAAAAGCAAATGTTTATTCAACCAATACAGTTTCCAACTTCTTTAACATCATCACTGGAGTTTTGCAAGGGGATATATAAGCACCTTTTCTATTTATAATTTATGTAAATTATATCAGAAGTATTTGGCCATCCTCAAATTTTTTTATTTCTCATCCAAAAAGTGTTATTTTTAATGAAACAAGTTAAGCACTAGAATGGTTTTATTTATAATATTAATACAAATCTTCCCTAGCCACATTAAATACAAATCAAACCAATAAAAACCTCAAAAAAATTATTAAATTTTTGATTCATCAGAATGTGACCCCCTTTGGCCACTATCACTGCTTCACAGATTCTCAGCACTCTTTCCACCAAAGACAAAAGGTTGACTGAAGATAGTTCTGCCCAGCTTTCCTGCAAGAGCTGCCAGAGGTGAGCTGTACTTTTGGGTTGTTTAGCTCTGACTTTTCAGTCAAGTTCATCTCACACCAGTTCAATGGGATTTAAGTCCACTGATTGCACCAGCCAAGACATCAGTGGAAAGATGTGCTGTTCCTCTTTGCTTTTAATGTACCCCTGACAGAGTTTACTTGAATGCTGGGTCATTATCTTGCATGAGTACAAATCCTTAACCCACAAGCCATGTTCCAGATGAGATCATGTAATGCTGCAGTATGCTATGAGAGCCAGTTTGAATAAATTGGCCCTTCATCTCATGCAAATCCCTGCAAAAGCTCCCCAAATCATAACAGAACCTCCCCCACGCTTTACAGCTGGTGTGATACAGGGGGTTGTAGCTTTTTCAGCAACTCTTCACCACACGTATTTGAGCTAAAGATTTTTAATTTTGATTTGTCAGTCCAAATGACTTTATTTCACAACTCTATTATGCAGTCTTTGCATACCTTGGTCCACTGAAGCCCTTTGATATTTTTTTGCTTCTTTGACAGTGGTTTCTTGACAGCAATTCAGCCATATAGGCCAGCTTCACAGAGTCTTCTTCTCACAGTGGATGTTGACTGTTTTTTCACAACATTGCTTCAGTTGTGCAGTCAAGTTTGGAGCAGTCTGCCTTTTGTCATGCTGGTTGGAGACTCTGATAAAACTGTCCTTTGCTTTCCTTTTGGTCTACCATCCCTACTTTTAGTCTTGTTTTGTCCTGTTTCCTGATGTCTCCTAACAGTATAATCCACTGTAGTTCTGGGAATTTCTATTTTTAGTACTAAAAAAATGCCTTCAAATAAATTTTTCAAAAGATATCTGGTTATCATCATCATCATCATCATTACGTGCCGCCAGCACGGATATCCCTGACCCTCTCTCGCCACTTCTCCCTATCACTCATCACCTCCGGCAGGTCTTCACATAGTTGCTGTATGTAAGTTCAAGCTGGTTGTCCTGCTTTTGCACGGCCATATGTGGGGGTCCATAGGAGTACATCACTTATGAGCTCGTCCTTGCTTCTCCAGCAGTGTCCTGCGTGTCTGATTCGTCTAACTTGTATAGTTTTCGTGATGGGGGGCAAGTGTCCGTATAGTTGGTATCTCTAGGGGTGTTGTCGCCAGGACTTGTTCAACACTGCTCTCAACATTCTTGTGTAGTTTCCATCTAGTTTCTTCTCCAGCCGTTTAGTTAGCGTCCATGTAGTGCATCCATATAGCAGTATCGACACAACCGCTGCCTGGAAGAAACTGCGTTTCATTTTATCGCTTAGGTCTGATTTCCATATGATCGAGAGCCTATAGATAGCCATCCATGCCTTCGTCGATGGTGTGTCGATGTCTTTTTCGGTTGATGGTGTGTCAGTGTCTTTTTCGGTTGATGAGACGCTACTTCCCAGGTAGGTGAATTTGTCTACTAGTTTCAGAGAGGCTCCGTCTAGTGTGGCAATGTTGCCCGTTTGGTTGTAACACATATATTCAGTTTTGTTTGCATTGACATGGAGGCCAATGCCAGCTGCGGCTCGTTCCAGACGATGCAGTAGTGTCTCTGCTTGATTAGGCGTATTCGCCAGTAACACCAAGTCATCAGCGTAGTTGGCATCGGTGATTGTTTTTGCGGGGTATCTTTTGCTTCTTCTCTTAGTCAGCTCGAAGCCATTTTCTCTGATTTTGTCGATCGAAGTTCTAAGCACGTAGTCTAGACAGATGATAAAGAGGTACGGGGCCAGCGTGTCTCCTTGTAGTACTCCTGCAACAATGTCAAAGTATTCCGTGTCTCCATCTGGTGAACGTACTTTCACTTTGGTTTTTCTGTAGAGAATCATTATTGCTGCTACGGTTTCTTTTGGTAGGCCGTATGCTAGTCGGATTTGCTCCATCTTCCCTCTGTGTATGGAATCGAAGGCCTTGGTAAAGTCGACAAATAGTAATGTCACCTGAAGGTTTTTTGCCCGAATGCCTTCAAGGATTCTACGGATGGTCAGTATTTGTGAGGTTGTGGATCTATATCTCCGGAAGCCATTTTGGTTTTTCCTAAGAATGTTGTCTATTTTAGGTTCTATGCGGTTTCGTAGTAGGGCATTGTAGATTTTGGCTGCTATGGATGTAAGTATTATCCCTAGGTAGTTCTTGGCTAGTCCGAGGTCACCATTTTTAGGGAAAGGAAGGATGCATCCCTTCGTCCATCTTTCTATCCTATTTTGACTATAGACTGCGTAGCATTGCCGGAGCAGTATATCATCGAATTGTCTAGTCTTCCACACTTCTGGGGGGATCTCATCTAGCCCTGCAGCTTTCCTATTTTTAATTCTTCTAAGAACTGAGTCTAGTTCTTCTTTGGTGAAAGGACCTAGTTTAATGTCTAATTGCTTACTGATAATTCTGGTGATCGGTTCATCCGTTATTTTCGGTGGGTTTCCTAATAGATTTTTAAAATGCTGTTCCCACAGCTTTACTCTTTTTTGTTGGCTTGCAGCTTTCAATTTTGCTTTGGCTGTGCTCTTCCTTCTACTTACTTCATTTATTGTTTGCCAGGCTATCCTGGATTGTCTATCTTCCATCGAGTCTCTAATCTTATCTATCTGATTTTGTATGTATTCTGCCTTTTCTTTTAGATATATTCCTGTTAATTGATGTTGTGCCTTTTCTAGTTTTCTGGCATTTGTGTTTGTTGGGTTCTTCCGATAGCTTTTGGAGGCAGTTTTCACGAGTGCACGTTTTTCTCTAACCACTAGCGTTTCCCAAGGGACTCTATATTTAGTTCTAGGTTTTGTTGGAATACACTTTGATGCCGCCTCAAGGTGTGCTTCTACAAAATTTTCATATTCGTCATTTGGGGTACCTTTTTCTGTCTTCTCTTGTAGTGCTTCAAATCTGTTTCTTAATTCTAATGCATATTTGTCTCTAATATCTCTGTTGTTAAGTAGGGCCCAGTCATAATGCTTGGTTGTTGCTTTTCGTGTGGCATTTTCTTGTAGGCTTAGTCGTACTTTGGCCGTAACTATTCGATGATCGGAGGACACACCCTTGAAAGAGGAGTATGCCTCGCAATTCATCGCACTATTTTTCCATTTCCTATTTATAAAGACTTAGTCTATCTGTGCTTTACTATTATTCGTGTATGTGTAGGTCCATAATTTCCCTCCCTTGAATTTTATTTAGTAAGATGACTAAAAACATTGTGGTGCTAAATTTGTTTCCTTAAAGATAACTCTTTTAAGATGAGAAATGAAAATTTTTGAGGATGCCCTAATACTCTTAACTGGTATGCAGATGATCTATTGTTTCTTGCAAATAGGCCCACTCAATTCAAATTTCTGCTGCATAGTCTGGAGCATGCAGGGGTATTGGCCTCCACATGAACTCAGATAAAACAGAGTTCACATATTTTAAAGAAGATGGTGTCATCTCCATATTAAATGGCAAGCCTTTTAAATTAGTAGACCATTCACATACCTCAATAGCAATATCTCATCTACTGAAGAGATGTCAACATTTGCATTGGAAAGATATGGACTGCTATTGATAGCTTATTGATCATATGAAAATCTAATCTCTGTGATAAAATTAAAAAGGTCTTTTTTCAAGCTATAACTGTGTTAGTATAGCTGCAACACTTGGACTTTAACAAAATGCTTGGAGGAAAAGCTAAATAGAAATTATAAGAGGTTGCTGCATGCTGTTTTGAACAAATCCTGGAAGCAGCACCGAACAAAACAGCAGCTTTATTGTCATTTACCTTCCATTTCACAAACTATCCACCTCAGGTGGACAAGACATGCTGGGTTCTGTTGATGAAGTAGAGATGAACTCATAAAATACTTTTTCCTATGGACTCCTACATGTGGACACACTAGTATCAGCTGACAAGCAAAGATTTACATTCATTTGCTCTGTGCAGACACTGGATGCAGTCTATAGAACCTGCTAAGAGCAATGGCCAATAGGGACAGATGGCAAGAAAGAGTCAAGGAATCCATGTAATCAGCATGGCTTCATGATGAAATAACTTCCTTTCTATAATAATCTATTAAATGACTTCCTTTCTATAATGATATATTCAATGACTTCCTTTCTATAATAATCTATTAAATAACTTCCTTTCTATAATAATCTATTAAATGACTTACTTTCTATAATAATCTATTCAATGACTTCCTTTCAATAATGATCTATTAAATAACTTCCTTTCAAAAATGATATTTTAAGTAATTTCTTCTTCATAAAACCTTTCTGTCATGCAATGCTATTGACTGATTTTACTTTTCCTTTTTTTTTCTAAAACACTTTTCTAGACTGGATGAATTCTTTAGCCGAGAAGAAAATTTTTGTCCCCCTATTGTGGCCATCTTATTTTTTCCTGAAATCCCATCTGTATTTGCCAAGTACTTGTCAATACATACTTCCATTGCATGGTCAGTCACATATCAACGGACATAATAGTATCTTGAATTATATCAAAAATGGAGTAAAATTATTAAATGTAGTCAAATTGATATGATAGAGAACCAAAAAGAAGCAATGAAAACGCGTATACACAAGACAAGGTGATGCTTGTTGTCTGCTTGCATCATACTGGGTGCATTGAAAACAATACCACTCACTTAACCAATCTTAATTTAGGAAGATATAAAGTGGGATTTTTTAAATTCATGAAGGGGAGATCTTTTTGTTCCATTAATCATAGGCCATCCCCAAAGGAATGGTATGTGGGGGTACAATTTAACTATCTTCCAAATTTAAGGTCTTTACTTGTCTTTTGCCAGCAATTGACGGACTTATTTTCAAAATTCTCTAACTTTCATGTTTCTCACACTTACAATGAGATTCCCCACAGTTGATTCTGAGTCAAATAGATATTTACCAAGGGTAGGAAGTCTGCTATGTTATGACAATATAACAAATAACTTTCATCACTAAAATAGATAATTTCATCTAGTAGGAAGCCAATAATATCAAAATGTATCAAAAACATTTTTACCTTTTATTTACCTTTACTCCAAAACTTATTTCATGTTCACAACTAAAAACTGTCTATGACTTGATTATATTATAAATATTATTATCATATTATCAACACATAAGAATATGCTGACTGTATTCCTTGCAGAGGGATAAAATATTTTCAAAGAGAAGTATCCTGGGTATGACACTAAACTGCATCTGATGGTGAGGCTTCACCTCTGTAGCTATGTGCATAATTTATCCATGAAGAAGATTAAACCAAAAGAAAGATTAGGTTATGTGTATTATTAATCCATGAAGAAGATTAAACTACAACCAATATTAAAACACAAGAAACATTAAGTGATGTGTATAATTAATTCCTAAACAGGATTATATAACAAGCAATATTAAACCACAAAAAAAGATTAAACTCTATAATTAATCCATGAACAGGATTGTGCCACAAGATTAAGCCATCTACATAATTAATCCATAAACAGGATTATACCACAAGCAATATTAAACCAGAAGAAAGATTAAGGTATCTGCATAATTAATCCATGAACAGGATTAAACAACAAGAAAGATTAAGCTATGTTTATAATTAATGCATGAAGAAGATTAAACTACAACCACTATTAAAACACAAGAAAGATTAAGTGATGGGTATAATTAATTCCATGAACAAGATTAAAACAGTACAAAGATTAAGCTATGTGCATAATTAATCCATAAACAAGATTAAACCTCAAGAAAGATTAAGCTTTGTACATAATTAATCCATGCACAAGATTAAACCACGCACTAAATTAAACCAGAAGAAAGATTAAGCTATGTGCATAATTAATCAATGCAGAAGATTAATCCACAAGCAATATTAAACCACAAGAAATATTAAATTATGTGTATGATTAAGCCATGAATAATATTAAACCACACCCTATATCAAATGACAAGAAGGATTAAGCTACCTGCATAATTAATCTTGAAGAAGATTAAATCACAAGAAAAATTGAGCTATCTGCATAATTAATCCATGAACAAGATTAAACCAGAAGAAAGATTTAGTAATGTGCATAATTAATCCATGAACAAGATTAAGCCACAAGCAATATTAAACCACAGGGAGGATTAAGCTATATGCATAATTAAGCCATGAACAAGATTAAAGTGCAAACTATATTAAAACACAAGCAAGATGTTGTAATGAGTTGGTCGGTCGATCAACTTGACACCCCGAAAGCGAGTGGAGGTGGGCAGGCACAGAAACTGTGATTGGTAGTTGGCTTGTCTATGCAAATGCGTGATGTTTTGCATAGGCAAGTTACCAAACTCTGTGTAAAGAGCTGGAATGAGAGAAGGAGCGAGACATTCTGAGAGGTGTAGACTGTGCACATCACTACGGCAGTTGGTTGGTTGGTTGGTTGGTTGGTTGGGTTTTTATGGTATATCAACCTTTGTGGTTATTTAATGCCAAATCCATTTTTATACAAATAATCAGTTCTATTTCAAACAATTCAGTTTAGCATGAGTACACAGTTTGTCAAAAACATTTCTGTTTCAAGCAATTCAGTTTATTTGCACAGTTCTAATTCAGCTAATTCAGTTTAGTATTAGTACAGATTTTGTTTACACACAGTTAAATGTCAAAACAGTTCTATACAAACAATATAGTTTAGTGTAAATACAGTTTCAATGTCAAAAACAGTTCTATTTCAAAGTCTTCAGTTTAGCATAAGTACACAGTTTAATTGTCAAAAACATTTCTATTTCAAACAATTCAGTTTAGTCAAACAGTTCTAATTCAAACAATTCAGTTTAGCATAAGTACAGTTAGTTCTATTCAACCCACAGGTAGGGCTCTATCAGATTGAACCTGGAAGCAATGGCAATAAAGGAGTGCTCCACATTCCCCAAAGCATCATCGGAACCTCACCATCAGAATCTTTAGTGTCATATCCAGGATACTCATTAGGAGGGGGTTACTCCTCTGCAGAGGTGCAGTCGATGTATTCTACAGTCCCAGCTGACTGGGCAATACACAGTGTTAATGTCAGAACAGTTTTATTTCAGATAATTCAGTATAGCAAAAGTACACAGTTTAGAAGTCAAAACAGTTCTATTTCAAACAGATCAATTTAGCATAAATATGCAGTTTAAATGCAAAAAAATGTAAACTCAAGAAACCAAGGTTTAGTTCTATTTAACCCATAGATAGAACTCTTATCCGGTGCTACCACACCGGGCCAGAGTAGACATGGGAGTAATGGCAATAAAGGGGTAGTCCACATTTCCCAAAGCTCCAATATTACTGGAACCTCACCATCAGATTGTTTAGTGTCATATCTAGGACACTCGTTGGTGGGGGTCTTACCCTCTGCAGAGAAGCAGTCGGTGTATTCTACAGCCCCAGCCGACTGGGCGAGCAGCAGTTGGAGAGAGACGGGATTTTTTTTTGTTTCATGACACATTTCAACACAAGCTATTTCGACAAACCTCAGACGTTAACTTACGTTTTTTCTGAACCCAGCAGCAATGGCAAGGACGCCTTTCGACCTGCGGTCGATTCCTGAGTTTGGAGGGGCTGCATTAGATGAACCAGTTATAGAATGGCTCGAGCGAGCAGAGATTCTCCCCTTGAGGTTGACGAGTGGGTCTCTCGCTGTGTATCGGCAACTCAGCAAAGAACAGAGAGCTGATATCGAGGACATCAAGCGCGCTCTCACCACTGCATTCGCCGTAAATGTTTTCGTGTCATTTGAACAGTTTGCAAGACGGCGACTTCGCGATGGAGAGACAGTCGATGAATTCCTGGCACCACTCGAAAGACTGGCTCGCCACGTTGGAGAAAGACCACCTGAAAAATGGATAGCCTGAGCGTTTGTTGCTGGGTTGCCACAGCATGTCAGGCAGCAGCTTTTGGGCGTCGGCGCGAACGGACCCTTTGATATTAGATCAACTCTGTGTAAGAGCTCGAGCCATCCTAGTTCAGGATTATAGACCTCTAAACCAAATTGTCGCAGCGGTCCAGCGGTCACGTGCTAATGTCGTGGAGGTGATGGCTAACCAGAATGGAAGAAACTCAGTATGCTGTCCGTGCACCAACCCCAACTACCTGGATAATGGCTGCACCCAGGGAGGTGCAACGAGGACGGACAACCAGGTACGACGATCACGCCGATGGTTACGGTGCTTCAGATGCTAAAGGATGTGTCGCTTTGCATCGGAGTGCCCGTGAAATGACCCAGGGGAAAAGACGCCAGCGCCGGTCTCCTCCCCAGGCAAGTGAACACTGAGGCGCTACCCGTGATTAAACTGCTCGTTGATGGACGGAGATGTACGGCCCTTGTCGACTCCGGTTGTTCTAAAACGTAAATGTGCAAGTCAGCGTGTGGTTCGTAGAGACCTAGAGAGGCAAAGGTTGTAACTGCCGACGGAAAAACCCTTATCAGCCTGGGTGTGGGCACAGTGGAGCTGAAAATCGATAACATACGCCCAGTAACCGTGGAGGTATTGATTGTACATCAATACCTTGTTAGGGCTTGACCTCCTGATTGGAGTCGACATAATTGCGAAGCTGGGAGGAATCCATATAAGTGGCTCAGGTGAGGCGAGCTTTTCAGCTGAGAACGTTCCCTACAGAACCTCCATTGCAATAAACGAACCTGAATTCAGCGCAATTTTCGACCAGCGCAGGCGCGTAGGGACCGTAATGTGGAAGTGGGCGGGTGGCCGAATGCCCGCGCCACTGAAAAATAGAATAGTTCCCGATTCTGGAGCGGATACGAAAATGAATTGCCACACTAGATAGCAAACGGCTGGCTTATGCCGTACCTCGAGGAGGAGCTGGGGCCGCCTCGAGAATTGATTCCTTTGATGGTGATAGTGCAAGAGAATAAGGGGGAAGTGAGACCGGTTATGGACTACAGAGAACTGAATAACTTTGTTGACGCGTATACGGCCAACGCGGACGTTTGTGCCCAGAAATTGCGGGAATGGCAACAGCAAGGGAGCAACGTTGCCACTCTCAAGTCCGAATCCACTGTCTACTCTGACCCTTTCAGACTGTTACGATAAAAGGCGGAGATATTGCCTCACTCGATTGGAATTTGGTCTTAAAGTGGCACCAAAGATCATGTCAGCGATTATGAATGTGGTCATGACGCAGGATGAGGAAATTCCAAGGGCGACGTCATCCTACATTGACGATCCCTACGTCAGTGAAAACGTGGCCTCTTCAAGGAGGGTTAAGGAACATCTAGAACGCTTTGGCTTGGTGTGCAAAGCCCCAGAGCTGTTCCAAGATGGAGCGAATGTACTCCGACTACATGTCAGTGGTGACGGAGAAAAACTTCGCTGGAGGCTGAAGAAGCTACAGCTCTAACGAGCAGGATAAAACAATAAACAACACTTGCCAGCTCGGCGGCCCGGCTGGCATCCGGCTAACAGACAAAAATGTCAATGAGCGGGCCGGTATATATGCACGCTGGTATCGCCACTCCTGGGCTGGCAGCCAAACACCATCCAGGGAATGGATTAGACCACCTGCGCATTGTCGAACGCCCCGATGCGCATATAATCTTCCCTTCCTCATACTCAAGTCGGTATTGACTTTGACGCGTAATTCAATGCGTAAACTACACTCATGTACAATATACAACAGAACTTCGACAGAGGCGAGGCAGTGATGTCCCGGAAGTCCCACCGGTGATCACTCGCCGGAGCACCTTCTCCATGTGTGGGAAAATGGCCTACCATTTTCCCGTATGTGGCTGGCTCACAGTGGCGGCAGCAGCCATAAAGCATCGCGTGACTTCTCTTACATCAGGATGGGACGACGAGGTGCACGACGTTACCCATGAGATGCATGATAACTGAAACTGTGGAGAGAGTGATGCAAGACGATCCCGTGCGAGGTGACTGGTGCGTTAACGGGAACGAACTCGCCGTTTGGGTGGATGCCTGCTTGCTGGCTATGGGTGTCGCCCTTGAGGATAACGGGTCTATCACAGATGACGCTTGCTGGCTACGACCAAAAAATGACACGCGGCATATAAACCTGGCCAAACTAGATGCTACTCTGAAGGGGATTTACCTGACGCTCCAATGGTAAGCAACGGTGCTACACATTGTCTCGGACTCAGAATGCACCGTTGGATACCAGATGCACTGATTGGAAGAGCGAGATGTTGATACGAAGATGGCTTGTTACGCTTACTGAAACTATCAAAGAGTACAAGAACCTGTTCATGGATGCTTTGACTCGCGTTCTGCAGCGTTGGTTGATTGTTGCTCGGAACGAGTTCGAATTTCTGCAGCTACCGTGTACTGCTTCCGCGCTCAGTATAGACCAAGAGCGGTCATGAGCATACATGAACAGAGTGGGCATCCCGGGAATAAACGGATGCTCTACTTCTTAAAAATGTTCGACCCAGCAATTAAAAAGGCGGACGTCAGGATTGTAGTGCAAAGGTGCGAGACGTGCCTGTAAATCGACCCAGTACCGGTGCAATGATAAAAAGGAAACTTGAGTGTTTCAAACAGGCTGGGGATAGACGTTACGCATGTTGGCAGTCAGCTCTATTTGACTATTATCGGCTGGAATGGTCCTTCTCGCTTTGCCATTTGGCGACTGCTGTATTGATAGGACACTGCCAGCATAATATGCCCATGAGTCCATCTTTTACGATCGGGGCCCACCTGCCGAAATATTACCAGTCAATGGTGCAGTGTTTTCTTCAGAGCAATTCTCGCAGTTCCTGAGAAAGTGGGGTGCTTGGCTTCGGTTCTGGTGTGCCTACGTGCCGGCGGGAAACGGCATAGTTGAGAGGAACCACCGGTCTATAAAAGTAATTGCAGTCAAGAAGTGATGTTAGATCTCAGAAGCAGTCTACTGGTATGATGCGACACCCAAGGACGGTGATTCGCGTACAACAGTACTAACATGGTGTACGCCTATCACTTACGGCTGTGAGGCATTGATATCGCAATGGCTCCTTGCAACGCGCAAGGAAAAACAGAATTGGTGTCGTAGTGTGGGTTAAAACCCCGCACAGCAAGTGTACGGACAAGCTTAGAATGAGGCATGTTACCGAAATTATCAGCCCGCAGTCAGTGCGTGTCGATGGCATGCCTCGCCATGTTAAAGACTTGCAGCCAGTTGTAGGGTCAAAACCGTCATCAGACGATGAAAATGACCCAGAGGATAGTGCATGATTGGTGTATCTAAAGTCGGATCCGTTGACCGCTGCCTCAGACATCAGCATTTTACCTGCAGACACCAACGTGGCCAACTGTTTAGATGCAGATGGCAGCTCAATGGACGAGAGTTCATCCGAGGACGAAAACCCTGTAAGCTCGCTCAGGAGGAGTGCCCAGCAGAAGAGGTCTGCCCTGAGTTGCAAGGTGTGTGATCATGACAGAAGGGTACTACGAGATGAATCTGGGAATCTGCCACCACGTAGCAAGCGAGTTTGCACCTGTGTGGTCATCCCGATATGTCAAGCGTGCAAGTTGTGTCTATGCGGGCACAGTCACCAGGCAGACGTGACCTTCTCTCAAGTTGAGGAGTTTTGTGATCTTAAGATCGGGGGAGGGCCTGTAATGAGTCGGTCGGTCAACTTGACACCCCTAAAGCGAGTGGAGGTGGGCAGGCGCTTAAACTGTGGTGGCTGGCTTGTCTATGCAAATGTGTGATGTTTTGCATAGGCGAGTTACCAAGCTCTATGTAAAAAGCTGGAATGAGAGGAGACAGACATTCCGAGAGGTGTAGACTGTGCGCGTCGCTACAACAGTTGGAGAGAGACAGGATTTTTTTTGTTTGTTTCATGACACATTTCAACACAGATGTAACCAGAAACAAGATTAGGAGATGTCAATTATTAATCCTTAAACAAGATTAAACCACAAGCAGGGTTAAAACATGAGCAAACTCATAGTTTTTCATTGCATTAGAACTGAATAAATTTACATTTATATTTCTAGATAAATGAATAAGTAGATCTATGTATGGGTATTTGCGGCCACTTTCCCAGGGAGGTGACAGTGAGAGTGATGGCAAAAGGATATATTCGGAATATATCTTACACCTAACTCTTTGACATGATTGGAATTCCACTCATACAGAATTTATTTATTTATTTTATTATTTATTTTATTATAAGTGAATACAATCTATTGGATGACCCCTTAATCTTATTCAGGGTTTCAAATAACCTGTTTGCCACCCACAATCATGAATATTCTTTTAAAGGAATAGAAAATAATATTATCACTTTAGTTGACTGAAAAGTAGAAGATAGATTCTAAAAACATTTCTAAACTTAAATATGACAATTCCCTGACCTTTTTCAAAACTAATAACTAATCCCAGCAGCATCAATTTCCTTTGACTCTCTCTCGCAATCCCTCCCCATTCATCATCACTCCCGGATAGTTCTCTAGACGGCACCCAGTGTCAACACAGACCTAATGAATGTAAGTGTTTACTGGTCGGAAGTCAACAGGAGAACCTTGCTTATTAGTTCATTCTTACTTCAACAGCAGTGCTCAACATGTATTGCCGATCTTACTTGAATGGTTTGAAAGTGGCAGCTGTGTCAGTACTATTCTATGGTTGCACCATTTGGACTCTAATGAAACATGTAGAAAAAAAGATAAAAGAGAACTACACAAGGATGCTGCATGCTATTTTGGACAAATCCTGAAGCAGCACCTGACGAAATAGTAGCTGTATAGCAACTTTACCTCTTAACAATAAATGTTGCTCCTAATTTCAAGCTTAACTTGGTTGTTTTAAAAATGTGATTTAAAAATTAGCTTGAAATTCAAAATGAGAAATGAAAACAGAAAATATCTAAATATTTCATTAAGAAATTAGAAATATAATCATTAGTCAAATATAATGACATCAAACTGCTAACAATGTTGACGATAGTCAAAATAATTATGATAATTGAGAATGCTACTATTCTACTTAACTGACTCAATACTACTTATATATATATATATATATATATATATATATATATATATATATATAGGAACTACACAAGGAAGCAGTGTTTTGAACAAATCCTGGAAGTAATAACCCACAAAAGACCAGCTGTAAGACCACTTACCTCTCATCTCACAAACTATAAAAGAAGTAACTTAGACTCAGGTCACCATTTTTATTTCCCACAATACTAACCATTATGCTAAGATCATTGGAGAGCAAAATATGCATATGTTAGTCAAATGGAGTAAGACACTTTGATATAAGCAATGCCAGGTATCCTTGCTTGTCCAAACTAATGATTGTGAGGCAGCAAATTCTGTATACATATATTTTAGCTGAAACAAGTTTAACTCATCAGCTTATCTCATCAGTTTACCATTTACAATCCTTACCCAGTCAATGGGACTTAAAATATGCTGTTTACCCTGTAGGAGAGTACCCAGCAAAAAAAGGGTATCCTGGGGTGACACTAAACAGCACTGGCAAAGAGGCTGCAGTTCTGAAAATTTGGGGTGTATGAAGTACCCTTTCATTACCATTACTCCTAATTCCACTCTGACCTGAAGTGGTTGTACCTGTTAGCTGGAGGAAGAATAGTTCAAGATTTGAACTCAGATCACCATATCCATTTGCTATGATGATAACTGTTGCAATATAAGTGTGTCCCTTGAGAAAGATATGAATCTTTGTAGTCCTGGAGAGGGATGAGCTCCACCAAGTTATTCCTGCCCAAATAATGCTTCATGGGTAGCATCTTAACAACAAAACCAAAGTTATGGGACCAGTGAAGAAGTAACAATAAAATGATTAGAATATTACAAATAATATCTTTCTGTTTATCTTTGAAAAGAATTGTTAACACTGAAAATACTCTTCAAATGAGTGAACCTATTTTTTGTATTCTTTAGGCTGTTAAGACTGATTTTTTCTTTAGCCTTTGTCAGCTGTACATTCTGTGAACAAAAAACTTTTTCAAGGAAAATAAAATCCAAGTAAAATACTGGGATGACTCCAGTTTTGTAATATCTCAGTAATGGGAGGCACAATTTGGCAGCTCCAGGTATTTTTGCCAAGGTCATAAAAATGCTGAACTTAATTGCTACCAGCTGGATTTACCGCTGAGATTTGGAGCACAGCTTTGGAATCCATGTTTTTAAGGCGACCTGATATTGCCTGATTGCCAAGTATCTTGCAATTCAAGCAAAATATCTTTAACCATCTGGTTACTATAGTTATTAACTGTATCTTCATCTATCACACAACAAATGGGCGTGGTTGCTTCTATCGCATTATGGCCCAGTTCAAATTCATAAAAAGTAAGTTCCCAAATAAGACTATGTTACATATTCATCTGGGTGACATTCAAATCACACACAATGTGAAGCAATGCACAACATGTTAGTGCACCAACTACCACAGTACAACCAACCACAGCAAGTACTTGAACTGCTTAAACTGCTTCAGTCATGTTCTATAAATGCTGCCAACTACCATCCAACAAAATATTGCAAAACTTTTGATTCACTCAAGAATTAGCTTTGGTTTTTATATTTATTAATTACAACGAAAAGAATGTTATCTGTAAACATGGATAAATTCATTATTTTCAAAAAGCTTTGACAAAAAACCTAGAAAAAGTCACAGGCCTGAATCAAACAGGAAAATAGAGAAGACTATTTTCTGTCTGTATTTTGAAACCCAACTAGCTTACCCAATTTCTCTAGAGCTGACCCTCCAGACAATGGAAGGCCAGGGTGAGATTTATTTCAAGTGTTCAGACTACTGCACTAGCAACACTGGGCAGCCCACCCTGAGAAGAACTCATGGGTGGGGAAGGGAAAATATGTAATTTTGTGTTTGGGCAAAGTGAGCTAATGTCTCAAATGAATAACTAAAAGTGTAAGAGAACAAATGGAAATAAAGCAAAGAAGGTGGTGGTGGTGGTAGTGGTGGTGGTTGAAGGAAAATGGAACAGAATGAAAAGAGGAAGAAGAGAATAAGATATAATATTAAGAAGAAGACAGTGAAATAGAGTGGAGATAAAGTGAAGAAAGAAAGGAAGGAAAAGAAAGAGAGAAGGAAAAGAAAGAGAGTAGAGACATAGAAAGAAAGTAAGAAAGAGAGAGGAAGGGACAAAGAAAGAAGGCAAGGAAAGAGAAGAGAGGCATAGAAAAAAGACAAAGAAAGAAGGGTAATAAAAGAGGAAAAGAGAAGCAAAAAGAGAGAAAAGGTATAAGAAGAAAGAAAGAAAATGAAAGAAGAAGAAAAGAAAGTGGTTATAAAAAGAAAAGAGAAAAGAACAAAGGAAAGTAAAACAATTATATTATTATACCTGAAAAAGAAAAGAAAGAATGGAAATATTAAAAATAGAAAGAGATATAAAGATTGTAAATAAATAGAAAAATGAAAAAGAAGAAAAGGAGAATTAAAAAAAGAAATTTTATTTTAGAAGGAGGAAAATTAGAAAAAAAAAAGAGAATGAAAATAGATCCGTAATAGAAAATAATCAAAAAAAGAAAGGAATATTGCTACAGATTTTACAAGCTTGAGTTCAGTAAAGAACAAAATGGTTGACTATCCACAATATCTATACAAATACAACCAATAGAGAAGCCATTGTTTATAACCAAATAAACAATGGCAAGCCTCTTAGGAAGACAAATGATGAGATATAATGAGAGGATTGTAGGGAAAGATATAGAGTGGTTTTCGAAAAGAGAGAAAGAAAAAATGCAAATGAGATCAGAGGCAAATAGATAAAAAATATGACTGGAAAGAAAGAAAGAAATAAAGAAAGGAAAGCATGGAAAGAGAGAAGGAGAGACTGGAAAGAAAAAATGAAAGAAAGGATAGTGGTAAAAGAAAGACGGACAATAGAGAAGGAGAAGGAAACAAAAAAAAGAGAAAAAGAGAGAGAAAGAAGGACAAAAGTCCAAAAAGAGAAGAAAGAAGGAAATTGAGGAATGAGAGTCTAGAGGCAAAAAAAAAAAAAAAATAAAGAGAGAAGGGGATGAGAAGGAAAAAGAAAATCCAAGAAAGAGAGGCTAGAGGCAAAAGAAAGAAAGAAAGAAAGAAAGACCAGCTGACAAAGAGAAGGAGAGGGAAAGAAAGAAAGAATTAAGATATAAAGTGAGAAAAGGGGGAAATAGAGACAAAAAGAAAAAGAAAAAAGAAAAACAAAATAGAGAGTAAAGAAAAAAAGTATTTGTAAAAATCAAAGAAATAAAATCTTTAAAAATTAGAAATTAAAGATTAAGAAAGATGAAAAAGAGAGAAAGAAAAACATAGAAAGAAAAAATAAAGGAAGCAGAAAAATTTATAAAAAGAAGAAAGAGAGAGGAAGAAAAGAAGAAGATATGAATGAAGAAAAAGGAATATAGAATAAAAGACAGAATGGTATTTTAAAGAGAGAAAGTGGGACTGAGTAAGTGTGTGTGAGAGAGAGAGAGAGAGAGAGAGAGAGAGAGAGAGAGAGAGAGAGAACAGAAAGGACGCTGCAAATGAGTGTTAACATCAAATAAAAAGATACAGAACAAGACAATGCTATAAAGAGTTCAAATATAAGTGAGAGAGAAAGGAATGCAGTGAGGAGAGAGTGAGTGAAAGAAAAAGAAAAAAAACTAATACGATTAAAGAGAGAGTTAACTCAGAGAGAGAAAGAAAGAGAATAACAGAGACTAGCAAAAGAGAAGGTAACCAAGAGTAAAAAAGAAAATAATAAACAAGAATAGAAAGAGAGAGTTGATTGATATAAAGAAAAAGAATAAAAACGTGAAAGAAAGATGGAAATAAGTATTCAGAGTGAAAAATAGGAGAGAGAGAGAGAGAGAGAGAGAGAGATTCTAATTTAGAAAAAGAATGAATTGAAATGAAAAAGTATACCAAAGAATGAAAGAAAGAAAAAGACATCGAGTGAAAGAGAAGGAGATTCGAAAGATAAGAGAAAAAGAAGCATGAATTATGGATGTGAAAGAAAAGGAAAAGCGTCTTGAAAAGAGAGACAGTAAGAAAAGACATGAAGCAAGGAGGAGGTCAGAGAAGGAGGAAATGAGTGAGAAAGATAGAGAGGGATACATTGGGAGAGTGAAAAAAATCAATGACCATTCCCTGATTTGTTTGACCCACAATAGTTGTGTGTTGAGTTGCTTACTTGAAATTTGAATACCCCCACTCAAGGCAAGCATTGAGGAGAGGTAGGCTGCATGTTTTCGCTCAATATCTCCAAATCTCATTCACTCCATCACTTCCCATCCATCTTTGTTGCTTTCTACCCTTAAAAAAATTACCCTCCCCTACCGCTGTCATTGTCAATCCATGAAGTCAGCATCATTTCTGGTCATCTTTTAACCTTTTGACTTTGTTTTGATGTTGTTGATGGTGATGTTGTTGATACTGATGGTGTTGATACTGATATTGATGTTGATGGTGTTCTGGTGTTTGGATGACAAACATTGTTTTTATGAGTGTGTTCCACTGCACTAACATCTACTTAGAACATGTTGATTTGTTTGTATTTTGTTAGATTTGGTTATTATAATTCCTTTTGAGTCAAATGAACTAAATTGGAGGATGCACAGCTGATATATTGCCAACAAAATAACATAATGAAAATAATCCTTCCAATGAGTTACATGTAAATTAGTTTTTGTCTTTTTGTTTTGTTTTTTCTGATAGATCCACAGACTGAACTCCATTTGAGTACATAAAATGGTTGTACTCTATAAAATTAAAATGAAATAGATTGTAACCAAAGCTAATAGTTTCCTCAATAAAAGATCTAGAAATCATTACGGTATTTTAGAAATTATCAGTTTATCCATCAGTCTATTGACTTTTGGGAGTTGCTTGATGGCCGAAAGGGTATCAAGTTTTCTTGTGAGGTAAGTAATCAATACTCCGACCAATGCTGATTTTCAAGAGACAACTGATCTATGTCATTTAGTTCATATCTTTCCCATCTAATTTGTATAGATAGATAGATATCTGTGTGGGTATATATATATATAAATATATATATGAAACAGTTTATAACTGTCTATCCACCACTCTGTGTCCATATCTATCTATTTACCTATCTCTACCATCCTATTCCTATCTATGTCCATCTATCCAGTAATCTATATCGGTTTATATCTATATATCTATATCAGCCTAACCTATCAGTCAGAGTGTATTTTATCTTAATCAATTTATATCTAAGTTAGTTCATGTCTATCTCAGTTTGTACATATCAATCTCACTTATGTAATATCTATCTCAGTCTATTAATATCTATCTCAGAATAACCTACAAAGGATTCTTTTTTTCCAAACATTTCATATATTTAAAAGATTTGCAATCCTTTATAAATGGAAATACTCACATTTTCATATCTGTTGACTACTATATATCTAATTATGTAATTACACGCAGACACATATTCAAAAATATTAATGCTTGTATTTATGTCAGCATATTTATATAATACTCATAGAAATCAATATGCATACAAATATATATATATATATATATATATATATATATATATATATATATATATATATATATATTCCCACATTTATAAGGAGTAGACATATCATAAACACATCATTTTCATCAATGTTAGTAAGTTTCACTTTAATTTCTCTTAAATTCACACTTGACTCTTACTTTCATTTTCATGTCTCTCTCTCTCTCTCAAGTAAATAAGATTCCTAGATGCTAGATGCTAGCAATTTTAAAAATAGTATCATTGTCTCCAAGAATTCTGTATATATGAACACAGATCTTCAGTGGAACCTGAGACATCTTCTCCCGTTTCCTGTATTATTTTTTCCCGTAAAAATTCCAATGTTCCATCAGTAAGTTTTAAGTCATAAGTTAGAAGAACTAGCTCAGTTTCAACTTTGATCTTGACCAGAAAGCAAAAAAAGAGGATGAAAAAAAGTTTTTATAGAATTGTCAATACTTTTTTTTATCACTGAAGGACAAAAAAAAATCATTCTTTGTAATGTAATATTAATTCACACACAAAATTGGTATTGCAAAAAGGATTTATTTTAAAATTAAAACTGCGCATTTTTTTATTTACAAGAGCAAAATTCAAAAATTATAATCATAACCAAATCAAATATGATATAATGCAACAATTTGAAAGTTTATTGAAATGAACAAGATATAAACCAAGATTATCTATTGACACGTGACACTATGTAAAAGAAAACATTTATATTTAGACATTAAAAACTCTAAATTAGAATGGAGATGCCAGGATCAACATATCAGGCCGCAGAAAAAAATGGCTTTATTGGATATAAACAGAAGCTTTCAAACTTTAGTCAAAGAGTCAAATATATAAAGAGAGTGTGTATGGAAAGGGTTTGCAATGGGAATATTGAAGAAACAAATATCAAAGATAAGGAACAAAATGTTTGCCTTTAACACAGACACACATCCAGGGTCCCGTTGCTGTTGATTTACTTTTTCTAACCACCAGATGATCTCTAGATCACCAGATGATCTCTTCCTCACCAGATGATCTCCCCATGATTTTTTTTCAAATGTATCATTCATAATTCTTTCAAACTGGCTCTAACTCATCTCAACAATATCACTTACATAATTAACTCAACAGTACTTATGTCTTCATTTAAAATAAACATTTTAGAATTAAAAGTTTTACTTTTTATCAAAACTCATATAATTACTTAAAAGCCATCTTTGGGAACTATTAATTTAATGTCAAGGGTTATAATGTCCTGCAGTTGCCAGTTTTGTATACGTGGTTTATTGAAATGGCAAAAAATTATGCCAAGGTCACTTGTTGACAGGTGACACTATATAAACAAAGATGTATATATTTCAAATAGAAATGTTGAGGTTGATCTTGGGAGGAGAATTAGCCCTTCATTGCAATTACTCCCAGGTCCACTCTGACCATTAGTTGTAGGACCTGTTATATGAATCAAATAATCCTAAACTGGTTGACATGCCATTATAATCAATTCATCAATCACACAATATTAAAGCTGTATGACCACCATGTCAACAAAGAAGCATGACAAAAAGAGTGCAATGGGTCAATTGTTGTTTATATATATATATATATATATGCCCATGATTTTGTAAGTCAGTTGGAGATCTGAGGTCAATTAAGCAATCAGCATCTCAAATTAGCACATAGGGTCAGCAGATGGGAAAATTTGGACAGTTTAAGAGAGACTGGAAAATAAAAAAAAAAAAGATGAAGAAATAAAAGCAAAATATTAATCATTTCACATCTCTTAAAAACAAGATATCAAAATGGCCTGTAATTCTTACATTTCCCTTTTCCAATAACCTAAAAAAAAATAATAAAGTTTCAAATTCCAGTTATTTTTCATTTACTTTTTTAGATTAAGTTTTGTCAATCTTTATTATTAATAATTCTGAGATAGATAGACAGCAGTCTTGACTGAAATAGGAAGAGAGATAAATCAAAACAGTAGCAGAAATAAATAAACAGAAACAGATGATTAAGGATAGAATTGAAAAAAGGTAAATATGAATGGAGATTGAAAGAGAGAAATATATAGATGAATAGATACAAAGTGAGACAGATGGATAGATATAACAGACTAAGATAAGTACAAACAGAGACTCATATAGATATATAAATAGACTGAAAGAAAATGAGAAAGTAATTGAATACACTTAAATAGATAGATTTATCAGCAATGTATCAATTTTTAGGGATAGATTAATGGACTGACTATAAGGAGATGAGAAGATTATGTAGTGCTAGCCTTCTGAAGGTGAATTATCTTTCTACTTTTAAGTCACAATCAAAATAGAAAAGAAATAATTATATGCTGGACCCCAAGCCACATTGGAGTAAGAGGGAATGAAAGAGCAGACTCAGCAGCCAAATCGGCCTAAGATCTGAAACCCGATAAATCCAGGATTCCATATACTGACCTGAAACCAACAATTAATAAATTCCATCACACAAAATGACAACAACAATGGAGCAATAACATCCATAATAAACTCTTCCAAATTCAGCCAACCTTGGGAGAGTGGAGACCAACATCGAGAAAATCAAGAAGACAACAAGTCGTTATATCCCGATTGCGAATTGGTCATTCAAGGCTTACTCACTCTTTCATTTTGAAACAGGAACCACAACCACAGTGTTTGACCTGCCAGACAACTTGCACGGTTAAACACATTCTTATAGAATGCAGAGCTTTCGCTGCTATCAGAAAGTGATTTTTCTAAGTAAATAGCTTAACCGATCTGTTCGAGAATGTCAAAATAGATGATGTTCTGTCCTTCTTAAGAGAGACAGAGTTGTACCAAAAAATATGACAACTTAAAACTGGTTAATCTTGTGCAAACAAATGAAATCCTGCTTATAGAAAATTTTACCTACCTAAGTATTCGTTTTGAAATCTTTGGTTGAATATGTATATATATAGACAGAATTTGGTGTTAAATGACCTACAAGGGTTGATATGCCATAAAACCCAAACAACCAACCAACCAACCACAATCAAATTAAGATGAATTAAGAAGCTGGTAGATTTGGATGTACATTTTATATTAGAAAAAGAACAAAGCCAACACAAACTTGAAAAAAAGAACAACCACTAATGAAATGGTTCAAAAGCAGCAGCATAGGACACATTAGATTTAGCCCATTGATTGGTCAAAACTTCATACTAAATGAAGTCTTCAATGGCATTTCTTGACAGTCAGATTTTTATATGAAAAGTTCTCACCAAGTTTCTATATTATCTGAGATTGTTCTAAGACAAAATTTCATTTTGCACTTGAAGTTAAGTTTCTTGATATTTACATATTAGCTCAAGAGAATATACACATAAGCAAATTATTCTAAGAAGAAAAATTGTTTTTTGTTTACCCAGAATTTGTAATACTGACCTTTAATTTTGTTTATTGCTATAACTAAAAAAGCTTAACCTGTTACATATATCCATAAATTCACTATATATGTATATATATATATATATATATATATAATGTTGAGCCATAAATGACTTCCAAAAAAGGAAGGAAAACTATGGTCCTATATCTACCCAAATAATACTAAAGCATAATTAGATGATATAATCAGAAAGAAGTGGATAAAGTGTTCTGAAGGGTGTGGCATATTCCTCTGATTATAAAATTGACACAGCAAAGATACACTTGAGTCTACACAAAAATAAGAAACAAATAGTTTAAATCGCACAAAATGACTGGTCCTCACCAATAGAGATATTAGAAATAAATAGATGGGAAATGCAAGAATCAAATTTGATACTCTCCAGGAGATATCTTAAACACACATACTTCAAATGAGAAATATGAAAACTTTGTCCCTGCTCACATGGAATTAATTGCAGATTGTATATTTTTAGAAAGGTTTGTAAATAATTTATAACAGAGTTGATATACTATAAAAGAAGCAACCAAAAATTAACTGGCCTCTTCATTGAATGAAAAGCTCTTCATTGAATGAAAAATATTATCATTTACCTTCATATCTTATTATGTACACATTTCTGTACTGAAATACAAATATCTATGTCTCTTTATCAATATATATATATATATATATAAACATTAGTTTGATTGACGCAAAGGTTTCCCAACAATTTTTATAAAATCTTTTGTTAATATAAATGCATACTATCATTATCGAGTCATCAAAATATTTCCTGTGTCTCTCTATTACCACACACCACCTGTCTGGTTCACTTTACACTAATTCACTCAAGAAAGGCTTGAATCAATCCATTCTGGGTCCTTTAGCCTTAGTTAAGGAAAACTCTAAATTCCAACCAGCTGTACACAGCTTAAAAATTCAACTTATGTCCCATCCTGCTGTAGAAGAGGGGTTGGGTAAATACAAACACCACTTGTCTTCTAAGTTGTGTATTTCATGATAAAAAGATGATTACAGATTTAATTTGATGCAATCAAAATCCTAATAAGAATTCCTGGATTTTATTGGAATTTGAACCACAAACTCTAGCATTAATAGAAAGTATGTACTTATACCACCCAAAAGATATGCTGTATATTTTTAAAATAGACATACATATATATACATCAAAGGTACTATGTAACTAAGAACATACCATAGTAAAGAAAGGAAGACAAAGATGTTCAGTAAAAAAAAAAGAAACAGTATATTTCTTTTTAATTATACAGATGTTCAACTTAGAATAAGTTTATTGAATAAAACCATCTCCAGCATCAAAGAATAAATTAATGTTGCCTCAGAAATGATTGAAACCCTGGATTAAATTGTCTTCATTCATGTTAGCCGTCATACCTCTGATGATGGCCTTCAATGGATTCTCAGTAATATGAGACATCTAATTAATTTCCATCTTGATAACACCCCAGACATAGTAGTCCAGTTGATTTAAATCATATGAGCAAGGAGGTCACTTGTTAGGAGTGAGACAGGATCATAAAAATTTTCAGCCAATGTAGCAGAAGCAAATTGCAGAGTGAACTGCCAACAGCTGCAGCTGATAATGGCACCTGCCCACATGGAACAAAGAGACAATGTCAGGTGCATTATGTCTGCAAGAAAAACAAAGTAAAATGTACTACCCAGCACAGGAATTGAATGCATCAACTTCAGGTTATGAATAATGTTTTGCATAGATTTGTCATCCTTTTTAGTTGGGATGGTTCAACCAGTGAATAATATAAAAGCCAGGGTAGTTTTTTTCCAAGGACAGCTTTTTCAGTTACCTCTGACCTAGTCACCAAGCATTCATTATGGGTGACTGAGTCATGGACAAGCAAAGATTCACATTGCACCTGAACTTTTGGCCTGGTGAATTGATGACAAGCAAAAGTTCCTTTTGTATCAGTCCTTCTGGTCTGGTGAGCACCTGATCTCAGGGGGCCAAACTCAAGACAACACCCACTTTGCAGTGCTAAGTTTATTACTTGGCACCTGAGGGACCAAGGATTCTTTGCAATTTCGGCACATGAGTCTAGATTTGTGCATGGTCTCCACATTAAAATGATCTAGTGTCAAATCCTTTCTGATGGGATGAGTGAATAAATATCACCTTCAACCAAGCCACCTGGCATTCATGACTAGTAGTTGGAAGTCTTTTGAACTCTTGGTCTCAGTATTTTTTGTACTTGCCGCATGAGTCTCAATTCGTGAGCAGTCTCCACTATAAAATGGCCTAGAGGTGCATTCTGGCTCAGTGGGAGGTCAGATGCATACCGACTGTTTCTGTTGCCTCAAGATCCTTTGCCACTCAGTTTAAAACTTCAGCCATCCAACCACTCCAGTGCTATATAAGGAAGAGCAATATCCTGCTGAAACAGCATCCCTTGGGTTACCTCATTCAGCAGCTCATCTGATCACTTAGAAGGTTTCTTTTCCTTGGTCATGGATGGCACATCTCTAGATACTTTTTCTTCTTTTACAAGATGAACGTGGCTACTTTCAAGAAGTTAATGCTCACACAGTTGCTATGGTTAATGGTTCATTTCATACGGCAAACTTTTTCAAGCCCTGTGTCACACTGGAAGCTGCTATGCTCAGTAAATCTGAAAGAAAAATGAAAATTTTAAAATGTAGTACATACAAAACTTGCCACCATGGGCAGGATGTGACACAAGGTCAATTTTTAAGGAGAATGCAGCTGGTTTGAATTTTTAGTTTTCCTTCAAGACTGGTTGCCTTACCAAGGCTAAAGAACCTAGTCTATCCAGCTATTTACCCATAGCTGGAGAGAGAACACTTGAATTCATACCATTCCCAAAGACATTAGTGTGAAGTGAAATGTAAACTGCCTTATGTAGGATTTGAACTCTAGTCGCTGATTCCATTCCCTTTGACAATCACCATTATACAAAACACACCTCCTAATATTATATTAGATACTCTTCCATTTATGGCCTATAAATAACCTGTTCTCAAATACCTGACATATTCAATATAGCAGAGTCATTGGGAAATTGCAGGCAAACAATCACTGACCAAGAACTGATTTTATTCAAAATGGATTGAATTAATCTTTTGCAAAACAATGAAAACAAACTAAATTCACACAGGATCTTAAAATTTTTCATTTTGAAATTTAAAATTTAAACAAGACTGTTGTCTATGTGTTTTAACAAAGCTTGTGCCAGTTTTCAATACTTTTTCACCACTAACCTTGATACTTTTTTGAAGAGAGGTTTTGTGCAAAACAAGATTATGCAAGTATAACATACTCCATACTCACCAGACCTATCTTTAGGAAACTTTTTCTAATTCCCAAAAATGAAAATTTAATCAAAGTTTCAGGAGGGCTTTGACGAATGGAAAACTCAATGGGATAAGTGTGTTGAATGCCAAGAGGACTTTGAAATATAAATACATCAATAAATGTTTCATAAATAAAATTATGTTTAACAAATATGAAACAGTATCAACTTATAGGTCTCTTGTTAGTACTCTGATTATTAGGACCAGTATCCAAATTTAAACTTGGAGGCACATGGCGTGATAGTTATCCTATTAAGAAATGGACTGGGTGACAAGAGTTCAAATCCTGGACACAGTTATGTGTACATTGCAAAAAGAAATTTTGTTAGAGACTGGTAAATTTTTGCACAAAAAGCTGATTATTAATACATCTGCACACTGTCTATATAAAGGTCATAAAAAAGATAATTTTTACTTTATCTTACCTTGGCCACAGATTGTGTAGAATCCCTCTGTGAATTTGGAGGTTAAATATGCATTTCAAGACCCATTTCTCATTACTGATAGATAAATTAGATTTATTGTTACTTTTTATTTTTGCCCATTCTGTAAATACTTTTTCTTTAGGCTATCTGTCTATTGTGTAAGACCATTGTGTAAGGTTATCTGTCCATTGTGCAAGGCTATCTGTCCACTGTGTAAGGTTATCTGTCCATTGTGCAAGGCTATCTGTCTATTGTACAAGGCTATCTGTCCACTGTGTAAGGCTATCTGTCTATTGTGTAAGGTTATCTGTCCATTGTGCAAGGCTATCTGTCTATTGTACAAGGCTATCTGTCTATTGTGTAAGGCTATCTGTCCACTGTGTAAGGCTATCTGTCTATTGTGTAAGGCTATCTGTCCACTGTGTAAGGCTATCTGTCTATTGTACAAGGCTATCTGTCTATTGTGTAAGACTATCTGTCCATTAAATATATATTTGTATCATAACTATATATTTTCCTTTTGTTTGTTTCTTCAAGTAATTGGGATAAAACATCTATTTATTTACACATATAAACAAGCATCTAAATTATTGTACATAAATAAATAATGCTGCATTGATAATATCACATTGCTAAATGCAATGTTCAATGACAATTTTTTAAAGCCAAAATGACTGAATTAATGATAGAGGATATGGACTCTAGACACACACACACACACACACATATATATATATATATATATATATATATAAATAATGGACCCTATAACAGCCCAAAAGATTTAATATTGCTTATAAACAAACCAGGTTGATTTTATTCAAAGTGTATGCATTATCATTTCAATTAGTTGATAAATATTTTCCTTTGAATTTCTTTTCCAATTTCTGGGTTACATCATTTTAAGATTTTAAAAAGTTTACTTAAATTTCCATGTGATGCTGCTTCAAACCCATATCCTAAAAATGACTTTAAGAGAGGATAAAGAAAACAATTTGCTGTTACACATCAACTGTCAATAATTCATACCTTAAGAACAAGTACCTTAGGATGGAAGTTTACAATGTATGAATATATATTAACATATATATATATATATTGTCATCCACAGACAGATCTGTTTCATTTTATCAGAACTCTTCAGTGTGGCTAGACAGGCTAGATTCCCAAAGCTGGGATCAAAACCCAGTTGATTCAAATGCCAATCCAAGATTCTACCACTCAGCCACGAGGAAACCAGCACAAACGAAGGAAATTTAAACGGTTATGTATCACAATTGTTTTTGTTTTACATATACCCGCTTAACAGCTACCGAGAGCTCGATTCATATGAAGAGCCTTGCATTACGCTAATGGCAACACATTTACTTCCCTCGCTAGAGAGCTCAACCCTACAGGGGTAGGGGAGCATATATATATATATACACACACACACACACATATATACAAATATATATGCACATACACATATAAACACATTCATATATATATATAAATATATATACACACAAGCATGTATATGTATACAGAGTGCAATGGATAAATTGTTACCATATTATTAATTTCAGGCATAAGCTTTATTTGTCTCAGGTTTTATCTGCGGTACAGCAAACTACAGTCAGTTGGACTCTTTCTGTGAGGAAAGTAGTTCCTAGATGCAATTCACTCCTCCAAAAATGTCAAAAGGGCATGTTGTACTGCTTGGCATTCATGCCAGCAGCTCCAATATCAAGATTTCACAATGTTGGCTATCATCCGAGAACAATGCAGAAGATTCAAAAAAATTTGGATGAGTCTAATGGTAATTATGAAGCTCAGAACCTCCCAAATGTGATGATTGACAATAATTTCCCCAAGTCAGTAGGGTACATACCCAGGAACATAGGAATGTCTAAGTTTCTTAATAGGCAGGTAGTGCATGAATATATTTACTATTCCTCATGTATGATGACAAAGAGACAATTTTTTCACCAGCCATGAAGGACAAAAGCAAAAACAGCACTACAAACCTTTTCAACACACTCAAGTATCTCCTTTCTGCTAGGATCAGATGGTGAACTCAGAGAACAACTGTTTTCTTATTTTATTCCTACAAGATGTACCAAGAGTAATGAAAACTAAATACCCAGTCCACATAATGGTGTTTGGGATAGTCACTGACAATGGTGACATTATGCTTGCTTTCATCTTGCTCCATGGCTTCAGACACAACACAAAAATTGCATCAAGTTTCTGAAGGTGGTAGTACTACCTTGGATTGAGAGGGTGGCTACTGGAATAACCTACATCTGGTAACAGGACACTGTGCCATGCTATACAAACAGAAGAAATCGTCTGGTCAGTAAGAAAATTTCTGCAACCACATTACCCCTAACATCTGACCGCGTAACTCCCCAGATTACAATCCCCTTGATTATTATATGTGGAGCTTGGTTGATCAAGAGACCAACAGAATTTTGTGCCATATCAAAGATGGACTGAAGTCAAGGATAAACAGTAGCATTTACCCATTTAAACAAGGTGATAGTCAGAAAGGTCTGCAAGAGATTCCAAAGATATAGGTGAAGCCAATAGTGGTTTCTTTGAATAAATTCAGTTTATAGTACTTGGCCAAATGGTTAGAGTGTTCACCTATGGACCGGGAGACTTGGGTTCAATCCCATATCACGTCATACCAAAGACTTTAAAAATGGTACTTGATACCTCTTTGCTTAACACTCAGCAATATATATGTATCAAGGGTAAAGAGGAGCAATCATGGGAAAGGAGTAGCGCCCTCCCCTACACCTCAGTGTAGTAGCTATTGAAAAGGGAGCCTTCTGGTCGCCCTCGACTATGATTGCCAACTTTACTTATAGTACTGCTAGATATTTTCAGAGAATATTGGAAAATGTAAATGATAAAGTGTCAGTGTCATTTTCATTTCTGCATTATTTAATTTCATAAAATGATAAGCATTTTGCATTTTGTATTCATAGAAAAATGAACAAATATAAACAAAGACATAATAGCTTAAAAAAATTATATTTGTTGATCATGAGGAAAATTAAAACGACATGAAAAAGAAAAGGCTAGCTACCAAGTTTAATACCTTACTCATCAGAATAATAACCAAGGTAATTATATGATTAAAAAAAGGCACCTATATGAAGGGAGTGGAGAATAATAAGACAGAAGGGGAAGGAAAAAAGGCACCTATATGAAGGAAGTGGAGAAGAATAGCACAAAATGTGCAGAAAAAAAGCTACCTATATGAAGGGAGTTGGGAATAATAAGACAGAAGGTGAAGAAAAAGCCACACTATATCAAGAGAGCGGATGATAACAAGACAGAAGGTGAAGGAAAAAAAGGCACCTATATGAAGGGAGTTGGGAATGATAGGGCAGAAGGTGAAGAAAAAAAGCACCAATATGAAGGAAGTGGAGAATAATAGGGCAGAAGGTGAAGAAAAAAGTGATTGGATAGGAAACAGATTGAGTCAAAAAAAACAATTCTTCAGTTATAAAAATGCTATTTTTCAGTTAACATACGAGTTGTATAATGTACTAACTCATATCACTATATATACATGTACGAGGATCATTAAATAAGTTTCCAGACTTTTTCGTATGGGCAATTTTATTGATAGTACACACATGAAACTCTAGCCCCCTTCGAAGTAAGCTCCTACAGCTGTAATGCACTTGTTGTACCATTCCAACAACTTCTGAAAGGGCCCATGGAAGTCCTCTTGTATGAGTGTGTCAATGATCTTTGTCACAGCCACTTTCATCTCCTCAATTGTCTCATAATGACAGCCTCTGAGCTTAGGGGATAACCTAAAGTCACGGGGAGCCACGTCTGGACTTTAGGGAGGCTGAGGAACTGTCTTGATGCCCATCTTAGTCAAATAGTCTGTGACAAGGATGGAGTTATGAACTGGTGCATTGTCCTGCTGGAAATGCCACTGACCCAATTTGAAGTGTGCTAGCCTCTTCCCAAGGAATCTCTTCCTGAACTCCCTTAAAACCTCAACATAGTAACCCTAACCCTTTGGCCAATCAAGTCTAGTGTATTGACTTCCTTACTCCTCCTACACCTCTCATCATCCCTCACAGACTCCCTACCTTCCTTGAATCTCTTATGCTACTCAAAAACTCATGCTCAATTCATGCAAGATGGTAGAAAATCAGTCTGAAGCATTCCATACGTTTCTGTGGTGGCATGTTTTCCAAGTTTAAAACAGAATTTTATTGCATAACTTTCTTCTAAAGTCTGCTCTGTCTGGCCTTCTTGGGTCTGAAAGAGCCAGCATGCTTCCACTGGGAACTCTGTCTCTTGGTCTCTGGGTCATAGCAGTAGATCCAGCTTTCATCGCATGGCATTTTTTTCCAAGTTTAAAACAGACTTTTATTGCATATCATTCTTCTAAAGTCCAGATTGCATTTTTGAAATTCACCAGCTGTGACAATCAGGCTTTAGTAGAGTGGATTCCAATTCCTGTTGTAGCTGTTGATTTGAACGTGAAATCATAAAAATTGGTCAGTCATCTCATAAGACGTATAGCAATAACATAGTGAATTTTTAAATACCTGTACAAAAAAGTCTGGAAACTTATTGAAGACACCACGTACATATACACACACATATTCATATATGTATGTATGTATGTATGTCTGGAACGTGGATTTGGGGTCAAGGATCAGTATTCATGCAAGATAATGACCTAAAGCATACTAGTAAATGTGTGAAGCGAACCCAATGACAAAGTCTCTCCGTCTATGAAGCTGACCCAATGACTATGCTGTGGTGCGTTCACCAGAATTTCGTCCTTTTCCTCTTGCACATGTTGTTTTATACCGAGCTGAACTCCAGAAAAATGTTCATACGCCTAATCTCTCTCGCCAATTCTCCTAGCTTCAAGATCGTGCTTTTTCTTAAACTAAGGTGTTAAGGTCATTATATTTCTTTTTACTTTCGTACCTTCCACTCAATTTGCATGCTGGCATATATGTGCTCGCTTTGCCACACGGAGTAAGTCAGTTTCTCTTCAACACTCCACTCTGATTGCCTTTTTCGAGTGGTTCAACGTAAAGGTGGATGGGATCCGCCATCTCCAGCCGCGTTCACTTAACCTCTCTTCTTTTCGGCATCATCGTCATCGTCTTCTGTTTCCTCTGGTTCCGCAGATGAATCCTCTAGCTCAGCACTGAAAAACAGTGGTGGATTTGAGTCGCCCTCAAACAACTTATCACTGCCATCTTCTGATGAAACAGATCTCTGATGCGGACGGAGGTCTCAAGTGTGGCATAGTGTTCCATTGATGAAAACTGGATGTTGCCTGTAGGCCCCTGGTACTACTGCTTTTTTGGAGGGTCTTTACCCATACCGCATCTCTAACTCAGTAGATTCCAAGATCTGTGTTCAAGTAGTGGCATACCATCGGGCTTGGTAGTTATATATGAAGTTAGCTGGTGCTGACAAAACTATTGCATCATCTTTTGGCATCATGTTATACCAATATAACGCCTCCAGAATGGAACATCGTGAAAGAGCGGAAATATGCTTGATGGTATGATGGCATCTCTCCCCGATATCATTCTCTGATAGTTGATAGACACACCGGAATCTAAATCGTATGCCCCAGTTCTTTGCAAACCATACGAACGTCTCCCAACAGAATGCTACAACGTTGTTGATGAGCAGCCTGGCAGGTGGCCTTTTCTGGTGAGATAGTGACTCCATCAGTGGAATGATGCTGGCAGCATCTTGATGTAGTAACAGTCGCCAGATGTAAAGGCGATTAAGGCCACAGTCTATCAGAATCAGGTAATGCCGGCCTTCATAATATGTTATGTTTATTCTCACTCTGCCTCTATTTTTTTGCACATCCAACCATCCAGTTTTCCAATGCCACGGCGCCGGGTCGCATTCCATAATCACCGTCCAAACAGCTGCCTTTGAAACTTCAGGGCTGATTTGTTTTTAAAAAATTCAAGGTGCGCTTCACACCGGAATGCCCACTACGTCGATTGATGACTTGTATGTGGTGGATTCCGGCTCTTCTATGGACGCGATGCATACTGGTTCCGTTTTTTCCGAATCGCATCCAGCCATCGTTGAGGCACTCTGGTGAGCTAATCAGCTTGGTTCGCATGGAATCTGATGAGCTCCTCGTTAATTTATATTCCACCTTTAGTTCCTAGATTATGCTGAACCAACGTCGTATGAACATTTCTGACGCCGCCTTCCCGTATAGTCGAGATTTTCCAGTCAACATATCAAAAACCTATTGATGCACACACGTCAAGTCGGTCTTCAGGTAAATCCCAGTTGCTTTCCATTGCAATGCCATGTTGATGCCTCTCAAAACTGCGTCAAGCTCTGCCAGGTTGATCGCAGCCAACAGGCATCTTCGACCAGAGATGCACCGTTTTCTACAACAATGGCCAAGAGGCTTGCATCAACCCACACGGTGAATTTGTGTCTATTGCCCTGTGCCAATCAACCAGTGCTGGATCCTGCTGTGCCAACCAAATAACAATGTCCATCAATATCCAAATCAAGAGTGAGTCTCGCACCTCATCGTCCCAGCCAGTCGTTACAGAGTTCGCACGCCGTTTTATAAATGCAGTTGCGACACAGAGCCAGCTACATACTTCAAATTTCCAGTTAACTTCCCACACAGGAAAAAGATACTCCGTCGGATGAGCACATTAGAAAGCGGTAGGAGTTCACTCCCGCGACTCTATTGCAGCTTGCTCCTCCCAGACACGCAATCCCTACACGAGGGTGCCACTCTTTAAACGTTCCGGGTTCTCACTTGTCAGTTCGAATCGCTGAAAATGTGCCCTCACATATGTTGCAGTGCATACACACTCATTGACAAATCTGTCATCGATGTACGAGGACCTGACCCTTTAAATAGTTTCGTCCAGAGCGACCATGGCATGCACAATTGATCGGATGATTAGCAGTGCCACGTTAAGCCCAAAACAAACCCAAAATATAAAGACAATATCTTTGCCCGTTCACCATTACTGTTTAAAAGGGCCATAGCAATATGTCAACATGAATCTGTAAATAGGTACAGCCCATTTCGATCTTTTTTGTTGCCACTTTCTTAATTTTTGCGCGCAGACATCTGCATTAGCAGCGTGCATGTCAACATATTAATTGAACTCCCGATAATCCATGACCAGCGAACCTTCTGTTTGTTTTCCTGCCACACAGCGATTCGAAGAATCAGGCCCTTAGAAGACTCAAGTTCTTCGGAATACGGACGTAACCAGCCGTTATCCATCCAAGTTCGTAGCCCGCGATTACACCCCTCTTAAAGCGGCTGTAGTCCCGGAAACTCAGCTGTCTTATTCTTTAGCGCAGGTGGCATCTGGTAAACGGACAACTTCCACGACACAACCCAGATCTTCCTGTTCTGTTCATACTCTGCATGGAATCAGGCTTGTTGATGGTAAAGACTGCGCACAAGGGTCAGTCAAGTTGAGAAAAGCTCACAGTCCCATCTCTGGTTATATATACTCCTCCTAATTTCTTAATGACGACAAATCTGAGCAACTGGTAAAACCCCTGCAATTCCTCATCTACAACCAAAACCTCAACTCCGATAGGAAGCCTGTTACTCACACCAAGTTGACCAAGTTTGACTCCAGAGGACCTAAGCGTCCACTTCATTCCTTTTTCAACAGTGACAAAGCGGTTTGCTTACGAGCGATCGGGAACAGCCCGTGTCTAGTAAGACTAGACTCCTAATTCCAATGATGCGTAGAGAAATTGTGAGTAGCACCCCTCCTTCATATGGGGATCAGAGAGTAGACTAATAGCAGGCTCGTTTCCAGGACAATTGCGAGATATATGACCCACCGCGTCACAAATATAACATCGTATCCGGGGTTTCCACCTTCCGGTGTGTGGTTTTTTGCAGTCCCTTGCAAAATGCTTGGGACCGTTGCAACGATGGCATGATATGGAGCCACGTGGATCCTCAATAGAAAGCTCCTTCGTCTGATGCCACGTTGTTCGTTCCGCCGCAACTGCCAGACCTTCCACAATTACTTCGTCTTTATTGATTGCTGGCGAAGGAGACTTTTAATTCGGTCTGGTAACCTTCGCACAATCACACATGTCATGCCTCCGGGACGGAAACATCGCTCAGCAAACTGTTTATACACCAAGAAACCATCAGTAAGAAAAGCTGTGTACAGTGCAGATTTTATCTGGCTGAAATCCTCCTTTTTTTCTTTTCTCAGATGCAGGTAGACAGCAAACGCACCACCTGTCGGGCCTCAAGTGGACTATGTGTTCTGGGTGTTTCACCTGGCACATGTCTTGCAGACCCCACAGATCAATTTAGCCTTCTCTATTCATTCGGCCATTAATGGTCCAGACGCAGGAGCCGTCGAACTCAGGGATGTGTTTGAGGTCAAACTTTTACGACATTTTCGCCGAAATAGTATGATTGAAACTAAACCAATTGTAATTGGATATTTAAGTTGATATGTTCTTTCCAATTTGCAGTGGGTGCCGGTAGCGAGTGAGAGTGAATTCTCGTCCGTATTTTACGGGTATTACTTCACGTATTTTACGGGTAATACTTCACGCTTAGTTCTACTACAATACAACACAAATTTTTACAATCACGTAAAACAAATGGAATATGACACAACGAACATTAAGAAAAAAAAACAATTTAATATTCATAACAAAACCGGAGTGAAAATAAATGAAAAACATAATGTGCGAGTGGCCTTTGTGGAAAAAAGGTTATGGCCAGTTAAATGAAAATAAGATTGTTCACCGTGTGTGTGTGTTTAATTGTAAATAGAGTCTGTTAAATAAATGATTCCATGTTTGTCCGAAGTAAGTTGGATAAAAATAATTGCCTTTACTCACATTAAGTCCGCACTGTGTTTTTTTTTTTAAGAATTTGGCGACAGCGTGTCACATTGATGAAAGAAAGTTCGCAAGTCTTCCCCTTAGAATCTTAATCGCGGCCATCTGCGGCTCGGTCATGACCTATAGTGAAAAGTCTTTTGGGTAGCAGACGGAATGACTTTTTGGCCTTGGAAGAAATGAATTGAATGACCGACAGCTGACTGACTACCGAGTTGATTTAATTCTTTGTTATTTATACTTAGTAGTGGATCAAAAAATAGTTTTATTGTAGTCCTAAAATTTTAGCGCGTAGACATTTCTTGACCAATCAGATTCGTATTTTTACTTATTTATTTTAGAGCCTAAATATTTTCTGTTTATTAGTTTCTGATCCTGTTTTTTCTAGAATGTTCTTATTCTATGTTTTTAGCTGATTGGTTGAAAAATATAAAAATGTAACTTAAATGCTAATGCGGTTTTGATCCAAAATTTCTAGAATGTTCTTATGTATGTTTTTGTTGATTATTTTAAGACTAAAGAATGTGTATTCTATAAGTGTTTGAAGAACTCTCCCACGTAAGGAGTCCATTTTGGTCACTTGTCAAGGTGAGCGGGAGAATCCAGCTCTTTTAAGAACAGGAGTGGGTTGTCAAGACATGGTGGTTCGTTCCTCACGGTGAGCACATAGGACCCTCCCTCCTTTATATTCCAGACCTGAGAAGAGTAAGCGCATGGGCTTTTTTGTTTTTTCCTTGAACAGTTGTGATTCTTGGATAGCCTAAGATGGGAACTGTTCCCGAGACGTGTTGCGAACAATTAAATGTTTTATTATATTAATTAACTTTCTGTTCTGTTTCCTACCGAATATTCTGCGATAAGTTACTCCCTGGGGAATAACTTAATACGTTATAAGAAACGATGTGTTATCCATCAAATAACACCTCGTTAAATCTTATAATGTCAACTCCAACCACTCCAGACCAATATTCAAACGTATACCGAATGCGTTTAACATAAGGATTAATAAATAATCTTTCAACAACAACAAAAATTTCGATAAAAATGATAGTATCTGCCGTGAGGCCATAGGAAGAAGTAGATTTTAACAGAGGCTAGAATACCAGAAACAACTTATTAACAATAAAATTACTGAACATTAGAATATAAACAAAAGCAACGGCACCAACAACAATAGTTGTAATGATAGTTTTAATAATAGACTTGAAGATAGAGACAATAATTGTAAATCTAATAAAAAAAAATAAGCTGAGGAAAAGAAAGATAATCTGGTTTAACCCCACTTACTGTAAACTTTCTAATATTAATACGAGGATCATTGAATAAGTTTCCAGACTTTTTTCGTATGGGCACTTTTATTGATAGTACACACATGGAACTCTAGTCCCCTTTGAAGTAATCTCCTCCGGCTGCAATGCACTTGTACCGTTCCAACAACTTCTGGAAGGCCCCATGGACGTCCTCTTGTGTGAGCGTGTCAATGATCTTCGTCACAACCTCTTTCATCTTCTCAATTGTCTCATAATGACAGCCTCTGAGCTTAGGAAATAACCAAAAGTCACGGGGAGCAACGTCTGGACTATAGCGAGGGTGAGGAACTGTCTTGATGCCCATCTTGGTCAAATAGTCTGTGATAAGGATGGAGTTGTGAACTGGCGCATTGTCCTGGTGGAAATGGCACTGACCCGATTTGAAGTGTGCTAGCCTCTTCCCAAGGAATCTCTTCCCGAACTCCCTTAAAACCTCAACATAGTAACCCTAACCCTAACCCTCTGGCCAATCAACTGTGGTGTATTGACATGCTTACTCCTCCCACACCTCTCATCATCCCTCACAGACTCCCTGTCTTCCTTGAATCTCTTATGCCACTCAAAAACTCATGCTCAATTCATGCAAGATGGTCGAAAAGCAGTCTGAAGCATTCCATACGTTGTTTCTGTGGCAGCATTTTTTCCAAGTTTAAAACAGAATTTTATTAAATATCATTCTTCTAAAGTGTCCTCACGTCCAGATTGCATTTTTGAAATTCACCAGCTGTGACAATCAGGCTTTAGTATGGTGCATTTCAATTCCTGCTGTAGCTGTTCATTTGAACGTGAAATCATAAAAATTGGTCAGTCATCTCAAGATATATAGCAATAACTGAATTTTCAAGAGTCTACGACAATTTTAAATGCCTGTACAAAAAAGTCTGGAAACTTATTGAATGCACCACGTATAAGCGTATAAGCAAGTACTTCCTTAAGTTAATAGATAAATGTTTCAGCAAGGACAACTCGTTGAATAAAATCTTTAAGAGCCAGACATTAAAATTATTTACTCTTATATGAATAATATATCTAAAATAATTGATAATCATAACAAGAATTCAATAGACAAATCGCTAATACTTAATCAGCGAACAAATAAATCACTTTTAAATTGTAGAAATAAAGAAGATTGTCCCATGGGAGGAATGCGTAATTCCGAGAAAGTGGTCTACTAAGTGTAACTATTCTACCCGATAATGAGGAGAAAGTTTATATTGGAATCTCAGCTAGAAATTAAATACAAAGATTCTACAATCATAGACACTCTTTTTTTCAACCTTTAACTCAAAAACCAAACAGCTACATCGGGATGGTTCTGGAGTTTGTGAGATAGGGGCTTAACTTAACAAATTTATTGGGAATTTAATAAGAAATCTTCTACTCCGGGAAGCTTCAATAGTTGATGTAACCTTTGCTCGGAGGGGAAAATAAGCATCATTAGATATAAATTTACAAGTCAACAATTAAATAAATGTAATGAACACGTATCTAAATATGCTTGCTCAGTCGGCTGGGGCTGTAGAATACACCGACTGCTTCTCTGCTGAGGGGCAAGACCTCTCCTCACAAAGAGTGTCCAAGATATGACACTAAACAATCTGATGGTGAGGTTCCAGTGATGCTGGAGCTTTGGGGAATGTAGAGTACCCCTTCATTGCCAGCGCTCCCAGGTCCACTCTGGCCCGGAGTGGTAGTACCTGATAAAGGTCCTATCTATGGGTTAAATAGAACTAACAGCATACTTATGCTAAACTGAATTGTTTGATTAAACTGAATGGCTTGAAATAGAAATGTTTTTGACAAGTAAACCGTACTTACATTTAAACTGTGTGCTTATGCTAAACTGAATTATTTCGAATAGAACGGTTTTTGACATTGAAACTGTTAAATGGAACTAAACCATGGTTAGAGGTAACTATTTTTGGCATTTAAACGGCGTATTTATACTAAACTGAACTGTTTAAAATAGAACTGTTTTGACATTTAAACTGCGTACTTATGCTAAACTGAACTGCTCGGAATAGAACTGTTTTAACCCCTAAACTGTGTACTTATGCTAAACTGAATTATCTGAAATAAAACTCTGTGTATTACCCAGTCGGCTGAGGCTGTAGAATACACCGACTGCACCTCTGCAGAGGAGTAAGACCCCTCTAACGAGTGTCCTGCATATGACACTAAACAATCTGAT
The DNA here is from genome assembly GCA_963585895.1 of Sepioteuthis lessoniana. NCBI lineage: Eukaryota > Metazoa > Mollusca > Cephalopoda > Myopsida > Loliginidae > Sepioteuthis > Sepioteuthis lessoniana. The sequence continues at coordinate 143,395,911 of OY757905.1, read as the reverse complement.
GGTGATGTTTCAGTGATGTTGGGGCTTTGGGGAATGTGGAGTACCCCTTCATTGCCATTGCTCACAGGTCCACCCTGGCCAGGAATGGTAACACTAGATAATGCCCTGTCTATGGGTTATATAGAACCAAACTGCATACTTATGCTACACTGAATTGTTTGAAATAGAACTGTTTGACTAAACTGAATAGCTTGAAATGTTTTTGACAATTAAACGGTGTACTTACATTTAAACAGCGTACTTATGCTAAACTGAATTGTTTGAAATGGTACTGATTATTTGTATAAAAATGGATTTAAATAGAACTAAACTGCGTACTTATGCAGAACTGAATTGGTTGAATCAGAACTGTTAAACTAAACTGAATAGCTTGAAATAGAAATATTTGTGACAATTAAACTGAACTGCTTGAAATAGAACTGTTTTGACATTTAACTGTCTGCTGAAGTTGAACAGAATTGTTTGAAATAGAACTGTTTGACTAAACTGAATAGCCTGAAATAGAAATGTTTTTGACAATTAAACTGTGTACTTATGCTAAACTGAATTATTTGAAATCGAACTGACTATTTGCATGAAAATGGATTTGGCATTAAATAACCTACAAAGGTTGATATGCCATAAAACCTAACCAACCAACCAACCAACCAAATCTAAATGCTGCCATTAAATAGATTTAAACTCATAAGAAAAATGTTAATGATAGAAAAATTAACAATAGTAAAGTTGGCGACCTTAGTCGAGGGCGACCTGAAGGCTCCCTTTTCAATAGCTACTACACCGAGTTGTAGGGGAGGGCGCTACTCCTTTCCCTGGATTGCTTCACTTTACCCTTGATACGTACCTTATATTGCTGAGTGTTAAGCAAAGAGGGATCAAGTACCATTTTTAAAGTCTTAGGTATGACCCGACCTGGGATTGAGCCCCGGTCTCAGGACCATTGGCGAACACTCTACCTACTTAGTAACAATAATAATAATAATCTTATTTATTTTTGCTTTAACATAGTTTGTCTTTATGGCGTTGTTTTTTGCTGCTATAAGAAAAGATTCAGTTTTTTTCTACAAGTTTCCCTTTTTAGCCATGTCCAGGTCTTCTCGTCTGAGATTTCGATTTTTTGTCGTTTGAAATCTCCGTACAGTTGTTTTTCTTGCCATTTTTGTTTTCCTTGTTATTGTTGTTCTGTTGATCCTTGTGTTGTTTATGGTCGCTGTAATCAGTCTTTCTTTGCTCTTTTTTATATAATCTTTGAGACGTCTTATCAATGTATCGACGCTATCTTCAATGCTGGCGATTGGTTGGGTGTTTTATATACGGTGTATCAACCCTTTTGCGTCGTTTAACGCCGAATTAAATTCCAAACAATTCACTTAAGTATAAGTTTAGTTTTTGCTTACAAACAGTTAAGTGTCAAAACAGTTCTATTTAAAACAGTTCATTTTAGCATAAGTACACAGTTTCAATGTCAAAACAAGTTCTATTTCAAACAATTCAGTTTAGCATAAGTACTCAATTTTGTAATATATGTACTTGGGTTATGTTATTTGAGATAATAAATGAGAAGTACAAATATTAACTTTAAAAGAGGAATTTTATTCTTCGTATACAACGCCGCGTGTTGGCTAGAAAATGTCCGGCGGTCAACACGTGTGTTTAGTGTTTGGAATCTCTTCAGCAACTGCCTCCTCTTCTGTCTTGGGTCGTCTTCGGCAACTGCTACTATCTCCGCTGATTGGCCATTGCGAGAGCGAGAGAGAAAAGGAGAGAGAAGGGAAGAGAGAAGAGTGAGAGGCGATGGATTCTGGGATAGCATTCCTTGGCCGAGGTGGAAGTAAGGACCAAGATTTTTGTTAAGGTAGTACTGACTGCCCATTTACTGACCTTAGTAAGGGAGGTGATACTACAATTTCATTATTAAAAATTGTTCTATTTTAAGTAATTCACTTTAACATAAGTACACAGATTAGTTCTATTTGACCTATCAGGTGCTACCACTCCAAGCCAGAGTGAACCTGGAGCGATGGTAATGAAGGCGTATTCCGTATTCCTCAACGCTCCAGCATTGCTGGAACTTCACTATCAGATTGTTTAGTGCCATATCTATGACAATCGTTAGGGAGGGGTCTTACTCCTCAGCAGAGAAGCGGTCGGTGTATTCTACAGCCCCAACCGACAGGGCAATCAATGCTAGCGAATCTTCTTCTTCTTCCTCCTTTTCTTGATACATATAATCTGTCTATAACATCTCTGAGATGTAAGACCTTATGCATCATTCTGAATTTCTTTGTTCAATTATTGAAGTTCTTCCTTCGTTCACTTTAAGAATGGTCGCTAGTATCTCACAAAGTGGACAGCCCAGGTTTCAAGTCATTTTCTCGTTTTTCTGAGGTATTCTTTTTAAATTTTTTCTTTCATTTCCGCTTGTTTGATGGTGTCCGCTTCCAATATTCCCATGTACTTGTAAATTTTTCCGAGCGTTCTGATTTTTCCTTGAATTGGTAGTTCTATTCATTCCATCATTTAACGTTTCTTGCTTTTTCTATGCCAAATTCCATTCCTATATCATCACTGTATATCCTCACTGCCTGTATTAGGGTTTTCAATTCTGTTTCCTTTTTGGCAAACAGCTTGATGTTGTCCATGTACATTAGATGGTTGATTTTTTCTTGCAATGTATGAAGACTGTATCTGCCAGTGCATTTCCTAAGCATGTGATTGAGTGGCATCATCGCTATTACAAAGAGTAATGGTGATTGCGCATCTCCCTGGAAGACTCCTCCCAGGATTTTGATCTCAGCTAAGCTTTTTACTCCTGCTGTCATTTCCACTCTCCAGTTTTTCGTGCTATTCCCGATGAACTTTATGACCTCGACAGATAATGTATGTTCAATGTTCTGAGTTTCACGTAAGTTATATTATGGGGGTCGGACTGAGGTCAAAGGCAAGCTGTGTTGCCGTTTGATATATGACTCCATTCTGAGGTTATTTTATTTTACCCCACGTTGCCTCGTTGATGTACCTCCCAGAACAAGATAGGCCCAAAAAGAATTATACGAAAGAAGACAGCGACAGATAGGAGACGAAGATGTTTCTTTTATATTTTTCCTTTATTTCCTGGGTTCAACAACCATTCAAAGGGTGAGGGAATTTTCCCTGAATACAATTGAAATGGTTGAATCCCCCAGTTAAGGTGTCTAAAAATACGTTAAACGTTTCTTGGTATATGCGTGTCCTCATTTGGTATTTTAAAGCTTTAACATGGTGTTAGTCGCTTTTAGGACTTTGTCGAAGTCCAGTGTTTTTGTTCGTAGTTCCATTTCGTAGCCTTTTATATTTCGGTATACTGTTAACCAAGAGGCCTGCTACTAGTGAAAGGACAAGCCTATGCTTCGTCCAAAGACGAATGCGTGGTGTCTTCCACCAGTTAGCAAGGCGCTGTCACTTCGCCAGTCACTGCTGAAAGAGAATGAGCCTCCTCCTTTTGTCGGGGGTCTCTTTTTCTTTACGCATGCCTCGTCCCTTTTTCCTGTCAGAGACCTCAGGGAGTTTCTGCATATTTTAATAATTTTCTTTTTTTAATACAATTTGAATTTTTTTCAAATTTATTTATTCATTCCCTACAATATCATTTAGATCTTTCATATGTGCTTCTGATTAGTGGCTTTAACGGGAACATGTTAAACACCAAAATCAATTGATAAAATCAGAGAAAACGGCTTCGAGCTGACAAAGAAATGAAGCAGATGGCACCCTGCAAAAACAATTACCGACACCGACTACGCCGATGACATAGCGATACTGGCAAATACACCCAACCAAGCCGAAACACTACTGCATAGTTTGGAATGAGCCGCCGCAGGCATTGGCCTCCATGTCAATGCACACAAAATGGAATATATGTGCTATAATCAAACAGGCGACATTACCACACTAGACGGAACCCCTCTGAAACTTGTAGACAAATTCACCTACCTAGGAAGCAGCGTCTCATCAACCGAAAAGGACATTGACACGCAGCTAACAAAGGCATGGACAGCTATCGATAGGCTATCGATCATATGGAAATCAGACCTGACCGATAAAATGAAACGCACTTTCTTCCAGGCAGCGGTCGTATCGATACTGCTATATGGATGCACTACTTAGACGCTAACAAAACGGCTGGAGGAGAAAAAGCTAGACGGCAACTACAGAAGAATGCTGCGAGCAATATTGAACAGGTCCTGGCGGCAACACCCCACAAAGCACCAACTATACGGCCACCTACTTCCCATCACGAAAACTATCCAAACTAGACGAACCAGACATGTAGGACACTGCTGGAGAAGCAGGGACGAGCTCATAAGTGATGTACTCCTATGGACCCCCACATATGGCCGGGCAAAAGCAGGACGACCAGCACGAACATACATTCAGCAGCTATGTGAGGATACGGGATGTAGCCCTGAAGACCTGCCAGAGGCGATGAACGATAGGGAGAAGTGGCGAGAGAGGGTCAGGGATATCTGTGCTAGCGGCACGACATGATGATGATGATGACTTTCATGTATTTAAACATCCAAAAGTTTAGAAATGAGAATCATGCAAGTAAACAAAATAAAAACGCAACTTTTGGTCCAAATATTTAAAGCAAACATAAATTTTAAAGTCAATACATAAAATTTGTCGGATTTCCTTGAAAATTGATAGTTCAGCGTGGCGGGTGGTTGTTTTTTTGGCTTTTTTCCCTCTTTTCTGTTTAGTCTTCGCTTCTCACTTGAACGGTGGAAGCTCCTTTATTGTTATTTTATTCTGAAATTTGGTCACCTGACAACGAAAATTTGTTTCTTTTCTCTTCCTTTCTATCTTTCTAAAGACGCAAGAAAATAGCAAGTGCAGCTTATGTAGTGACAGAGACGAAACGATCAATCATATAATAAGCGAATGCAGTAAATTAGTGCAAAAAGAGTATAAGACTAGACATGACTGGGTGGGCAAGATGATCCACCGAGAATTGTGCAAGAAATTTAGATTTGACCATACAAATAAATGGTATATACACAACCCAGAATCCGTCCTGGAGAATGAGACGCACAAAATTCTTTGGGATTTTGATGAACAAACGGATCACCTAATCTCGGCCAGACGACCAGATCTAGTGATAGTCAAAAAAAAAAAAAAAAAGAAAAAAAAGAAACTGCCGAATAGTGGATTTTACCGTCTCGGCATACCACAGGATAAAAAAAAAAAAGGAAGCAGAAAAAACTATTGAACATGAAGCGGACAGTGATACTAATTGTGGTTGGTGCACTTAGGACAATCCCCAAAGGATTGATAAAGAAACGGGAAAACTTGGAAATAAGAAGACAAATAGAAATCATCCAGACTAAAGTATTAAGATCGGCCAGAATACGGAGAAATGTCCTAGAAATTTGAGGAGAAAAGCTGTCACACAAACACCAGAGAGAAAACATCAGCTAATGCTGATGTAAAAAAACTCTCAAAGGAGTAAATAATACTAATAATAATGATAAATTAGGAATACTTGTAATAATCGTTACTTTTAATTATTGATAATTGAAAATTATCAAAAAATATTAATGATATTAACGATAATTAGAGTGACAGTATTCAAAATAAGAAATATATGCAATATTGCATAGCATTTTCAACGTTGAAAATGATATACAATATAGCGAAACATGTTCAGTAAAAAATAAACATCTTTTACCAAACATTTTTCCAGTTTGTCATTAATAGAACATATTGTCGGAAATATACATTTCCATATTACACAGACACACAAACATATATATATATATATATATATATATATATGTTAGTCCGAGCAGATTGGTCGCTTCAGGTGCTATTGTTTTAGCTCAGGAACCTCTACTGGGTTAAGCTGGAGCTAGTCTGCAGTTGATGCCGTTGCTTGATTGTGCAGGAACGGCCGCTAGGTTTAGCTGGGGCTAGTCTACAGTTGGTGCTGGCTACTGCGTCGTCGTCTCGTGGTATCTGCCAAGAAGGTGTAGTGAGGAGACCAAAAGTGATCTCGGAAGACCTTCTGAAGGGCTATTTGAATGGGAGACTTTCTGAAGTTAGCTCTTAGAATAGTTGTTTGAATGAAAGAGCAGCAGTGATTGGTTCATTGGCAATGCAGAGTCCGAGGCTGTGACTGATTGGATTCCAGACCGTCAGATTTGGCTGGTGGTAAAGGCGCAGACCCCACTTTCTGCAGTTTGGCTTGGTGGTGAGGACGCAGACTGCACGCTGCTGTAAGAAGAACAGTTCCTTCTTCTCCTCAAGACCCGAGCGAGCCCAGCTGCCAACTCTGCCTCCCACCAGATAGGACTTGACACAAGGTCAATGACCCAAAGGTCATATTATAGTGGACATGGACTCAAACGTGAGCCCAGGCACGAATGCCTGATTATAACTAAAACTGGACCAAGAGGTCCAGTGCTATACAATGCTTGTCAATGACATCATCACCCACCTGAAGGTGGCCAAGCCAAAGCCAGGAGCCATTCATCCTCAAATCTATCCTTGGAGAGGTGAAGAGAAATAGATACTTTCTCCCGGCTGAAGCCTGGTCACGGAGTCGATTTTTGGTTGCTGCCTGCTGTGTTTATATAGCATCAGCCATTAAAATACTACTGGGCTGATTGAAAGGTCTTCTCTACACAAGAAGTATCTTTATTAGATATAAGTAATAATGAAATACTTCATTGTACTTTGAAGAAGAACTTTTAAATATAATGTATTTTATCCTGTGTTTATAAACTTGTTCCCAAAGGCCAGCAGAATTAATTCCTTTCAATAAATAGTTTGTGTGTTAGTAACTGAGGTTTACTTTGTAAACATAAGCATGACATTTTGTTGTCTGACTCAGCATTTTCTATAAACTGGGGATTTCAATTTGAGTGGCCAGGACAGCTATGATAATATATATATTACATATATATTACATACATACAAACATATACATAGGTATACATACGTATATATATATATATATATATGTGTGTGTGTGTGTGTGTGTGTGTGTGTATGCATACATACATTCACATATGTATATTTGGGCAACATTTCTTCATTGATACATATTTGATTGATTATCAAAGACATTTTTTGTCAACATATTTTTTTCTTAATCCTTTTGAGTTGCCATATTGATTTTATGATATCCAGTGGGAACTGGTTAATAAACTTTCCATAATTAATAGTTTCCCTAGTACTTTCTGCACAATCTTGGGCCATCATCAGGGGTGGGTATATTGTAAAAGTGATGTAACCTTTGCTTGTACATCACTACTTAGTAAGAATGAGTGTTTATACTGGAGTATTGTGTAGCATTTATTTCTTAAAATTTGTTTCTATAAATAGTGTCAGTAGCTAAAGACATTTTATTATATTAGTACTGGATTCAAAATACATTCTATGAAGTTTCGGTTGTATATTTCTAGTAGTGCTTTGTAGTGCTTTGACAATCTGCAGTTTTTGCTTGTTATTTTGTTGTTCTAATATTGCTGTGTTTTTGGCAAGAATTTTCCAAAATTCACTTGTCAGGTATGAATGTTTTTTTTAGATGTTTGGCAATGGAACTGGTATCAGAAAGATGTATAGTAAGTCTTTTAATAGAGTAGCTGAGGTTAAACTGAAATATATATATATTGTTATTATCAGAGATACAATCTCCTAAAGGACATTTAAATAGATATATAACATTAATTTTTCACAAAACTCCAAACGATGAGGAGAAATTATTACTAATAACTAAGTTGAAAGGTTTAAATTTATTATAGTATATAATCTTTTTATTAGGATCAGTGGGAAGTATGTTTCTTTGAATTAATGTTTATAAAATGTTTTCATCTAATTTATAATTGTAGGGCATTTGGTTTACTGCAACCAAGTATATACCTCAAATTCACCAAGGAAATGTATATATGTATGTATGGATGCATATATACATATATATGTATCCATACATATATAAATATATAAGGTGGTGCATTCAATAAGTTTCCAGACTTTTTTGTACAGGCATTTAAAATTGCTGTAGATTGTCATTGCTATACATCTTATGAGATGACTGACCAATTTTTATGATTCCACGTTCAAATGAACAGCTACAGCAGGAATTCAAATACACCTTACTAAAGCCTGATTGTCACAGCTGGTCAATTTCAAAAATGCAATCTGGATGTGAGGACACTTTAGAAGAAAGATATTTAATAAAATTCTGTTTTAAACTTGGAAAAAATGCTGCCACAGAAACGTATGGAATGCTTCAGACTGCTTTTCGACCATCTTGCATGAATCGAACATCAGTTTTTGAGTGGCATAAGAGATTCAAGGAAGGCAGGGAGTCTGTGAGGGATGATGAGAGGTGTGGGAGGAGTAAAGAAGTCAATACCTACAGTTGATTGGCCAAAGAGTTAGGATTAGAGTTACTATGTTGAGGTTTTAAGGGAGTTCAGGAAGAGATTCCTAGGGAAGAGGCCAGCACTCTTCAAATCGGGTCAGTGCCATTTCCAGCAGGACAATGCACCAGTTCATAACTCCATCCTTATCACAGACTATTTGACCAAGATGGGCATCAAGACAGTTCCTCACCCTCCCTATAGTCCAGACTTTGCTCCCTCTGACTTTTGGTTATTCCCTAAGCTGTCGTTATGAGACAATTAAGGAGATGAAAGAGGCTGTGATGAAGGTTATTGACACGTTCACACAAGAGGACTTCTATGGGACCTTCCAGAGGTTGCTGGAATGGTACAACAAGTGCATTGCAGCCAGAGGAGATTACTTCAAAGGGGACTAGAGTTTCATGTGTTTACTATCAATAAAAGTGCCCATACAAAAAAAGTCTGGAAACTTATTTAATGATCCTCATATGTATTTATATATGTATAAATACATGTATACATATATAGCCCAGTGGGTTGGTGTTGCAGAATACATCGACTGCATCTCTGCAGAGGGATAAAACTCCCCAAAAGATTGTCCTTGATATGACACAAAACAATCTGATAGTGGGGCTCCAGTAATGCTGGAGCATTGGGAAATGCAGATTACCCCTTCATTACCATTGCTCCCAGGTCCACTTTGGCTAGGAGTAGTAGCACCAGATAGAGTCCTATCTATGTCTTAAATAGAACTAAACTGCTTGCTTATACTAAACTGAATTGTTTGAAACAAAACTGGTTATATGGATAAAAATGGATTTGTTATTAAATAACCTATAATGGCTGATATGCCATAAAACCAAACCAAGCTAAATCAAATATATTCATATATATGCATGTATATATATATGCATACATACATATCTATGTAAATATATGTGTGTGTGTGTGTGTGTGTACATAGATATATACAAATATTTAAATATATATACATACATATATGTTGGCCCGAGACAACTTAGTTCAATCCAAGGTTTGAATCAAAGCAAAGACTCAAAAAATGGTACTTGATTCCTCCTTGATTAACACTCAGCACTATCAAGTACAGATCAAGGGTAAAGTGGAGCAATCAAGGGAAAGGAAGAGCACCTTCCCCTACTCCTCAGTGAGGTAACTATTGAAAAAAGTGCTTTTTGTCACTCTCGACTACGGTCAACCATATTTACTTATATATGTGTGTACATAGATATATACATATATTTGTATCATTGACCTAACGAGAAGAGTGTTTTCCAATGATCTGAGAGATTGGGGTTCAATCCCAGGTCAAGTCATACCAAAGACTCAAAAACTGGTACTTGAGGCTACCTTGTTTAGCACTCAGCATTATAAGGTACGGATTAAGGATAAAGGGGATGAATCAAGGAAATGGAGTAGGACCCTCCCCAACACCATGGTGTTGTAGCTATTGAAAAGGGAGCCTTCGGGTCACCCTTGACTATGGTCACCAACATTAATTTTTATATAGAAAATAGAAAGAAAAATATATATAAATGGATGAGAAAAAAATCATTAATAATTGGCTTCTACTTGATCAGTTCACCTGGTGCATTTCAACATGATTGTTTAAGATATGAAATTACAAAAATTTCATGCTGAAATTGTTTTTGTTATCTTCAGGGTGATTCCCACCCTGAAGATGACAAAAACAGTTTCTACATGAATATAAAAAACACTTTGAAATGAATGCAGAAAAAAATGTATGTAAGCAAACATGTATATATACATATATCTATGAATGAAAAAAAATTATATAAAACAAATATTTATATACATATGTATCAATACATATAGTTGTATATGTATTTAAATACATATATATGGATACATATATACTTATATACATGTACATGTATACATAAATATTTGTACATGGATATACATACTTCCGCAAATATCAATATATATATATATGTGTGTGTGTGTGTGTGTACGTTAACATATATACATTTACAAACCAATATGCACACATGCATATACACAAATATATGTACACATACATGAACACATATATATGTATACATACATATGCATACATACATATACATATCCTTATTTAGACATACACATACATATGTAGACATACATACACATATAAATAAGTATTTATATATAAACACATATATGCATATATACATACAGATATATTACTTACATATGTATACACAAATATATGTATATATGTACACATACATATATATGCATGCACAGATATACATATATATACATACATAAACCATACATATATATAGATTGCCCAGTCGGCTGGGGCTGTAGAAGACACCGACTGCTTCTCTGCAGAGGGATAAGAACCCCCCAACGAGTGTCCTGATATGACACTAAACAATCTGATGGTGAGGTTCCAGCAATGCTGGAGCTTTGGGGAATGCGGAGTACCCCTTCATTGCCATTGCTCCCAGGTCCACTCTGGCCCGGAGTGGTAGCACCTGATAAGGGTCCTATCTATGGGTTAAATAGAACTAAACCATGCTTCTTTCACTATACTGATTTTTGCATTTAAACTGTGTATTTATGCTAAACTGAATTGTTTAAAATAGAACTATTTTGACACTGGAACTGCATACTTGTGCTGAATTGAATTGCTCAGAATAGAACTGTTTTTGACGTCTAAACTGAGTACTTATGCTCAACTGAATTATCTGAAATAAAAATGTTTGACATTTAACTCTGTGTATTACCCAGTCAGCTGGGGGCTGTAAAATACACTGACTGCACCTCTGCAAAGGGGTAAGACCCCCCCCTCTAACGAGTGTCCTGGATATGACACTAAACAATCTGATGGTGAGGTTCCACCAATGCTGGAGCTTTGGAGAATGTGGAGTACCCCTTCATTGCCATTGCTCCCAGGTCCACTCTGGCCCGGAGTGGTAGCACCTGATAGGGCCCTCTCTATGGGTTAAATAGAACTAACAACATACTTATGCTAAACAGAATTGTTTGACTAAACTGAATAGCTTAAAATAGAAATGTTTTTGACAATTAAGCCGTACTTGCATTTGAACTGCGTGTATGTGCTTAACTGAATTGTTTGAGATAGAACTGTTTTTCTACATTAAAACTGTATTTACACTTAACTGAATTGTTACATATAACTGCAACTTTTTTTTGACACTAAAACTGTATTTACACTAAACTAAATTGTTTAACATAGAACTGTTCTGACATATAACTGTGTATAAACAAAATCTGTACTTATACAAAACTGAATTAGTTGAAGTATAATTGCTTGACTAAACTAAATAGCTCAAAATAAAAATATTTTTTTACAATTAAACTGTACTTACATTTAAACTGCATTTCTAAACTGAATTTTTTAAAATTCTACTATTTTTGACACTGAAACTGTACTTACACTAAACTGAATTGTTATATATAACTACTTGAATAAACTGAATAGTTTGAAATAGAAATGTTTTTAACAATTAAACTGTGTACTCATGCTAAACTGAATTGTTTTAAATAGAACTGATTATTTACATAAAAATGGATTTGGCGTTAAATAACCTAGAAAGGTTGATATGCCATAAAACCAAACCAAACCCATATATATATATATATATATATATGTATGGATACATATGTATGAATTTATATGTAAACACATATAAATACATACAAATCCATCAATACATATACATGTATACATGAATATATATATATATATGTATGTTCATATGTATAAATACATTAATATAAATACACACATAAATATAAACACATACATATATGCACACACATACATTCATACTCACACACACACACACACATATTATATATCTACATATACGTGTACATGCATAGATACACATGGGTACATACGTATATATATACATATATGTTTACCTACAAATATATATATATATATATATATATATATATATATATATATACATGTGTAAACCATATCTATGTATCCATATTTATATACATACGTATGTTTACATACATATTAAGATATATATACCAATGACTATATACATGTATAATATATACCTATGTATACATATATGAATAGATACATATATACATATGTATATAAATAAATACAAACATATACATTCATATGAATACATACATACTTTATATATATATATATATATAATCATATATTTATATATACATTTATACATATGTATATTTACACGCAAATATAATTACACACACACACACACACACACACACATATATATATATATATATATATATTAAAAGGAGTAGGTCCATGAAGAGATTTGTATTTTTTAGGATTTATAAATAAATAAATCCTAAAAAGTACAAATCTCTTCATGAACCAACTCATTTTAATATATATATTGAAAAGTTTTTCTTTCTCTCTTTGGACTAACAACAAAAAGAAAAATATATATATATAGAAAGACCTATGTATAAACATATATGTACATATATATACATATACATTTACATATACATATATATGTGTATATATGTGCATATATGCACATATGCATATATATATATATACATGTATATAGATCAGAATGATGTTAAGAAAAAGTCTAAATGTGAAATAATTTTTATTTTAAAGCTTCATAGAACATTTTATTAAGAAAAAATAAGGATATAAATGTAAATTATATAATTCCAAAATATAAAGCTCAATAAACGTTTTTTGATAAAGTTATGAGTTTAATTATATAACATTTGAAAAATAACATGATCAAAAACATTAAAACAATTGAATAAATCCCTGAAACTTAATAATTCGTTTGTGTTATTAAAAAAATTTTAGGGTAAGAATATAAAATAGAGTATTTTACTAAATTACTTCAGCCCTTCACCAGCTCTTGCATTGTAAACATGGCGTAAAAATTTGTGACATCATTGGAACTTAGAAAACTGATAGTCAAGTTATATAATAAAGATTAACTCTTGATTGGGGATATTTCAAAGACTGTAGGGAAATCTGAAAGTGTCATTCATAGTATTTTAATAAAACTTGAGGAAACAGAGTCATATGAAGACAAGAAACTACCTGGCAAGCCTAGGGAAACTACTGCAAGGGAAGATAAATAGATTGGTAATGAATTTAAAAATTTTCAACAGCAACAGCTATCTCTAAAAGAGCTAATGCAAACCTTGGCATTAAAATATCAAGGCATGCTATTTCCCAAAGAATTAATGAAATAAATTTCAACAGTCGAGTAGCTTCTTCATAGCCTTACATTTCTAAAAAGAACAGAATGAGCCAATTGAAATTTTTCTGTAAACATTTCCTATAGACTGAAGAATAGTGGGATTATGTTCATTTCAGCAATGAGTCAAAGTTTAACCTGTTTGGTTGTGACGGGAAAAGGATTGTTTGATGCAGTCCTATGGAATGATATTCACCTCAGTGCACTAAAAACAGCGACAAATTTAGAGGCGGAAGTGTGATGGTGTTTGGCATGATTTCTGTGCTGGTACAGGACTTATCAGGCTACACGGTAAAATTAATACAACTGTAGACAAAGAGATATTGAAGAAACATGTTGTACCTCATTTGAGAACAGCAATTAATCAAGCAGCTGTATTTATGCAAGATAATGCTCCGTGTCACACAGCAAAGGCTGTTAAGACATTTCTTTCTGAGGAGGATGTTATTGTTATGCTCAAAGCCCAGAAATGTTTGGAAGTTACTTAACGAAAGACCTAAGAAAAAGAATCCAAGAAACGTCAAAGAACTATGGACTAATTTGAAAGGAGAATAGGAGAAAATATCTGTTGATGAATGCAAGACATTAATTCGCTCATGTAGCAAAAGATGTCAAGCTGTTATTGAAAGTAAAGGTCTATACATCAAGTACTAATGAATTATGAACGCAATTTTCATTTAGATATGATGTATCTACTATGATAATATGATTTTGTTAATCATTCTGTTTTTGATAATCTATTTTTTTCGAATGTTATATAATTATTCTTATAACTTCTTATAACAATGGGTATATATATATATATATATATATATATATATATATATATATATATATATATATATATGTATATGCACATTCATATATTTTTATACGTATACAGAAATACATACAAATGTATATACACATACACAGATATCCATACTAATTCCTATATGTACTTACATACATAGACAGACATCTCTATATATATTTGCACACACACACACACACACATGTATATATATATATATATATATATATATATATATACATATGATTATTTGTGCATCCCCATACATATGTATACTTCTAAGTATGTACATATATAAACTCGAAATCACTCGCAGCGTTTACACTAACATACTTATTTGCAGCTTCAAAATAAGTAATTTCAAACAGTACTCATGTTTTTACATTCACTTTCAGACTAATTCACTTTTCAAAGGCATGAACCCTCTTATCCTCCAAACAATGGGTTAAATAGCACTGCTACTTTTCTAGAAGGACGGCTTTGGCATTAAATGATTTACAAAGGATGTTCTACCATTAAACAAAGAGACAAAACCATACGTGCATTTGCTGAGAGAGAGAGAGAGAGAGAGAGAGAGAGAAATATAGATATTTATACTATACACTTGCATATATACACTACACACACATATATGTATATATATATATATATATATATACAATGTTCAGAATTCAATATGGAAAGTGTCTTGAAAGTGAAAACTTTTTACAGTGGTCAATATGCAATAACACAAAACAGTATCACGATATATATATATATATATATATATACATTGTTAATATATTATGATACTGTCCTATTCTTGCTTATCATATACTTATGGTATATATATATATATATATATGTATAAATACATGTTACATGGTAATATGGTTATATATATATATATATATATAAACAATTATGAGAAAAAAATTTAAGGTCGGAAAATAATTCACAACTCAAAGTTTCACGTTCTTGAACATAAGGTGTGCAGGTCACATATCTTGCATATTCAGTACTGTACATTTTTATAATCTTTTCAAATCCCATACCAACAACGTGGATGGCATAATAAATCAAGTGGTTCAATCTGGTGCCAATACTTCATATATTATATATATATATATATATATATATATATATATATATATATATATATATATTCTTAAGCATGATAGCTGGCATTAGTTCAATTAAATGTACTTCCAAAAATAACATTTCCAAGCTAATTTTATTTTTGCTGATTCAAATTTGAATAAGATTTCCATTTAAAAAAAGATCAGTACAGTTAAATCCAATGATTATATGAAAAAGAAGAATTATTCTCCACTTTTGAAAAGCTGACAATTTTGTGCAAAAATGTTTTCTTTTTCTTTTTAATTACTGAATATCAAAATACAGTGAGATTTTGTTTGTTTTGTTTTTTTACAGAAGCTAAATATAAGTCAATTAAACTAAAACCCATAAAAATAGTTTGACTTCAAGTTGAACATCTCAAAAGATCCAAATGAATAAGAAATTTCAAATTAAAAAAAAGAAATTGCCAATTTTAAATGTAAAATGTATTATCTCATTTTACAGATTCTATTTTCAATCCAGCATCATGTTAGTGGGGCTGAAAATAAGCTGACTTTATTCTCTCTTGAGGGGTAAGACCCTCCCCCACCCAGCCCTAAATGAGTGTCCGGTGTAAGACATTAAACTTTATCAGTTCTGAAAATCTTGTGTCTATGGAGTACTCTTTCATTGTCATCACTCCCAGGTTCACTCTGACTTGAATTGGTTTTACCCACTTGGGTGTCCCATGATTTTAATAGATTTCTTTAAAATTTCTAAGTATTTAATAGGATCATGTGCAAAAAAATCTTTTAAGAAACAACTGCATAAAAGTTTAAGGATGAATAAACAATGAATGTGATTCACAAACCTCCAGGCATAAAATAACCCTAGACTGGTTGACATGGCATTAACATCAATCAATTCATCATTTATATAGACTGATAAACTCACATGTAAACATTCAATTTTTACTATTCATACATTAATATCATTATAACTAACTTTTTTCCTTCATTCTCAAGATTTTGCATGTCATGCTAAGAGTAGCAGGGAGAGATAGACTAAGTAAACTATAAACCAATTCCATAACCACATACGTAAACTTTAACTAAATTGATCAGCAGGTTATAAAATTAATTCTTTACATACACCAGCTCTCTCCTTGAATACTTTGTTTTAAGAATTTTCCCAACCAAATACTTTCTCAGTTTCATTGAAATACAACAGCGCTGTTGCTATAGTAACTAACAACTGCTTCATTTTTTAACTCCATTAAGTTTAACTATACTTAAATCCTTAAATGTACACTCCAAATTTTCACAACCTGATAGATTATGCTGTTAGAAATAAGTGCTCTAAATATCAGCACTTATTAATAATGCCTCAAGATTTTTCCCTGTTTAAATACTAAAAATTATTATTATATTCAATGTACTAATTAAACCAAGGCTGAATAAAAAGGCAAGGTTCAACAGAGTGAATTTACAAGTTTGCATCTATAAATTCTTTTTTAACAATAGAGCAAAAATCACTGGATCATGTAAACTCGTTTTCAGATATGGTACACCAAGTGGAATGCCTAATTGGGTGTAATGGCTACTAGTGTTGTGTCATTCACATATGAACCATTCAAAACATACAGGTAATTTAAAGAATGATCTGACTCTGACTGACCAGGATCTTTTTGTGTCAATGATGCATATAATGATATTTTTATGAAGGGAAACATTTAGAAACAATATTTTCAAATAATTTCATACAAATACTGAATTCTAGAATATCCCTTTACAAGAAAAGATTATTCAATAAGAATAAAAATAAAGAGTTAAAAAAAAAAGAAAAAGAATAAAAAATGAAATTAACAAACAATGCCTAAAATTTTAAATCTAATCCATGGTAACAGATTTTTGATAAATATGATTAAAATTAAATTATCATTAACAAAGAATCCC
The DNA here is from genome assembly GCA_963585895.1 of Sepioteuthis lessoniana. NCBI lineage: Eukaryota > Metazoa > Mollusca > Cephalopoda > Myopsida > Loliginidae > Sepioteuthis > Sepioteuthis lessoniana. Next base: position 143,378,501 of record OY757905.1, on the reverse strand, counting down.
ACTCTTCCAGAAGAGATCTGGATCCTTATTTGTTAAGTCAGTTTCAGTATTGTCAAATATTTGTTGATGTGGCTGTTATTATATGATTCAATATTCTATCTCACATAATTTAACTGTATTTAGTAAATATTTTAATCCTGAAACCAAAACAATTGAAAATATCAACCCCACTAATCTAACTTAGACTCTCTGGAAGCCATGATATGTTTTATAATTCAATATTACATCAATTCATTTGGGTCGAATGAAGATTAAATTTGTTTACAAGAGGAACATCAAGTTTAAAAGTTTGTAAAGACCTGAATTAAACTGTTGAAGAATCAGATAAAAATTGACATCATAGAGTTTTGAACTTGCAATGCTGGCTGTGCATGACCAGAACACAAAATCACTGAGCTGCAGTTGTATACAACAGGAATTGTATTAAGCATGGAAGGGTATGAATCTACTGCTGAATATAAGGGGGACTATTTTCAATACTTGTATATATATATATATATATATATATATATATATATATATATATATATATATATATATATATATAAAGATGTACAAAATTGATAAGACAAATTGGAATATTTCTTTTCTATTATTATCGAAAAAAAAGATTTTTGCTAAGTTTTTAAAATAGTTTTTTTAAAAAGTTGATATGCTATAAAAAAGAATTAAAAATGGACTGATTATGTGGCATACCTATTCATGGAATAAGAATCATATATATATATATATATATATATATATATATATATATATATATATATATATATATATATATATAATATGGGTCGTCAATAACTACACCAAGACAATCTTTTATAAAATCATCAAAGATACCAGGATTTTATTTTATCAATTTCTTGTGAAACATTATACAATCAAAATGGCGATACGAGTTCAAATCTTGGACAAGACTGATTGCATTTCACATAGCACTAATACCCTTGGGAAAGGTATGAATCCAATTATTCTCTCCCTCCAGCTATGGGTAAATAGTAGGGCAGACTAGGTTCTTCAGCCTTGGTGAGGCAACTAGTCTAGGAGAAGGAAAACTCTGAATTCAAACCTGTTAAACTCCGCTTAAAAATTGACCTTGTGTCATATCCTGCCCGAGCAGAGGGGTTGGTAGATATGATTATACAATCAAAATGGATATTATTAGATATTATTTATTTCCAAACTTTACAGTACAGAACCAGAGGAATCAAAAATATAAATATGTCATCACCATCAGTTCATGCTGCTTGCACGAATTTCCTTGACTCTCTCAAGCTATTTTTTCCCTATCCTCCATCGCTCCCAGCAGGTATTCCACACTACATCCTGTATCTGTACATAGTTGTTGTAGGTAGGTTCTTGGTCAGGCAACACTACCATGTCTATGTGAAGGGGTCCATAAGAGAATGTCACTTATGAGTTTATCCTTACTTCTCCAGTTTGTCTTGTTCATCTTATTTGGATGGTCTTAGAGATATGAAGTAAGTGGCCATATAGCTACATCTCATGAAGCGTTGCTTCCAGGATTTGTTCAATATAGCTGGTAGCGTAAACTGCTCAAAAATTCAACAAGGTATAAAGATATGTGGCTGTCCAAAAATAAGTACATTTTAAATATATACTAATGTGATTTTAATTTTGGTTGCAGAGGTTTTGTTATTCTATTTTTTGTTTAGAAGAGAATTAACTTTTATAAGATTAGTAGGGCTGCACTTATCTATAAGAAATAGTGTGTATATATATATATATATATATAAGTAAGAGAGATGATTTGATAAGTGTGTGTGTGCATGTGTGTGTGTGTACATATATATTGTGAGAGGGAGATAAATATGTGAGTGTGAGTGTAAAAATATAAAAAAATGAGTGAAATAAATAAATGTGTGAGTATATATATATATATATATATGTATAAAATAAAAGAAAGAAATGAATATATTCTTATACATAGAGAGAAATAAATAAATATACATACATACATAGATACATATGGATGTACACATGTATCTTCTTTTATGGATGGGTCCTGATTTAGCAACTGACCATTAGACAGTCAATAGATGACCTCATCTACTCTGTGCATAACTGACAAATTCTCAGAGCCGGACATATATCAAAATGATGCAAACTGGATACAGATAAGAAAATGGCCACTGGTCACTCCGATAAAAACTATTTAATTGCATTTCTGCCTTCCTGTAAGATTTGTGTCCCAGACAAGATGGGTGCTACAGGTCACAAAGAGGTAGGCCTCTCCAAATTAGGCAGCTTTTAACTTGTCTGATCGGAACCTCTTGTCTGTCCAGTAAGGGGATATTAATTATCTCCCCCTGACGAATTGAACATGGCTGACATTTGGGGGTGGAGAGAAAAGAAAGAGAAAAAATGATGGAAATGAACTAACATCAGTAAGAAGAGAAGAAAAACTGAAAAGACAAAAAAATTCCCCTAAAAACAAAAAAAATTTAAAAACAAGCAATATTCAATAGATTCATAAGCAAATCAATTTTAAGGTAAATAAAACTTTTTAGATAATAGAGAAAGTCAAAAGTTTTACATTATTTTTGTATGTGTTAGTTTTTGGCATGTAATCATGTGACCAAAACAGTTCAAATCATGGAAGGTACCCACTGTGGTTGGTCATATCATAGTAATTGGTGTACTGACACATTGTACATTGCTTCACTCTATGTGTGATTTGAAAGTTGCAAAGATGAATGTGCAACATATTCTAATTTAGGAAATTATACTTTGAGTTCAAACTGGACTATAATACCCACAAAAGCAACAAAAAGTGAAGTTGCAGCAGTTGATCAACTGATGGTTTAAGAAATTTCATTCATATTGAAAGAACCTCAACAATCAGGCAAGGATAGATAAGCTTAAAACTAGATACTGAGACAGTGTTTCAAGCCATAAAAATAAATTCATAGAGTATCAGGTGATGTCAATATCTCACAGCTCAGTGTGGTTCATTACTTTCACAGCTGCGACAAAATCCACCAGAGCTGCTGAATTATGCCTTACATTACCAAAATATAACAAAACTTTCGACTCACCACAATATACCAAATATACCAAATTTTGCTCCGGTTACAAGAACCTCAATGATCAGGCAAGGTCAAGAGGCCGAGCTCCAAGTCATAGAGATAAATCTGGTGAGTAGAGAGTATCAGGAGAGTTCAGCATCTCACAGTATGGTGTATCATTTTCATAACCCCGGCAAAAAAATTCAGTAGAACCAACTAGTGCCTCATGTTACAAACATATTGCAAAACTTTTGACTCATCCAAGTATCATTAAAAGAATTTAGTGATTAGTTTAGGATACAACAGCAAAAAAAAAAAATGTAAGAGAATTTTTTTTAGATTTTATTTTCATTTTTTTATTATTAAAGGCCACCAATACATACAAAATATTATTTTACACATATATTCTGCAGTATACAAAACTTTCTTCTTTTCGTGTTATATCTAATAAAACAAAAAGTCACAGGAAAATCTAATGGGTGAAAAACTTTCTTTTGCATTTCAAGCCAAAATACAGATATAAAAGCATCATTGCATCCTTAAAGTTACTATAATCAATGATGCCTGACATTTGGCAGTTATGCAGCTTTTATGATATGCGGTTATTCATGATTTAGAGAATTAGAATCAAGAGCTCAAGGATATAAAGTGCAATTACTGATAAACAACTCAAGGATATAGAGTACAGTTACCAATAAAGAACTAAAAAATATAGAGTACAATTGTTAATAAAAACTTAAAAATATCAAATACAATTATTGATAAAGAACTCAAATATATATAGAGTACAATTACCAATAAATAACTAAAAAAAATATTGAGTACAATTATCGATAAAGGACTCAAAAATATAAAGGCACTTACTTATAAAGGACACAAGCATATAGAGGACAATTTTTAAAATTGTATCTGAGCTTCACAAATAAAATATTGTTTTTAAAACATGCTTGGATAAAAAGTGCTTTTTAATACTTTTGGAAGGAAATTAGTTTAAAGTGATTGTAGTAGTTGTTGGTTTACAATTAAATTTTATTTTATAAATAGAAATATAATCTATGATATCACAAGTAGGATTTGTAAAACATTTATAAAAAAATCTTTCATTTACTTTAATGAATGAATGCATAATCTCCCAGCAAATTCTCAAAGAACATATAGAAAGCAAAATTACTCTGCAAAAGCATGTGAATAGATATGAAAAGATATCATATGAATTCTGAGAGTTAACCATTTAATACTGATACAGTTAGAAAAACCATGCAAAATATTATTAACTTGAATAATTTATAAAAGAGTATAAAGAATACATTCTGACCCTCAAAAACCCAAGATATCAGGATTTTATTATATTAGAATATTATGCAATCAAAACAGATATTATTATATATTATTTATGACCAAACTTTGCAGCATTAAAATCTTATAAAAAATCAAGTTTGGTTTGAAAATATATTTACTATACATAATTTTGAATAAGAGTGTATTTATTCTTATAATGCTACTTATTCATATTTTTGGTTACAGACATTCAAGGCTGAAGAGAGTTTATAAATAATATTTGATGATATTTAATAATATTTGTTTTGATTGTATGTACCACAAGAAATGATAAAAATCCTTTGTTTTAAAAGAAAATTAACTTTTTGTTATAAAGGGTTAGAAATTTATTAATCTATGCGTGATATTGTTTATACAAATAGGATGGTGGTAAGTATTCTCCCTTATTCAATAGGGCTTGCCTTATGAAGTCATATGAAGTGATGAGAGTATAGAGTTATGAAAGACTGACTTAATTAGAGGAAAGAAAAATTTTGTTCTGCTAAGTGAACCACAAAGTTTCCATGAAAAACCATCTTGATGATGAACTGGTTATGTCTCATCTTGTTTGATCAAGTTGTGTCCTTACAGGAATACAACTGTAATAATTAGGATTAGAACCAACAGAGAAAAAACATTTATTGGACTGGTTTAATTTAGGAAAAAAAAGGAATAAATGAAAAAGTCTTTGAAGAGCAAATGAAGCTGTTGTTATTAATTAATTAATGTTCTGGCAAATGACATAGACTACCAGTTGTTTGTTTACACCAAATACTCTAACAAATTTGATCAGTAAGTTATACTAATAATTTCAATACAATAGCACAGTTTTAAGTATTCCTGTCTAATACTAATAATTTATTCACAATCATATGATTTCAACAAACTATTCATGTTTACTGATAACAATCATTTATTTTCCCACACTTAAATAGTTTCAAGTATTGCAAACATTAATAATTCTAAATGGTTTCAAGTACTGCTATCTAACACTGATAATTCTATTTTATATTAAGCACTTGCTTGCACACAGTTAAATTATTTTAAGTATTGTCATTCAACATTAATAATTCTATTTAATTTTAACCATTTGTTTGCACACAGTTAATAATAGTAATTATTTGTTTGAACATTTCTATATGACCCATAGATAGAACCCTAACAGGTGCTATCACTCCGGGTCACAGAGGACCTGGTAGTAATGATAATGAAGGGGTTCTCCAAACTCCCTAAAGCTCAAGGACTGGAGCCTCACCATCAGATGATTTAGTGTGCCATACTAAGGACACTCACTCGAGAAGTCTTACAGTTGTTATATACAAGGGACCCAGCCAACAGGGTGGATAGAAACTAAAAACAATTGAAATAATTGTGTGTAATAGATGTGCATGCGGTGCAATTGGATGAGCCAGTGCCTCTCCTGAATGAAACTGTTTGCTTTTTATCAATTGTGAATGCTTCGGAAGAAAGGCATGAATCTATCTTTTCCTCCAACTATAAGTAAATAGTAGAGCAGACTCAGTTCTTTCAACTTGTTATATCAACCAGTCTTGAAGGAAAACTGTTTTCAAACCAGCAGCACTCCACTTAACAACTGACCTTGTGTTGCATCCTGCCTGTGACAGAAAGATCGAGTAAGTACATAACTAGGATATACTTCTTTTTTTTTGGGGGGTGAGGTCTAATCTCTCAGCAGAGGATACAAATTGGCATATTGTAGGCCTCACCAATGCTGGAAATTCAAGAAAGAGACCCAGTAATACAAGAAATGGTAAACAAATTCATCTCCAAAACAAATAAATCCAGTCTTTATACATACTCTACCATTCTGGATTTATGCCAGAATAAACAAACAATATATATTTTTTGCTGGATGAAGATTTAACTTCATCACTAAAAGAAATTGAATTCCCTCAACAAAAGTAAATTTAATAATGTAGATAAATGCCTCAGTAATAAAATCAGGTTTATTAAACATCCTAAAAGAATTCTTAGATCATAAAGAACATTGTAAGTACATTTTGTTTAAAGATGACCAATGAATTATTTACCACAAATAAAAAAAAAGTGTTTATTGCAGAAATAAATCTTTACACTAACACTAGCAAGAAAAAAAGAAAGAAAAGTTAAAAAACGTTCTTCTTATTATTTCTCTATAAAAACAACTTTTTTTTATAACCATCTCTGCCTCATAATGCTTGTTATATTTGCATATAAATTAACATGTACATAATTTAACTCTTATAAAACAGAAGTAGTCTAACTATTCATAAAGGACAACTTTTTAATTGTGGCCTTCATTGATATTAATGTAATTATTAAAGGTCAATTATCATCACATGATCAAACTTCACCCACAATTGCTACTCTTTAAGTATCATATATAAAATTGCTTCACTTCATATAACTGCTATTTGTATTTTTGCCAAAATGTTGCTGAAAAGAGAAGCTTGGTCAGAAAAATATGGACAGAATTTCATTTTTTTTGGACATATGGTGAAGAGAAAGTGAAAGGAAATCTACTGCCCAGTACATTGATTGAACTCACAACCTCCAGGTTATGAGTCATATTTTTTTAATAAATCTGTCAGTCCTGTTAATTAGAATGGTTTGGCCAGTGGACTGATATGAATTGCAGTTCCTCTCTCAAGTCAACATTTTTTCAGTTGATTCTGAAGAATCCATAGATGCAACAAGCATGTTGTAACATCGTTTATCAGGACACACTTTGGCCAGCCGAGTTTGTTGGTACGTGGATCTGGTCAAGTGTGTCCTGGTTCCAGTGGCAGTCAGTTGAGGCTGTCTGACATAGATTCCGGGAAGCCAGCATTCATGTTGGGCACACTTTGACTGGCATCCTTGAGTCTCTTGGGGCCATCCCTCCAGGCTCCAACCCACCTCAGAGGAGCTAAGTTTATCACCTGGCGCCTGAGGTGCCCCTTTTTTAGGGGAATGACAATGGGGCCCAAGGCATTTTTTGAGCTACCAGGCATGTCTGGGCTATGGCCCTGCATCTGGACCCATCTAAAAAAGGCCTTGTGCCACACTCATCCAGTTGGTGGGACATTCAACAAATACCGATCCTGAATAATCTTTGCCACTTAGCTTTAAATGTGTCTCCCCTTTCAGGATTTTTACCAATTACAGACAAAGTCAAGTGGAATTCTGTAGAGAAGAAAGGAAAATATTCGGAGGTCAAAAAAAGCAGAGACTGGAGCAGAAAAAGATCATTCCTTAATTTAAACTACAGACATTTTCACAGTATTTAACAAAGAGATCTGAGACTTGAAATTAGTTCCTACTTTAATCATATATATGTGGGTTTTTTTTACTGCTACTTAAGGGCCTCCAAGTCAAATCTTGACAATTTTTTCTTTTCTTTTTCTAACTGAAAATGTTTTATAAGATAATCTAATCCACTGATCCCAGTAAATAAATCTAATCCACTGATCCCAGTAAATAAATTAATCATAAGTAAAAATCTTAGCAACAGAAAAATGTTAATTCCTGACAACACACTGATGAAGGAAGCAGCTGTACAATTACCAGGAATCACAACACACACATAAAACTATATGAGAGACAAAGAGACATAGAAGGTGGAATGGGGAAACTAGAGAACCTTTTATAAATGAATAAACAGATAAAAATATATATATATTGTTTATTTATATATATGTATAAACACACACATATATATTTACGAATATCTATGTATAGACACAGGTGACAGAGCAGGATTTGGTGTTGAGTTATTTATCAGTCTTTTCCTGTGAGTGAGTGAAATGTTGCAATTGTGGGTGAAGGCTGTTTTAAGATTGATGATGTAGGTACGTTATGGAGCTAAGGATGTTTTCTGTGGTCAATGAATTTTTTTAAAATTATAGCATCCATTATGTGAAGTTAATGTCATGTTTGACTGCATAGTCTTTTGATGCTGGTTTGAATGTGTAAAAATCACAGATCAGGATCATGTAAGTGTGAATCACTGAGGCTGTAGGGTTTTGTACTTGTGTCAGATGCATTTAAGTATTCCAGCTCCTAAACAAAAAGAGATTTTCAAAAGATTGAGAGATCTCTATTGTTTATGAGTATGGTTTCTAAAATTTGAAGTCATCTTTTACAATTTGTGCAAGATAGGATTTTTTAGGTTTTCCACAATTTTTTAAAAATACTAAAATTGTGTAAATACTCACGAATATATATATATATATATATATATATATATATATAATAAAACTATCAAAATTAGACAAACAAGACACGCGGGACCCTGTTGGAGAAATAGGGATGAACTCATGAGTAATATACACCTGTGGACCCCTTCACATGGACGAGCAAAGGCAAGATGTCCAGCTCAACCCTACACACAGCAGCTCTGTGCCGATATGGGATGTAGCCCTGAGGATCTGCCGAAAGCAATGGACGATAGGAAGGTGTGGTGAGAGAGGATCAGAAATATCTGTGCTGGTAGCGCAACATGATAATTATTATATATATATATATATATATAAGATGGTACTGAAAAGTTCTCTGCTTATGAAAGAAAAGAATGACTTTGAACTATAAAGCATATGTAATATTCTCTGTATTCACTGCAATGTCCAACACACTTGGTCCATAATTTATCTAATTTCTTTAAACTTAAAAAAAAATCATCAAAAATTTAAAAAAAAAGATAATTTTCTTCATGGTCAAACCCAAAAGTTTTTAGCAATACTTCTTACATATAGAGTGACAAATACTCATATACTCATAAAAGCACTAATATATAAGTCTGTGAGAGTAAGCAAAAGATATATACATACATTTTGAACACATCACAGGGCTTAATGGTTACGAAGCTAGATTAGCAGACCAGTGTTCATGAGTTCAATTATCGATAAATACATATACACCTGTGTGTGTGTATATATATATATATATGTGAGAGGCACACACACACTCATAACATATAAACATAAAAATAAATTTATACACACACACACACACACATATATATATATATGTATACTTGTGGTTAAATTATTCATAATTATTATCAACAAAGAAAAAACATGTAGAACAAAATAAAGTGGTTGATATTGAAAGGTGGAGCTCCTATTTAAGTAAAAATGCATCTTTTTAAAATAAAAACTGATTGCTACTATAAGTTATATGGCAATCCACAGATAATCAAAAAAATATCTCATATTCTGATAATTCTAATGCAGGAATGAAAGTTTTACTAAAGATTGGTTTATATTCTAAGAAGACATTTTTACTTTATACATATCATTGGCCTAGTTAGTAGTCTGTTTACCAATGCCCCTTGGGACCAATGTTCGATCCTAGGTCAAGTCATACCAAAGACTCAAAAATGGTACTTGATACTTCCTTGCTTAACACTCAGCACTATAAGGTATGTATCAAGGGTAAACATGGAGTTATCCAGGAGAAGAAGTAGTGCCCTCCCCTACACCTGGGTGTAGTAGCTATTGAAAAGAGATCCTTTGGGTTATCCTCAACTATGGTCACCAACTTTATATATATATATATATATATATATATATAAATGGAGCAAGATATATATATATATATATATATATATAGATAGATAGATAGATAGATAGATAGATAGATAGATACACACACACACATACATATGATGAGAAAATGAGACGTGTGTGTATATATATATATAAACAAACGAACACTGCTGCTGCTGCTGTTGCTACATAATACCTTATAATTCCCTAGCCGACATTGTACGCTTCTTGGCCGAGCGGTCTGATACTAAGTCTAAAGTAAAGTTGGGCGAGCCCAGCTTCAAACATCCTATGTGTCTTACCACACTGAAGAGTTGTGATACAACAAAAAAGTCTGTCTATGGATGACAATATATATATATATATATATATATATATATATATATATATATATATATATACTTGAGGAATCCAAATTTTGGGCAGTGGCTGACAAAAGCAAAGAAGAGAGAAGGAAATTTTTAAAAAATTGTGATACACTGAAACAGTTTGTCTGTGGATGTCAATATATATATATATATATATATTTCTTCACATACATATAATATTCTATCCATTGACATATTGGATATTTCAAAAAATTTCACATGATTTGAGACGTACAGACTGTTTCAGAAAAATCAATATCATTTCGTAATTTAAATAACTTTGATTCTCTTTCAAATCATCTCAAATTTTAATAGCCATTATAGAAAGAATTCAAAATCTATGTTTAATGTCTAATGCCCTTTTCTTTTTCAGGGAATTTTATTTCTATTCTTGAAAAGAAATAAAATATTAAATATAGAATTTTGAGCTGTTTCTATATGTGCTGTTAAAATTTGTGATCATCTGAATGAGAATGGGTCAAGTTATTAGATTACAAAAATTATATCTATTTTTCTGAAACACCCTGTATATAGATAGATAGATAGATAGATACATGCACACATAAAGAGATAGCAACTTTTATGTACTCACATATGCACATATATATATATATAATGCAATTTGCTTTTTCCTTATTACTGTTTTTATTTCTCTTTGGTCTTCAATAAATCGTAAAATATTGATCTGCATTCTTAGATTCACCCTTTGATATAACCGCTTTCTGATGGATACATTTGGATTTCTCAAATGAATGGTTAAATACCATTTGACATTTCCTTTTCTTTTTGTTGTTGTTTTGAAAGTGGACATAGAATGGATAGCCATTTTTTAAGACAGAAGATGGCATTCAGTTAGACATTACTATCTGCCAGCTCAGCAGAAACAGACTTTTTTTTGGTCTTCTGGCTTTGTGGTATGCTATAACTCTCGCAGAAAACTATCAGATAACAGAGGAGGAAAGCATTTACTTTGTCCCTCCCACACAGCCTATGTATCTTTTTAATAGAACAAAATTCTGTGATCTTTAAAGGCTCCCCACCCCACAAAAAATGCCTTGTGCAGAGGTACTGTTGAAAGATTCCTCAAAGTAAAGATAAAATCCAGTTGAATGACTTGACTGATCAGTACTTGAGAAAATTGTCCAATTGTTGAGTATAAAATAAACATTAAATTCATATCCTCAAGTCAGAGAAATAAAAAAATTAAGATATTTTGGAAGCAAAATCCTGGTTTAGACAGAAGCAAAGAAACCTTTTTTCTTTATTATAAATCAGTGGAGTACTGATCATTTCATCTTTCATTTGCAATTTTCTTCATATATTATTTAGTTTACAACAAAGTTTCTCTAGCTTTTTAAATGATGACCCTACCACCCAACTTGAATTATCCTTTTATGGGGAAGATGGATTTGGTGGACATTGTGGAGATCACAAATATTAGGTTGCAGGTCTGTGAGTTTATGCTGCAAATCACTGCATTCTATGTTCAAAGTCATTCTCTGTTTGCTTCAAAAATAATCCACATGGCAAAACTCACATTCAATCATAGGACAAACTTAGAAAGCTAGTAAAATGGGTTCAACAGTTGAACAAAGTTTGAAATATTTTGAGTTTTTTTTCATTTATCCAGGAATATCCAATTTATAAATTCAAACTAGTAAATTTACGCTCTGTGAACTCCTATGCTCTTATTCATCCAGTGAAAACTGTATTCACCCCACCAGGGGTCAATATAGATCACTTTAGGAAGCCCTGATCTACATGACTGATACACACAAAAGAATTAAGTGCATTGACAAAAAAGGAAATTGACAAGAAAATAAATATTGTGCAAAATAAATACTTTTTCAGCATTCAGCTGTGGAATTATTGTTAATGGACACACGCACACAAACATATATATTAAACCTGTTTCAGAGAAGATTCTTTTTGATAATTTTTATTGAATTTTTCTTGTTATAAGACAAGATTTATTAAATTTGGTTCAATTCTATATAAAAAAATTATCTAAAATTTACTCCCTAACCACCTTCTTCTTCTTCTTCTTCTTCTTCTTCTTCTTCTTCTTCTTCTTCTTCTTCTTCTTCAGCTGCTGCTACTGCAGTCATCGTCATCAAAAGTATAATTTAGATGCTCAATGTTTCGTTAAAATCCGATGAAACTTGTGTTAATATATTAATATCTCAGATATTGTTCAGTGTCTAAACAGATTTTGAATATTTCACTGGTTATCAAATTTAAATTATCATGTGTTCATGACATAGAAAGCATTGAAAATGGTATGTACTATTAATAATATTATTAACAATTGAATACATTCAGTATACCACTTCCTGTCAAATACATTCAGTATACCACATCCTGTTAAATACATTCAGTATACCACTTCCCGTCAAATACATTCAGTACACCCCTTCCCGTTAAATACATTCAGTACACCACTTCCCGTCAAATACATTAAGTATACCACTTGCCATCAAATACCTTCAGTATACCACTTCCTGTTAAATACATTCAGTACACCACTTCCCGTTAAATACATTCAGTACACCACTTCCTGTTAAATACATTCAGTACACCATGTCCTGTTAAATACATGCAGTACACCACTTCCTGTTAAATACATTCAGTTCACCACATCCTGTTAAATACATTCAGTATACCACTTCTCATTAAATACATTCAGTACACCACTTCCTGTTAAATACATGCAGTAAACCACTTCCTGTTAAATACATTCAGTACACCACTTCCCATAAAATACATGCAGTACACCACTTCCTGTTAAATACATTCAGTACACCAAGTCCTGTTAAATACATTTGGTATACCACTTCCCGTCAAATACATTCAGTACACCACGTCCCGCTAAATACATTCAGTACACCACTTCCCGTTAAATACATTCAGTACACCACTTCCCGTAAAATACATTCAGTACACCACTTCCCGTAAATTACACGCAGTACACCACTTCCTGCTAAATACATTCAGTACACCAAGTCCTGTTAAATACATTCGGTATACCACTTCCCGTCAAATACATTCAGTATACCACTTCCTGTTAAATACATTCAGTACACCATGTCCTGTTAAATACATTCAGTACACCACATCCCGTTAAATACATTCAGTACACCACATCCTGTTAAATACATTCAGTACACCACTTCCTGTTAAATACATTCAGTACACCACATCCTGTTAAATACATTCAGTATACCACATCCTGTTAAATACATTCAGTACACCACTTCCCGTAAATTACACGCAGTACACCACATCCTGTAAATACATTCAGTACACAACATCCTGTTAAATACATTCAGTACACCACATCCTGTTAAATACATTCAGTACACCACATCCTGTTAAATACATTTAGTATACCACATCCCGTTATATACATTCAGTACACCACTTCCTGTTAAATACATTCATTACACCACTTCCTGTTAAATACAATCAGTATACTACATCCCGTTAAATACATTCATTACACCACTTCCTGTTAAATACATTCATTACACCACTTCCTGTTAAATGCATTCAGTATACCACATCCTGTTAAATACATTCAGTACACCAGTTCCTGTTAAATACATTCAGTATACCACTTCCTGTTAAATACATTCAGTATACCATATCCTGTTAAATATATTCAGTACACCACATCCTGTTAAATACATTCATTACACCACTTCCTGTTAAATACATTCAGTATACCACATCCTGTTAAATACATTCAGTACACCACATCCTGTTAAATACATTCATTACACCACATCCTGTTAAATACATTCAGTATACCACATCCTGTTAAATACATTCAGTACACCACATCCTGTTAAATACATTCAGTACACCACTTCCTGTTAAATACATTCAGTACACCACATCCTGTTAAATACATTCAGTATACCACATCCTGTTAAATACATTCAGTACACCACATCCTGTTAAATACATTCATTACACCACTTCCTGTTAAATGCATTCAGTATACCACATCCTGTTAAATACATTCAGTACACCACATCCTGTTAAATACATTCATTACACCACATCCTGTTAAATATATTCAGTACACAACATCCTGTTAAATACATTCAGTACACCACATCCTGTTAAATACATTCAGTACACCACATCCTGTTAAATACATTCAGTATACCGCATCCTGTTAAATACATTCAGTATACCACATCCTGTTAAATACATTCAGTATACTACATCCCGTTAAATACATTCATTACACCACTTCCTGTTAAATACATTCATTACACCACTTCCTGTTAAATACATTCAGTATACCACATCCCGTTAAATACATTCAGTACACCACTTCCTGTTAAATACATTCATTACACCACTTCCTGTTAAATACATTCAGTACACCACTTCCTATTTTTATTTTACTTTCTTTATAATTAGGGTTACTATTTATTTATTTATTTATTTTTTGCTTTAGAGAAAGATTGTGGCTAAATGTGTATTTTGATGGAATTGGCAATCGAGGTTCAAACCCTAGACAAGGCTGTTTGTGTATCAATCTGTTCTAAAGCACTCAGGAAAGATATGCATCCATGTATTCTCTGCCGAGGAATGGTAAAATAGTAGGGCAACCGATTTCTTTAGCTTTGATTAGGCTCCCTGTCTAGGAAAAAGAAAAATCTAGAATCAAACCAGCTTTACTCTACTTAAAAATTTGCTTTGTATCAAATCCTGGTTGTAATGGAGTAGCTGGGTACATACATATTGCTTACTTTTCTTGAGCTATTGTCCTCATCCTGGTTATTCTGATCCAGGTGGTCATACTCACAATGTTTCAAATGCTGTACCCTCCATGATATATTAACACTGAACACAACAGAAAAATACATATATAGCCATGTGTCTTCACCATTCCAAAACAGAGTCAGTGATCACAACCCCTATTGGTCAAAGAACAAGCAAAAAGTGGTTGAAGATGGATTTCTGATATTGACATGTGACATCCTACAATACTATTAAGAAGATAATTATTTATTGTATCCCTAAACTTTTATTCAATCTGTTCTTATTCTCTCAAGAGATATCTTGTTTCTGTTGATTCATTTGCTGACTTATTTCACCCTCTTAATGTTGTTTGTTTGTTTTTTTCACCTGAACCTGGATTCAAGGAATGAACTTTCAAGCAGACTAACAAAGAGTTCTCATGGGCAAATTGTGAGCCCTTCTAATTTCACAAGAAAAAATTATGTTTACTAAAAATTTCTTTGTTTCATCATTCATTTTTGTTCACTCTCTTCCTCGCTTTTTCAAAAAAGTTTGGGAAGCCGGTATCAAAGGGGAATAACTATTCAAACACATTGATGTCAGTGGTGATAGTATACCATGAATTTTTTACAGAAAAGGTCTTTTTACTGAAGAAAAAAAATCAAATTTTTCCAATTTCAAAGGCAGATGCTTCAGATCCTCTGTAGTGAAAATGGTTGAGATACTTTCAATGAAAAATTACCCTGAATTTTAGCAGTGCAGTCCACCTGATGATGGGCTACGTCTCATACAGCTCACCTCTAGAAAAAGGTTGCCCATGCCTGGTCTAAACCAACACTTTTATCCATTAGGCTTAATATACATATTAGAGAAAGAGAGAGAGAGAGAGCAGGGGGGGAAATATTGGCTGGGTCTATATAAATATATATATATATATAAATAAATTTTTCTGCTTATTCTAAACCCCTTATTTTTCCTGGTTCATCTCATCTGCCTATATTAACAATATTCCTATTTGCCACCATTCTTCACAATAAACCAGTCATGCAAAAAACTCATTCATATAGAAACATTTGAAAATAGTTTTCAACTTGAACTATGTAGGTAAGATAATAATAAATATATATATATATATATATATATATATATATATATATGTATGTATATATATATATATATATATATACACATATATACACACACATATATATGTGTGTGTGTGTGTGTGTGTGTGTGTGTGTGTGTGTGTGTGTGTGTGTGTGTGTGCATTCATGCATAAAACAAAACAAAAACTTGTCTTTTTTTAAATTTCATATTTACACTTTCTAGATTTGTATTCCTTATTATGTTTTTTTCTCTTTACATAACCACAACCACAAATTTTGTGATGGTCAAACATAAATGAAGTATGGTTTTTTAAAGAAAAAACAATCACTTAACCACAAATTATACATTATTACAAAAAGGTTGTGCTGAAAAGTTCTGAGCCCAACCAAGAAAGGAATGATCTTGAGTCATGAAACAGACTTCTCTATTCCATGTATTCATTGGCGCGTCAGTTTTAAGTTTCTTTAACCCTTCCCCACAAAAAAAACAAAATCAACAAAAAATTTTAAAAACTATATATGTTTTACGGTATTTTTTTGCTTCCCTTTGATTTCACTGATTGATCTGCTGGATCAAAAAATTTGATGACAAGATCTTTTCTTTTTTGTGATATAACAAGGTCAAATATTTATGGTCAAGTATTCTATCTGAGATAGTGTGATCCATTATTATCACAAAATCTGAGAGAGTTTTCCTTCTCTTAAAGTGATTGCTTTATCAAAGCTTAAGAAACAAGTCTGCCCTACTATTTATCTATAACTAGGAAGAGAAAAAATCGATTCATACCTTACTAAAGGGCATAAGCACAAAGTAAAATAAAAATAGCCTTGTCCAGGATTTGAACTCAGGTCACTGATTTCATTCTTTTTGACAATAACCTTGACACAAAGGATCTTATAATGACAGAAAGATATCTTATTATTCTATGAGGTGTTTGTGAAGAATTTGATGAAGTTTTGTTTAGAAATATCGTTTCCATTTAAGTGTTTAACAATTAAGAGATCTATTAATTTAAACATTTTTGTTTTTTGTCCAAAGTGCTTGCCCTAAGCAATAACTCTACATAATAATTTAACATCTTATTTGTAAAAACTTAATTAAATGAGAATAGTTATTTTAGTAGGACATATAATTTGTTAATGATTCTTATTTTAAACTTGAAAATCTAAATAAGTTACAGCTTGAAACAACATGCCTTCCTACAGTTTATTATTCATTGTTCAAGATGGTTTTGTTTAATGGCATATCAATCTTCACAGGTTATTTAATGCCAAAGCCATCCTTGCCGAAAAACAGAAATGGTGCTCTTTAATCCATAACTGGGGGATAAAGAGGTTTATGCCTTTCCCAAGCATATTAGTCTGAAAGTGAATGTAATAGAGCACGCCTGGAGTTTGAACTCATTTACAACAGTGTTGCAGCCAAGCATGTTAACCACAACACCATAGGGATTGTTGTTGAAGATCCCCTTCTGATTAGCATCCTATTTTCTTCATAAGAATTTTTTTTAAATTCTAAAACCTTCTGTTGGGTTCAGTAAGTATGCTTTGTAAATTTGGTAGTTCTACATCAAATCATTTGACTATCTATAGAACAGAGGCAAATTCTTCCAAATCATTAATATAGATAAGAAAACAAAAAGTACCAATTCATGACTAAGTGACTAATTGTGCCTAGCAATAAACCAGACAGTGACTAATTACTAATAAGAATCATACCCATCACATCATATCACATGCATTTAACTTTTACACCTTCACAGATCAGAGATCACTGATTGACTTCATCTGGTCAATAAGTATTAGACAACCTCACAGTACACTTGTCACTATCAAGGTCATAGATCACCAATCTATAAGCATATGCTTTAAATGATTCAAGTCAAAGATCAAACTTGATTTCATCAATATACATAAGATGAGACTCTAACACACTTGACATTGGTTAGGTCAGAGAGGAGGAAGCTTTGAGCATATTGATCAAATATTTCAAGACAAAGATGATCATTCAAGTAGTTGTAATGGCTCTAAATGGTCATACAACATTATAAACACCTTCAAAGTGATTATTTATGACTGGGTTTTCAAAACTCTTTGGGTATTAATCATATTTAATTAAGGTATAACCTTTTTTTTCATAATCCTCTTTTTTGAAAAATATATAGAATATACTTACAGCCATTATTAATATTTAGTGGCCTAACAAGGCAATACTTATTATACGAAAAATAGAATTTTACACCCACACATAGACACACACACACACACACACACATATATCTGGGAAAACCGACCTTATGAAAATGTGCAAAATAGAAAAAAAAAAGGTCTACAAAGGATGAATTTATTTATAGTTTGAACCATTTGCCAATGTTAAATGTTTTGGCTAAAAAAATAAATCTATTAGTGTTAAAGATATTTGAAACCATTTAACTGTGCGCAAACAAAGGATTAATACAAAATAGAATTATTTATGTTTGATAGGAATACTTAAAATAATTTAACTGTGAGCTCTGGTCCATATAAAATGTTACCTACTGGAGAAGCAGAGATGAACTCATAAGAGATGTACTCTTATGGATCCCCACACATGGCCGCGCAAAAGCAGGACGACCAGTTCGAACGTACATTCAGCAGCTATGTGAGGATACAGGATGTTGTCCTGAAGACCTACCTAGGGCGATGAACGATAGGGAGGAGTGGCGAGAGAGGGTCAGGGATATCCGTGCTACCAGCGCGATATGATGATGATGATGATGATATGGCATTAAATAACCTACAAGGGGTGATATGCCATAAAAACCAACCAACGTTAGTATCAGTAGGTATGATAAGCAACCTAAGATCTGTATGCTAAACAAAGAAAAGAATTGATTGATTGATTTTAATGGCATGACAATCCATCAGGTATTATTTTATGCCTAGAGTTTAGTGAATGACATACCTTGTATACTTATATTTACATTTTTTGTGTACTTGTTTCTTAAAAGGTTTTTGCACACAGTTATAAAATACCAAGTATTCCTATCTAATACAAATAATTTTTACACAGATCTATTTGACCCATAGATGAAACTCTAACAGGTACTACCACTCCAGGTCAGTGTGTACCTTGAAATAATAGCGATAAAAGAGTACCTTATACTCCTTAGAGCTCAAGAACTGTGCTCTCATCATCAGAAGTAGATTTGCATTATACCCTGGATACCCCTTTTCTGTGTTGGGGTATTACTCTTCTGCAGTGTATGCAGACCCCACCCTATAAGATGGTAGCTGAATTGAAGTTGCATCATATAAATCCAAAGAAAACGGTAACCACGAAATATATTGCAACAATTTCTAATAATATATTAGGGCAAGTCAAAAATTTTGCAATATTCAACAGGTCTAGATGTTTTTGTTGAAGTCCTGAGATGATAAACCAGACTGGACAGACTCATTTGATATTCTTCAAATGCTATTCACCAGATTATCAGTTATGGCTTGGAGCACAACCTTGGAATCCAGGCTTTTAGCTCTACCTAACCTTGTCTGATTGTCAAGGTTCTTGCAACTTGAAGGAAATTTCTTGAACCATTGTAATATATTACCTTGAACTGCAATGAACCCAGTCGATGGAGTTAACAGCTACATCCAGCTGTAAATAAAATCAACAGTGACAACTGGAAAACAAGCAATGCATGTGTGTAAGCTGTGACTAATGGAAAACAAGTATCGTGTGGGTGTAAACCATGGCCAATGATAAAAAAGAATTGCGTGAGTGAAGAAGCATAGCCATGTGGGCCATGTGGGAGTTTTAAGACTATATAAAAGGTAGAATTTTGGCTAAAATCAGTTCTTGCTGGCTTTTTAAACTCTTGATAACTCCTTTGTGAGTGCAATCTCTCCCTTATCGCTCTCCTAATCCACACAAGAGTCATTGTTGAAGAATAAAAAATATTAGATTATATTCTTATACATATGTGTTCCTCATAATTTGTCAAGATCCAACAGGAATATACTACATCATCTGGTTACTTTACAGTGATTTCACCTTTTGCATGTTTTTGATTGCTTCTGTAGCATTTATGGCCGAGCTTGAACTTATAATGCATAAGTTCTAGGATTAGACTACATTGAAAATTCATCTATGTGGCCTTCAAATCCCATACATGGAGTGAAGCAATGCACAACATGTTAGCACACCAACCACAATGATACTACCAAGCAGAGCAAGTACCTACCATGTGATATATCGATTGCAAACTAGCATTTACAGAAATATTGCAAAACTTTTGACTCTCCTCAGTATTTATAAACTGATTAAAGTATTACATACACTTTATTCAGATGATTTAAAAAAAAAATGTCCTTGTTCATATCTGTTAATATAACAAAATATATGGAAAGCATCTCTTTCATAATTTTTAATCAATAAAAAATAAACTAAGCACAAATTTAAGACAAAACCTATTTTATTTAATAGTTAAACTTTGAAGATTCAATGAACATGCTTCAAATCAATTTATAATAACATAATTTATTTTAATAAATAATCAAGATTTTTTTTCAACATGAAGTAGAGGAACTAATTATGGAATCAGTAAATCTTGAAAAAATAATGAATTCACCAAAATGAATAACTCATAATATATATATATATATATATATATATATATATATATTTCATTCTTATAATGCATGTATATAAATATATGTGTATAATACATGTATATGTTTGTGTGAGATGTGTATAGATATATTGAATGTACATTGGAAGAAACATTTCCCAAGGGTGGTGAGTCTATATTTTTTGCCAGGCATTGTATATTCTGACTTCATTGTTGTTTATAAATATAAATTCATGCAAATAGAGAGGAATAATTCTTACCAATGATTTCTGCTGATTTTCAAGGAAGATATGACAGAGGATATGAGTTAATGAACAGCAAAAAAGCTGTATATTTGTATTATACAGTTCAGCTTAATGAATAAGTAAAACAAAACAAAACAAAAAAAGGATGAATTTTACATGGCACTGACTTCATGCGTATAAATTTATTTTTCTTCTATATTAAGTTATTTGAACTAGTTTCCTTTTATCACAAGATTTTGGATGATATACCCTTTGACTTTTTTCTACTGAATATGGTATGCAGAAATTTTGAACAGAAGTTTTTATTCAATCCTCTTAGGTAGACTGTTCTCATTCAGCTGTTCATACTTGAAGATATCTTGAATCAGTTGCTTTTTCTTCAAGAAAAAAGGCAGAGAAGAAAAATTGTGACAGTTGGAAAATGTGACATATTCATTGATAAAAAAGAGAATAAACTTGTGAAAAGGGTTTAATTCCCGTTAACTCACAAATGATTAGAATTGAGTCTCAAGTCAATAAAGATTATATAATCCAGTTCAGCATTAAATCCAGAATGAGCAAATTTCCAAATAGTAAATCTGACTTGGAAAGATATCTTTTTTCTTGCAGATATTGTATTGAAAAGCTTACATGAGCTTAGTCTTTTATAATAATTAGAAGTTTCCTTTTCCCAGAATGTAATGCGGATACTTATTTATTTCTTAATCTATGATATAAGGATCCAGTTTTTATGTTTCTGTAACACATCAAAATGATTAATTGTAACAAAAGTTTTGTTAATAGATTTAGGGTTAGAGAAGAATGTCATTTGGGAAATCAAAAAATAATTAGCATTTCTGTTTGTTTATTGTTCATGATAATTTTTATGTTAAAAGAAAATCAGTAAAAATGGATGACTTACTTTAATTATTCCATGGATTATGTGTTCTCCATTTATAGTTTTGTAGAGATTTAATTTCTAAATCATGAGGTAATTTTTGGTACACCATATATATATATATATATATAGAGAGAGAGAGAGAGAGAGGGAATGGTTCCAAAAATTTTATATCATTTGAGATAAAGAGGGTATTTTAGAAAAATTGATATCATTTTGTAATCTAATAAGTTGACCAATTCTCATTCAAATGATCTCAAATTTTAATAGCATCTGTAGAAATAACTCAAAATTCTATGTTTAATGTTTAAATAACATTTCTTTGCCAGTGAATGGTATCTCTATACCTGAAAAGAAAAAAATATAGAATTTCTAATTGTTTCTACACATTTTGTTAAAATCTTAGATCATTTGAATGAGATTTGATCAAGATATAATATTAAAAAATGATGTAAATTTTTCTGTTATGAAACACCCTGTATATACATATATGTATTATATACATTCAAGAATATATATATATATATATATATATATATATATATATATATATATATATATATATTATAAGAGTGTTGGTCTTCATTCATTCTCCCTGACATGCAGTGATGATGTTTTATTCCATAGCTATAGTCACCTAAAAACACACATCCACATGTAACTATAACCCATATACACATACACACACACTCACACACTTACAACCACACACAAACCAAATCCTAATGGTTTTGTCTGTATTTTGTCGTATTTTCGATTTTCAATTTCATTCCATCTTCTTAACTGCCTGATGAATGTTGTTTTATAAACTTCATGAAACCTAAGGTTGCAGAATATTTTCCATGGATTAAATATATATATATATATATAATATATATTTATTCATTATCATTATTATATATATATAAAACGTGCTAGTGTCTGTGACCCTTAGTTTCATTTAGTCCACCATTAACTCACCAAATGAGCTACTGATAACCATAAATTATTACAATATATATATATATATATATATATACACACACACACAATTGTAAAAATTTGTGTCTTCCAGTTGCAGATATTAAAGTTTTAATGTGATAAAATATTTCTTTAAATTAAAAAGACAAACAAAACTAAATAAGCTACAGTACCTAAATTTCTGTTATGTGAACTTGCATTAAAAGCAGGTTTTGATTTTTAAAAACAAGTTAATAAATAAAAAATACAGAAAAATTGTCTGGTCCTAAATACTATCCCACAACTCCAAACAATATAATTGTTAATGTTTACTTTTAATTTGTGTCCAAAGTCAAAAGATTTCTATAAATCTCATGTTTCAGTAAAAAGAAAAAAAAACTGACATTTATCAGTGTATTGGTACTTAATGACTAAAAAAGAAATTCACACAAAACTAACTATAAAATACAATGAAGGGAACTTGAATGAGGATCCCTTTTTTGGATAAAATCAAAGTTTTAAAAATAATCTTAACTTACATTGATAAAGTAAAGTCGTTTACATTTTATTAGTAGTATATTTCTTAATTTATCATTTTATATATCAATTTATTTCAGCTTTACGTGTGTGTGTGTGTGTGTGTGTGTGTGTGTGTGTGTGTGTGTGTGTTTGCTTGTTTGGATTTTATAGCATATCAACCTTTGTAGGTTATTTAATGCCAAATCATTTTTTATATGAATAAACAGTTTTATTTCAAACAATTCAGTCTAGCATTAGTATATAGTTTAAATGTGAAAAACATTTCTATTTCGAGCTATTCAGTTTAGTCAAAGTTCTAATTCAAGCAAATAAGTTTAGTATAAATTTAGTTTTTGTTTACACACAGTTAAATGTCAAAACAGTTCTATTTCAAACAATTCAGTTTAGCATAAGTACAGTTTCAATGTCAAAAACAGTTCTATTTCAAACAATTCACTTTAGCATACAAAAACAGTTCCATTTCAAACAATTCAGTTTAGCACAAGTGCACAAAAACAGTTCCATTTCAAACAATTCAGTTTAGCACAAGTACATAGTTTAGTTCTATTTGTCCCATAGATAGGACCCTATTAGGTGCTACCACTCAAGGCCAGAGTGGACCTGGGAGTGATGGCAATGAAGGCATACCTCATATTCCCCAAAGCTCCAGCATTACTGGAACCTCATCATCAATTTGTTTAGTGTCATATCTTGGACACTCGTTGAGGGGAGGGTCTTACCTCTCAGCAGAGAAGTAGTCGGTGTATTCTAGAGCCCCAGATGACTGGGCAAGTGTGTGTATGCATATATATTAAATATGTATTAATAAGCCAAAGAAACAAAAAAATTCATAAAATAAAAGATAAAATTAGAATTTAATATGATTCAAAATTAAATGGCTGCATAAAACAATTTGAATGCTCTTCCCCTCATTTTCAGCTTTCATTGCTAAATTTTCCCGAATTTAATATTCAACTAAATTAGACAGTGATGAATACAAGTACAGTAATTTCTTTTAAGCTTTATCAACAAGATTTTTGCATAAATTTACTAAAATAAAACCAAACAATTATTAATTAAATTAAGTTATTTTGGTCAATATGCAAATTAGCTTTCGAATTCACACAGTAAACCGGTATTGAGTTGTGCATAGAAATATAATTGCATATTTCTAGAAACCATTAAGAATATAAAACAAATTTCTTTATTTTTGAGATTTTAATAAAAATAAAATCATGAAGAATGTGTAAATAACTATGTAAATAACTAGGGGAATTTTAATGTCAGTGGTGATACAGTTTGTATGAAAGACAGACAAATCATCTCGGTTATAGGTTATGTATACTTATATATATATATATATATATATACGCAGAAACATTTATATACTCACTAACATACACGTATGTATATCTCAGGGAAAAAAATGAAAATAAATCTGACATTATGAAAATGTACAGAGATGAAAAAATTCAAGATTTTTTTTTCATATAAATTTTGAATGCTAATTACATCACAAAAATTTGAAAGAGAATGTTACCAATGAAAATAGAATGTTTAAAACTTTCTTATCTTTCTTACTTCATTTAAAAACTCATATGCCCTAAAGAAGGTCTAAAAACCAAAACATTCAACATTAGGAAATAATTCAATAAATAAAATTATCCTCTGAAGACCTCATGTTTCTCTCTCTCTCTCTCTCTCTCTCTCTCTTTCTCTTTCACTCTCTCTCACTCTCTCTCTCTATATATATATGCACACAAACATTGGAGTTTTACCATGGGGTAATGGTTAGCAGAGTTGTCTTATTACTGTTGAAGTGAGTTCAATCATCATTGAAAGAGGTGAACTTGAGAAAAAGTTAAACTTAGTAAATAACTTTCTCTCTCTCTCTCTCTCTCTATATATATATATATATATATATATGTACAATTTGGCACAAATGTCTATGTCTGTGAGTGCATATAAACAAAATTTCATCATTATGGTTGAGAATATCAGATTTTTTAAAACTAAACAATTTTTTTTTAAATGGATGATCTAAATTGTAAATTATGTTGTATATTTTTATCAGGAATGTGATGGCAAATAACAAGAAAAAGAAACAGTGAACAAAAAAAATTATGAAACAAAAGCTTATCCAACAGAGGAAAAAAAAGAAATAAAAAATAAAAAATTAATAAATGCTCCAAAATTATCAAAAAAGAAAATAAGTCTTGTGATTGTTTTAAAATCAATAGATATATACCTCATAAATATGCAAATGTGCTTTTCATGAATCTAAGGTCCATTTAAAACTAAGCAAAAAGATAAGTGAAATTTTTCAATAAAATCTTTTTTTTCTTAACTGAAAACAATTAGGATTTTTTGTTTTTGTTTTTTCAATAAGTAAAAGTTGATATTTAAATTCATATTTGGAAACAGAAGAAATATCTTTTTTTTTTCATTTTTAAATTGTTTTTCTTTGGAGGACGGATATCTTAACTTAGCCTGACTAAAACTAGAAGATTTCTCACCATCTGCTCATCTTTCTTCACTTTGGTCATAATGTTTAAGATTATAGAAAAGATTTTAATGGAATGAAGAGTATGGACCTAATATCTAACTTACAATTACTTTACTTTTTGTGTGTATTTTTACAACAGATTTCACTGGTGGTTTTTCACTGAAGATTTTGCGGTCATTTTTACATTTCCTTTTGGTTCAGTTTAGTTTTTTTCTTAAATAGTATATCAAAATTTGTGGTTTATTCAATGCCAAAACCCACCTTGTAGAACAGAATCTTAGATTAGTTTCACACAAAGGTAAAGCAGTAGAGCACTTAGTGAGGATAGAATTGACTACACTAATAAAATGCTTTCATATATATATATATATATATATATATATATCTGAAAGCATTTTATTCAGGTTGCTCGCTACCTGAAGGCTCCCTTTCTCATTGGCTATTACACTGAGGTGTAGGGGAGGGTGGTACTCCTTTCTTTTGAGTGCTCAACTTTACCCTTGTACCTTACAATGCGGAGTTTTAAGCAAAGAAGGATCAAGTACCATTTTAAGAGTCTTTGGTATACTTACCCAGGGATCGAACCTTGGTCTCAGGGCTATTGGCAAACAGTCTAATCACTAGGCCAATGAGCAGTGTATTCAGGAAGTTTCAAGACTAAAGCTCTGTTTACTAAAAATATAGATAAACAATCAATGAAAGACTGATTTTCTTTTTTATAGGTCAAAACATATTTGAATCTTCACTTTTGACATTGTGTGAAAATGTGGTCATATTCTTGCAATGTCCTGCATATACTCATCAAAGAATATTCATGAGATGAATTTTTCTTTTCTGAAACAAGAAAAAGTTGAGTGGACATAAGTCTGGAGATTATGAAGAGTGGTGTATTTACATAATCCAGTGTTTTATTAAAAACATTTTCTTTGCAAATTAGCACTGACACATTTAAAGAGCAGTTGGGACATCATCCCTATATCACATATATTGTTCAGGTGCCCATGGTGTAATGGTTATCATCGCAGGATAAGGACACGACGACACGAGTTCAAATCCTGGACGAGACTGATTGCATTTCACATAGCACTAATACCCTTGGGAAAGGTATGAATCCAATTATTCTCTCCCTCCAGCTATGGGTAAATAGTAGGGCAGACTAGGTTCTTCAGCCTTGGTGAGGCAACTAGTCTAGGAGAAGGAAAAACTCTGAATTCAGACCTGTTAAACTCCGCTTAAAAATTGACCTTGTGTCATATCCTGCCCGAGCGGAGGGAGTTGGTAAATATGATATTGTTCAGGTGTGAACAGCTTCATTTAGAATTAAAATTCAAGTCTCGATCTCATTTCTTTATGATCATACGCTACATATTTGTAGGTGAAGTTTCCATGCTGTTGTAAGATGGATTGTAATATTGTAGAAAGCAAGTTCAAACTCTTGTCATAAAATTATACTCATTTCAAATTAATAACCTTCAAAAAGGTATGAACACTCTTATCCTTCTCACTAAGAGGAAAATAATTCTAATCCCATCCTCACTGAAGGATGGCTTTGGCATTAAATAACTCACAGAAGTTGATATGCCATTAGACAAAGAAACAGAACCAAACTTATGTTTGCCTGTATACATGTATGTCTCACTCTCTCTCTCTCCTGTTATATATATATATATATATATATATGTATAATTTTTTGTTTTTTTTGTTTTTGACCAAAAGAGAATAAAAGGTATATATTTCAAAAAGAATAGGTCCACTAAGAGATTTGTAATTTTCTAAAATAATTCATTTTATTCTAATATATGTGTATGTTTCAAGCTTCTAACATTCATCAGAGAATATATGTGGTAAAAAGGCCATATGAAGGGGGCACCCAATGAGATACAAAGTCACTTATGTAGGTTTGTTAGTCAACTACAAAACCTATGTACAAAGAGATATATATAAAAATATGAATATATTAAATAAAAATACGCATATATATATATATATACGAGGATCATTAAATATGTCTCCAGACTTTTTCGTATGGGCACACATGAAACTCTAGTTACCTTTGAAGTAATCTCTCTGGCTGCAATTCACTTGTTGTACCGTTCCAACAACTTCTGGAAGGCCCCATGGAAGTCTTCTTGTATGAGTGTGTCAAAGACCTTTGTCAAAGCTTCTTTCATCTCCTCAGAGCTTGGGGAATAACTAAAGTCACAGAGAGCAAGGTCTGGACGATAGGGATGGTGAGGAACTGTCTTGATGCCCATCTGATCAAATAGTCTGTGACAAGGATGGAGTTGTGGACTGGTGTATTGTCCTAGGGGAAACGCCACTGACCCAATTTGAAGAGTGCTGGCCTCTTCCCAAGGAATCTCTTCCTCAGCTCACTTAAATCCTCAACATAATAACCCTAACCCTAACCTAACACTTTGGCCAATCAACTCTGGTATACTGACTTTCTTACTCCTCCACACCTCTCATCATCCCTCAAAGACTGCCTGGCTTCCTTGAATCTCTTATGCCACTCAAAAACTGATGCTCAATTCATGCAAGATGGTCGAAAACAGTGTGACGCATTCCAAACGTTTCTGTGGCATTTTTCCAAGTTTATAACAATTTTATTGCATATCATTCTTCTAAGTGTCCTCATTGCATTTTTGAAATTCACCTGCTGCGACAATCAGGCTTTAGTAGGGTGTATTCCAATTACTGCTGTAGCTGTACATTTGAACCTGAAATCATAAAAATTGGGCAGTCATCTCATAAGATGTATAGCAATAACATAATGAATTCTCAAGAGTCTACGACATAGATAATATATACATATTATATATATATATATATATATCGATAATATATATATAATATGGAGATATAAATGTATATATATATATACACACACAAAAGATATATATATAATATATATATATATATAATATATATATATAAAATATATATACATATTATATATATATAAGATATGATCATACATGATGTATATATATACAATATTTCGAAAATTGCACGTAAAAATATGCGTAAACTATCATTGCTTGAGGGCTGCACGGACAGGCAAATCACAAACCGATTTAAAACATAACTTCATATTTCAAATTGAAACAACGTTAACCACAAAGCGTCCAATTTATTGTCATTTGGTCCGTTAAAGCAAAAAAAGTTTTCGTTATTGAGTTAACGGTCCCTTTTAAAGAAAATTTCGACTGGGCTCTGCAGGAACAATGTGTCAGAAATGGCTGGATAACAAATGTATTTCCTATCGAAGTCGGATGCAGAGTTTTATTGCCTACTCAACCTCCGTTTTCTTGATTAATCTTGGACTTCCTTCATCAGACAAGAGGAAATACATGGAAAAGATAAAAGATTAGGCTCTAACTGCATCAGCGTGGATCTGGCAATCCCATAGAGCGACAACAATCTGACAAAGTCTGGTGGTGTCGTGAGATACTGCTGGGGCGATCTGTGCTAGGGGTAATGATGCTTCGGCCCTGAAACCATGCCTGAACTCAGAGTCATCATCTGATTAAGGCTTTGTTAGAAGCAATGCTGTTGTAAAAAACATCAGTTATTGTATGATACGTATATATATAATGTATATATATATATATATACTTTAAGAAAAACAACGACACCAATCACAAAGGATTATAAATTTATTTCCATCCTGTTTCGCATTTTTGAAATTTCCAAAAACACGAAAAAAAATTAACAGGACTTCATCAGATCAATTAGATAAAAAAAAAACTAGAGTAGACACATGAGAGTGGGAGGGGATAGAAGAGGGGTGAAGAGTTACCTCTTCATTAAGCCCACTTCCGTTTTAAAAATTTAAATTTCGGTTAGCAATGTAGTAAATTTATTTTTTTTTTAATTTTAAAAATAAATTTACTACATTAACTTACATTAATACATAAATACATAATACACTCTTATGTGTCTATTCTAGTTTTTTTTATCAAAAAGATCTGAAGAAGTCCTGTTAATTTTTTTTCGTGTTTTTGGAAATTTCAAAAATGCGTAACAGGATGGAAATAAATTTATAATCCTTTGTGATTGGTTTCGTTGTTTTTTCTTAAAGAATTTATTGCTCTCTATTATTGGTACATTGAGCTTATAGGACTTTACACTCCTATAAATTATTTTGGGCGGTATGCACTTGTTCCCACAAAGATGGCGGACGCTCAATGTTCAGTCTCGGGAAACCATTGGCCAGGAGGACCACGTGATATGCTTACAACTACGTCGGCGCGCGTAAATTCAAGTCCTGCGTCTTTGAGCCACTTACAAGACGCTTATTTTCTATAAATACGTCGTCTTCAAGCACCCTCTTTCTCTTTTACCAAATTTCTCCACAGCAGCAACACCATGAATGGGCCTCGTAGACATTCATATACAAGGACTAGGAGACGCTTTCCCGTCTCTGAGAAATTGCCTGTTTCAAACCATAGAAAAAGGACATTTTAAATTTGCAATTCTTTTTGTAGCTTAGTTGTGTCACACACACACACACACACACACACACGAGCACACATATACACACACTATTATTATGTTAGTAGAGTTAGTAATGTTTTTATGTATTAATGTAAGTTTTGTTATTATAGTATATAAATTTGTTTTTGTTCGTCGTCTTGTTTTAAATGTTCATTTTGTCCGCGCCGTTTTACAACCATTATTTGTTTCATATCTTTTACTTATTTGTTGCATATCTTCACTCATTTAATTCACTGGTTTCCTTCATTTACCACTTTTTCCATGTGCCTGTATTATGCCCTATTCAAAACCTATCTTCAACATTAAACTTGTGGAGAAGCCTAACTACATAAACTCAACGTAAAATTGTTGGGTATCATATAAATACTAAACACAGGTCCATCATCCTACAAGCTCTTTACCAGGAAAATTTAAATATTCATTCATGAATAATTTCTTGTCCTGATGGAATTACTCCCAACTCCGGTTTAACTGGACTAAGAATACTATATATATATACATATATATGCAATTTACATTATATATAATGTATATGTATATATATAATATATATACAAATATAATAGATATACAAATATATAAGATATATATATATATATATATATAAATACATAAATATACACTTATATATATACACACATAAATATACATATACATTATACAAACATATATATATATATATATATATATATGAATATATATATACGATTATATATATATATATATATATATACTACAAATTTCATTGGACATAATAGACATTTTCAGTCAGCATATTTTCTTCTGGATCCGTTCGTATTGCCGTATTGATTTTATCGTATTCGGCAGGAATTGATTTATATATTGTCCGTGGTTATATGTATCCCAAGTACTTTCTGTCCGACTTTAGGCCATCATCAGGGGAGGATCTATTATAAAAGTGATATAACTTTTGTTTTTGCATATTACTACTATGTAAGAGCGTCTTTGCCGTTGAAGAGTATAGCGTTTGCTTTTAAATGGGTTTCTATAAATAGTGTTAGTTGCTAAAAACATTTAAGTACATTAGCACTGGTTTGAAAATTAATTCTATTAAGTGTCGGTTGCATGTTTCTAATATGTAGTGCTTCGAGAAACTGTAGTTTTTGTTTATTATTTTGATGATCTAATATTATTGCGTTGTCAGCATTTAAAAAAAAGATTCATGCCCAACAACAGAATAACAGAATACGATAAAAGCAATACGGCAATGCGAACGGATGCAAAAGAAAATATGTAGATATAAAAAGTCTATTATGTTCAATGAAATTTGTATTAACGAATAATTGATTGTAATCCGACAATATGTAGGAAAATTAATAACAAGGTAATCCAAGTGGGAGGAGAGATTTATTGAGAAATCTACACTATAGTTTTCGGTTCTACTGAACAATCATCAAGACCATGGGGGGGTTATATTAGCGATATTAAGGAAACATCTAAACAACCATCCTTCACTTAACATCGCTAATATCACCACTATATGTAATATATATATAATGTATATGTATATGTATTTAATGCGATTACACAAAAGAAAAAAAAATATAAATATAATATATATATATATATCATATATAATATATATATATATTATGTATAACTAAAAAATATATAATATATATATATATATAATATATATAATACTCATTATATAAAATCTATATATATTATATATATGTACATTATATATATATATAATATATATCCATATGTATAAATATACATATAAATATATATATAAGACATATATGTATATCTAAATGTATATATATATATATATATCCAATCTTACATATATATATATACGTAAGTACATATACATATGTACATTTATACACATACACACATAATATATATATATGTGTTAATCATATATATATATATATATATATATATACATTTAATGTGAATACTAAAATGATATATATAAAATATATATAAAATATATATACATTATATATATATAATATATATGGTATATATACTATACATAATATATATAATATATATATATATACTATACATTATATATAATATTTACGTGTATAGACATATGTATTATATACATATATATATATATATATATATATATATAATATATATATATAGCCGAGCATATACATATGTATATATAAATACATACCTACATATTTATATAAATATATATATGTATACATAACTTTCTATATATTCACATACCTATATGAATATATACATACATATAGGAATATATACATACCTATGCATACATATATACATATATATATATATATATATATACATACGTATATATATATATATATATATATATATATGTATGTACATATACGTATACGTACATTATATATATACACGTATATATACATGTATACACATATATATATACAAACGAAAATGTTTAAAACATATATGTATATACACACATACATATATATATACATATATGTATATATAAATATATATTTACATACACATATGTATGTATATACATACATATATATATAAATACATACATACATGTATATACATATACATACATTTATATACATATATATGTATGTATATATATATATACATATATATAGAGAGACATACATATATTTACATATATATATATATATATACAAATATATATATATATATATATATATATATATATATATATATATATATATGAGTGTTATTCGGTCCAGTTAAACCAGTGTTGGGAGTAATTCCTTCAGGACAAGGAAATCATTCAGGAGCTGAACATTTAAATTTTCCTGGTAGAGAGCTCAATGTAATTGATTTTAATGAGCAATATTTTTTTAAAGAAAAAACCAAAGACCTGTTTTTCTTCGTGTTTTTGGTTCACACCAGAAACGAAAACAGGATGGAAATAAATTTATAATCCTAAAATAACCGGTCTTTGGTTTTTTCTTTAAAGATATATATATATATATATATATATACATAAACATATAAGTATATATATATACATATACGTATTATATATATATATATATACATATATGTATACATACATAGATGTATATATACATATATATATATATTTACATATATGTATATATACATACATATATATATTTTTTTATCATACAACGTGTGAAAGCACGTGCGTTACTCTGTCCTCATCAGCCGCCAACCAGGAGTAATAACACAATTTCTGTAGCTCGCGGAGGTACTGCCCCTCCTGGCGCTACCAAGCAGCATTTGCCACCGGACATGGTATTAAAAGAATTATATATATATATATATATATACGACAGGTCAATTAAGGGCATAGAGTATATTGGACGTTAATCTTCATTTTTAGTTTACAGTTTGTGATTTAAAAAAACAAACAAACGTGTGTACTTTCGGCCGTTAATGTTATTACTCATTTACAGTAACAGTTTCTTACGTAATCACACAGGAATGGTGGTTCCGCGAGTATTCCCTTCATGCTGAAAACTTCCCGCTTTCGACCAAATTTACCTTGGTGCATATTGCGCCACGGTCTGAAGACGATTTGAGGCAACTTTCAAACTGCGGCCCGTGATTCCTATTTTTGAAAGAAAGAAAATGACTGAGTGTCCTAGAAAACCATGGCATATCTAACCCTTTTCCACGCAGTCGGCACGCAGTGTCTCGTAGCGGTTTTTCTTCCGCTCGTGTGCTTCCTCCCGGTTTTCTTCCCAGGGGACAGTCAATTCTATGAGGAAGACACTCTTCTTTGAATCGGACAATGCAACAATGTCCAGCCGCTTTTCTGTTTGAATAATGTGAACTGGAAATTGTAGAGATGTCTTGAGATCCGCTGAAACTTTCCAGTCACTAGCTCCGTTCAGTAACTTCATATAAGGATTTTTTTTGTTTCTTCACAGGACCTTCACCTTCCTTGAGAAACTGAATCATGGGTTCCTTGACTGTTATAGATTGCTGGTTTGCTGTCTCACATTGTGCTCTTAACAACTCTATTATCACCTCTAACACCTTGTTATGTCGCCACGTGTACATCTGAAGCGATTGTGGACATGCGGATAGTACGTGGCGCAAAATACCCCGATCACTTTTACACGACAAGCACAGGTCCGAATTGGTATATCCCCATAATTTTAGGTTGGTCGCATTTGGTAAGAGATCATAAGTAGAGCGAAGAAGGAATGATATCGCCAGTGGTTCCATTGCAATTAAGGTTCAGCGTTAGGTGAAATGGTTATTATTGTTTAGCGAGGGGGAACCATTTTGTAGCTAGAGTTTTTGTTGTGTTTAGCTGGAGAAGTTGGTTTGTTAGCGATGATAGGTCGTTGTAACGTATGTGTGTTTACGTTGTGTTGTTTCCTCGCTGAGTGTTGTAAGGCCCTCGCTAAGTTTGTGAGAAATAAAAGGAAGGATGATGAAGAAGAAGTAAGATGGCGAAGGTCGAAAGGTGTTTTTAGAAATAAGGTTTTTATTTGCAGCATGGAATATTGGGTTTGCTTTTGGTGCTGCGAGACTCGTGAAGGGTTGTGAATACTGAGACGAAATTGAGTTATGAGAAGTTGAGATGGCAGCGTGTGTCGTTGGACGTGTGAGGGATTGTGTTTTTTTTGCATTTTTGACGAAAGACATGTTGCAGTTGTAGGAATTGAACTTTGGATGTCACCGTGAGTTTCGTGTCTGGTATTTGAGGAGAGTAGGCGTTATCTCCATGCGTGTCGAGAGCGGGATTACGCTCAGATCGACATAGCCAATTTTGGGGTGACATAAAGTTGTGCCTGTGCGAGACATGTTGAATGCATCTAATTTATATTCAACTGGGATTCCTCGTAAGGAATCCATGAATTAGATGGGTTACCTCATGTATCCATGTTGCTGCTGCTGCTGCTGCTGCTGCTGCTGCTATTTTAGAGCCGCAGTGAGATGTCTGCACTGGGCGGCATTGACCAGCTAAAAAGCATCGCTATTGAATACGGCCAATGTGACGTCTGCACTGGTCGGCGTTCTCCAGCCAAAGAGACTGGGTTTGGCAGCTTACCCGATTTGCTGACCGGAAAAGAAGGTCCTGGATGAATAGAATAAGTCATCCTGATTGGGTGGAATTAAGTGTCGAATTAAATTGCGCGCCAAACCAAAATACGAAATTTTTCTCTTCTCTACAAAGGATTTCCACGATAATTTAATTGGTTCGATATCATTCCATTTTGTCTAAGCACATTGTTTGGCCTGAGTAACAGCACTGGCTTTTCTTTGCTCTTCCTCAAACATCCTGACTTCTTCGCTCACCATGTCTCTTTTTCCTTTTGGGCCAACTTTGGAGAATACCTTTTTGCTCATGCTACCCATCCCAGCTCGATTGGTTTGAGTGACGCCTATGATGTCTTTGATTCGTAGGCTGCATTCCGGCCGATCACTTCGTAACTGATTTTATTTCTGGATACGCCTTCCGAATGATCTCGTCGGCTGAGTCCTTCATCATCATGTGAAGGCGTACTTTCCCAATTTTGAATTCTTCTATCAGTGAGGATGTTGGGAGCTGTAGATTTCCAAAATTGGTATATAAACCCACTTTCGAAAAACAAGGAGGAACTCCGAGCCACTTACGCAGGTATTTGTTGCTATACTGTTGGATCCGCTCAACGCGAGATATCGCAATCTCGTACATCTGTAAGGGCCACAAAAGACAAGGTAGCAGACCATGTTAGTAACACCAAGCCTTCATCTTTCCGGGTAGACAAGTTTTATCAATTGATTTAAGCCCCTTCAAGGCTACTTTCTGGACCTCTGGACCCCTATGATGATCAGTCAGTGGGATTGAATAAAGACGTTCGAGACTCTTTACTGGCTTCTCCCTGACTGTTGGGATCTTATCACTCCCAATTTTGAAATGGATCTCCCTGACAGATCCTCCGACTAACGATTGGCTTCGACTTTTCTTTGGCTTAACCTTCATTCTTGCCCATGTGAAAAGGTCATAATACCTTTGTAGTAAACCATTGGCAGCGATTTGGGATGGGATGAGAATGGTGATGTCGTCCATAAAAGCTCTGGAAGGAGGAAGAGTCAGATGTTGATTTTTCATTATTCCTTTCGACGTATTTGCTGCACCTGGTAAAATGAGTTCCATAGCCAGAACGAAAAGAAGTGGGGAAATCATACAGCCCATCTTCATGCCGATCTCAAGTGCCTGCCACTTAGTGGTATGAAAGCTGAATTGAAGCATTTCGTTTTGATTTCCCCAACCTTGCTAGGGAAGTTGGAAAATTTGAGGGCCATTCGGATTAAGTGGTGCAGAACTGAACTGTATGCATTGGCAAGATCAAGCCAGATCACATGTAGTTCTGTTTGGTCTCTTCTAGCTGAGAGTATTGAATTCCATATCATCTGTAAATAATCCAGATATCCGGGGAAGTCAGGTATCCCAGCCTTCTGGACAGATGTATTTATATAATGATTGCTTATCAGAAAGGTTGTCATACGGCGAGCAAGAACTCCAAAAAATATTTTCCCATTTACATTTACGAGGGATATTGGGCGAAAATTTGTGATACCTCTTCACTGCATTTCCTTTGGTATCCAAATACCATCGGCCAGACACCCTTTTTCCAAGCCTGCTGAAGGAGGACAGTGAGTTTCCCGAGGAAACGTGGGCAGTTTTTATATAACTTGTACGATATCCCATTCGAGTCCGGGGCACTATGTGCGCGGGCCTTATGGACGAAATCTCCAACTTCTTTTAGTTTTATCCCGCTATCATCAAACATTACCGTTGGGTCTTGGGGTTTTGGTAAATTTCTTAGAGGAGGTGTTGGGATACCGTTTAAATCATCTGAGTATGTCATCCTCAAATGATTCACGAATTCCTGCTTCGGTACATAGTGTTTGCCACTCTTTGATTCCACGAAAAGTTTGTTTTGCGAAAGCATAAGGATTTGAGTAGAATGCTCTGGAAGCCTGACGCATTTTCTTTCGATGTTGTCTCTAATATTTTGCTCTGGAGATCTCACCAAAATCCTTTTTTGAATATCATTTCGGATATTCTGAAGTTCCGGCCAATCATAAATCGGAGTTTCTTTTAATCGGTCGTTCAACATTCTCTGTTCAGATCTTCACTTTCCTTCCTCTATCTGTCGTCTATTTGGTCGTTTTCCTTCGGTTTTATCTTTTTTATCCGTTACTGCACCAAACCACTCCAGACAAACGTCATATATATATATATATATATATATATATATATATATATATATATATATAAATATATTATTATACATACATATATATACATATATGTATATATATACATATACATATATGTACATACATACATACATATATGTATATACATATATAACATACATATTTATATATACATATATGTATATATATACATATATGTATATATATACATACATATATGTATATATACAAATACATATATGTATATATATACATACATACATATATACATATAGGTATATATACACATACATACATATATACATATATATACGTATATACATATATGTACATATACACATACATATATATATATATATATATATATATGTATATATACACATATATATACGCATACATACATATATATATACACATATATACATTCACATATACATATATACATATATATACATATACATATATATACATATATATATACATACATATATACATATATATATATATACATATACATATATACATATACATATACATATATATACATATATATATACATACTTAAATATATATATATATACATATATATATACATATATATATATATATATATATATATATACATACATATATATATATATGCACATATATATACATGCATACTCCCCTTCCCTAAAAAGGGGGACCTCGGATTAGCCAAAAACTACCGAGGCATAACATTTACACCCATAGCAGCCAAATTCTACAATGCCCTACTACAAAACCACATAGAACCTAAAATCGACAACATACTTAGAAAAAAACAAATTGGCTTCTGAAGAAATAGATCCACGACCTCACAAATATTAACCATCCGTAGAATCCTTGAAGGTGTATGGGCAAAACACCTACAAGCGACATTAATTTTTATTGACTTTACCAAGGCTTTCGATTCCATTCACAGAGGAAAGATAGAACAAATCCTACTAGCGTACGGCATACCTAAAGAAACCGTAGCGGCAATAACGATTCTCTATAGAAACACAAAAGTAAAAGTACGATCACCAGATGGAGACAGAATACTTCGACATTGTAGCAGGAGTACTACAAGGGGACATGCTAGCTCCGTACCTCTTTATCATTTGTCTAGACTACATACTTAGAACATCGATTGACAAAATCAAAGAGAATGGCTTCGAACTGACGAAGAAAAGAAGCAGAAGATACCCCGCAACAACAATTACCGACGCCGACTACGCCGATGACATAGCGATACTGGCAAATACACCTGACCAAGCCGAAACACTACTGCAAAGTTTGGAACAAGCAGCAGCAAACATAGGCCTCTATGTTAATGCACACAAAACGGAATATATGTGCTATAATCAAACGGGGGACATCTCCACTCTAGAAGGAACCCCACTTAAACTAGTAGACAAATTCACTTACCTAGGAAGCAGCGTCGAATCAACAGAAAAGGACATCGAAACGAGTTTAGCGAAAGCATGGACAGCTATCAATAGGTTAACGATTATTTGGAAATCAGACCTAACCGATAAAATGAAACGCAGTTTCTTCCAGGCAGCGGTCACATCGATACTGCTATATGGATGCTATAAGCATGATGTATGAGTGTGCAACACTTAAGTATTTAAAGATCTAAATCCCCAGACTAATTACACGCATAATTTTTGGTTTAACGGTGAAGACTTTTGTATGACCAGCCGCATATTTCTGATGAGCTGATAACAGAAAATGGTGCGCCAGTGTGCCAGTTTCTCTGAACAATAATATGGAAGCTTTTAACTCAGAGTTCTTTTTTCTTCTCCTAGACTAGTTACTCCCCCAAATCTACAAAGCACAGTCTGCCCAACTATTTACCTATATTTAGGAGAAGAGGAGATGAATTCATGTCTTTGCAAGGACCCAAGCATTAAGTGAAACATAAATAGAATTTCTAAAAGATTTCCTATGATTAATTATCATTAAACCCGGTGTATATATATATGTATATATATATATATATACTGGCTAATCGCTAATGCTGTAATATTAAATGCAAATGTAGTAATGAATAAAATATTCATTTTCCTCAAAATAATACCCTTGATATTCTGCATTTATTTCAGTGAGCGTTCCATTAATTGGAGCACCTCTGTAATTCTTTTCAAACACTGATTCTGATTTTTTAAAAATAGTACAGGAACATTTGGAGTTGAGAGTTGAGAGCAGGTTTCAACTCTCCTGAGCTCATTCCTGGTCCATGAATTTTGGTTTGATTTTGGAGGTACAACTCATGTAGTATGTCTGGGGCTGGAATAAACTGACAGAGCCCATTCCTCTCCTGGTCTGCAATTGGTTTTAATTCAGAGTTTTCCTTCTCGAAGACTGATTGTCATACCATAGTTAAAGAGCTTAGTCTGCCCTACCATTTACCTATGGCTGGAGGGAGAATAATTGGATTTATACATTTTCAAAATGTATAAGTGCTCTATGTAAAATGCAAACAGACTCATCCAGGATTTTATGAGGATAGCTGAATCCTCCTCCAGGGATGATAAACATTACATCATGGGTGGATATAAGGTGATGGTTAAGGATTTATAGTTGGTGTTCAGCTAGAAGTTTTGAGTTCAATCATTGGGCCCAGACTCGGGAAACAAGGGCAAAATAACTCCAGTTCAACAAAACAGCCAGTATGAGAACTTCTAGCAACAAGCTTCTAAAACCAAATTGATGATGGTATAATCTAATGCAAGCTCTAGGATATAGAGTTCAAATCAAGTGGAAGACATGCTTGGTGTAATTGTTATTGTAATAGGAAATGGAATTGATGACCTGAGTTCAAAACCTGGACAAAGCTGTTTTTGTTTCACTTTGTAGCAATGCCTTTGGAAAAAGCATTATTTCACCTCCTCTCCCCACAGATATGGGTAAATAGGACAGCAGACTGGATTTGTAAACAATCTAGGAGAATGAAAACTGAAATCCTACCAACTGTTCTGTTTAAAAAATTGGTCTTATATCACATCCAGATTGATCTTATATCGCATCCAAATTGACCTTATATCACATCCAAATTGACCTTATACCACATCCAAATTGATCTTATATCACATCCAAGTCATGTTGGAAGGTAAATAGATGCAAGTTTAATTTTTGGTCTGATTTCCTATTACTTCAACAGTCAGAAGTTGTTTGACTTGGAACATTTGAGGAAAAAAAACGAAAGAAAAACTTCAATAACCAGAGAGACTCTTAGTTAAACTTTACTGGCAAAGGAAAAAAAACAAAAAAAACTTTTGTAAATAACATCAACCCAACACCAATCTTTTTGAGCTCTAAACACTGATTTAAATCCATTTTTTCTGAATATCATTCTTCTTTTTCATCTGTACATCAGCAGAAACATTTGAAGTGCCTAAAGCTTTCTTCATTAGGCCGGAGTTCCAGGGAGGGTGGTGGTTATTCTCTTTGTGTTGGGTGGGGATGAGAGGTCTAATCAAAAGAAGGGGTGAAGAACTCTTGCAATATTTTTTCAATTACAATGTTGCAATCATCTTTGCAGACATGAGATTAGCCTACTTTCACAACGAAAACCTTTTTATTGCTCATCTGAAGAAATTTTCTTTTAATTTGAAAAAGAAAAATTTTATGTTGCTTCTGGACAAGAACATCTAACCATGTAACAAGGCAAATTGTTCATATTTAAAAAAATAATAAAAGAAATAAATTTTTAAAAATACAGTTATTCTTCTCATGTGAAATGGTGTGTGTACATTTCTGAAATTTTGAAGATAGGAGCGAATAGATGTCTGCTTTTAGAAAAACTCATTAAAAAAGTTAAGAAAAAAGAAAGACAAGTAAAAAGGAACCAATGAATAAATGCACCAAAGAAATGTAGAAATAAAACTGCTTAAAAAAGGTTTAGAGAAGAAAGAAAGGTTTAGTAAAAGAAAAAAACATTGTGAAAATGAAAGAAAGAAAAAGAAAGAAAGGTTTAGAAAATGAAAGCTAAAAAGAGAAACAATGTTTAGTAAAACAAATAAGGAAACAGAGAAAGAAAAGTTTAGAACAAGAAATAAAGAATGTCAAAGAAAAAAAGGTTTAGTAAAAGAAAGACAAAGAAAAAAACAAACAATAAATTAAAAATAAGATTTAGTCAAAGAAATAACAAATGAAAAAATAAAACTAAAACTATCAATAGCCATGAAAAAATGATGTCAAGAATAATAAAGATAAACAATGTGAGGAAGAACACACACACACACACACACACACACACACACACACACACACACACACACACACACACACAAAGAGGAAGATAATTACGAAGGAAAGTATAAAACAATCATAAATTTTTCTTTTAAATAAATGAGAAAAATTTTCTCAGGCAAAATTTAATTTCTTTAAAAACTGATGAATTGATATACATTTATGCAAACATTTTTATTTTTATTCCTTTTATCTTAAAAAATAACGGTGGCATTCAAACAAATTTTTCTAAACAATTAAAATGAGTTGAAATTGTAAAGTTAAAACCAAAAAAACCTGCATTCTTCCAAAGATACAGAATTCAGAAATGTAGTTCACTCAAAGAAAAGAATATTGAAATTCCTCTGGCTCAATTATCAAAACCCCTAGTCATCTGCGACAAGAGAACTATATCCACTCTCAGGCTAAATCTCTCCATTTAAGGAGTACCATCAGGTTTAGATTCAATGTCTGAATGATCCTAAAACTGAATGCTGACAGAAATATCATAATTATTCATGTAGAATGGGGTTTTTTTTGACATTTTTAAGCACAAAAGGAGTGTATCAGAATTTTAAAAAGAATAAAATTACCCCATATTTCCCAACATGTGAGACATGATTTCTAAAAGTATTTAGAGTACTAATATCCAGTGAAATTCATCCAAGATGTAAATTTGCCATTTAAATAGCAGTATACCTATTCTTAAAACCAGCACACTGGATGAGATGTAATATTTGCGTATACACTAATTATTTGTGCATAACACACACTTTTCCCCCACATTTATAAGCCTAAAATTTAAGGCTGCATATTATACATGAGAATTAAATATTAACATTTTATCTGGCAATGTGCATCATCATAATCAGAACTGAATATAAGTTATATTTTTGATCTAAACTAAGATATAAATGTTTTGTTTTATGCCTCTACATTGTCCAGTTGGCTGGAGTGAGAGAATACACCAACTGCACTACTACAGATGGGTAAGACCCACCCTCAGTAAATATCCTGTACACTAAACCATCTGATCTGCCCATTTGGCTTGGATTGTAGAATATACCAACTGCATCTCTGTAGAGAGGTTAGATTCCGCCTCAATGAAAGTCCTGGATGTAATGGTGAGGCTCCAGTCCTGGAGCTTTGGGGAATGTGGAGTACCTCTTCATTACCATAACTCCCAGATACACTCTGATCCAGAATTGTAGTACCTGTTAGGGGCTTATCTATCGATAAAATAGAGATGTTTAATCATTTATTATATTTGAAACCAATTAGCTGTGTGGAAACAAATGATCTCTAGCTCATTTAAAAATAATATTACCTACAAACTATTCATTAAGAAATTATTATATATATAACAGGATTTGGCATCAAATAACTAACAAGAGTTGATATGCCACAAAACACAACCAAACCCAACTATGTCACTATAGAGCAATAGCCACCAGAATGTGTGTTTGTTTATAATTTTGTTTCTCCTAGTGTGAGTTTATTTTTGCCATAAACTTGTTGCATTTTAGTACAAATGTGACTGCGTGTTTCCTCTAAATACTGTGCAAATATTTTGTTTTAAAACATAAGCAAACTGTAGAAGTTTTTATTTTTAGTCAATAGAAAGTGGATAAAAATTTGAACAATTGAAAAATGTTGCTACAACAAATCATAAGAAGTCAGTGTATATAGTGTAAAAGATACATTTTCTGTTTTTTTTTTAAATCAGAAATTCATAGAAAAAAATTTAGGGATGCAAGTTATATTCAAATAATTATGAGCAAGTTCATCAGGATAACCGTTTATTATATTGATTCATGGTATCATTATACAGCCATCAAAATATTTTCCAAGACCTTATACCACCTTTCAGGTAAATTCTGTATTCCATTGTAAACATGGTCACAGTTTTGATTCAATTAACTTTTACAAGAAAGTTTTAATGCCTTGAATTTGGTAAGACCTTGGATGAGACAAGAAAAAAAAAAAAACAGGGGATAGTCTGAAAGTGACAAGTTTGAAGAATATTCAGCAACTAAAAAAAAAAAAATTTATGACTCTGCATACTACATCATATTTTCAACATGAGGACAGGTGCAGGGAAATTACCAGTTGACTTCCTTGTCCAGGAAATACTTTTCTGTCTCAATTATCGTTTTAACAAGCCAAGTGATTCATGTCTAACTTTCCTGAAAGTTGACATTTTGATTGTATTGCTGCTTCCTTCCAATTAATCTGAAGTCTTATCTAAAGGTTTCTTTTAATATTCAAACTTAAAATCTTTTTTAACTTCATAAAATATGATTGCTTCTTCTGCATCATAACTCTATGAATTTATTGCACATCATAAAATATATTTGCTCCCTGCTTAAATTAAAGTTAAATGTTCAAACCAGGAAAGGATTCACTCGTTAATTTTAGATAACTGTTTACTTTGAATTGATAGAAATTATGGACAGATACAAACAAATATACACAGAAAGTGACAATGTTCATTTTATATATATATATATATATATATATATAGAGAGAGAGAGAGAGAGATGAACAAAAGTTATTAAATATTTCTTCTGTCTCATATATTTTTTGCATTGTTCTCAACTAGTTTTGACCTCAGGTCATTGTCAGCTGAAAGTTTTTATGAAAAGATTGTAAAAACAAAAAAAACAAAACAAAGTTTTCAAAAGAATTGATATGAAAGATGAGATGAAAAATGAACTGGTATTGTAGCATATCCATTCATTGAAGGAATATCAATTTTTAGTTTACAAGTGTCTTCCACGAAC
Organism: Sepioteuthis lessoniana; assembly: GCA_963585895.1. Lineage (NCBI taxonomy): Eukaryota > Metazoa > Mollusca > Cephalopoda > Myopsida > Loliginidae > Sepioteuthis > Sepioteuthis lessoniana. Next base: position 143,334,004 of record OY757905.1, on the reverse strand, counting down.
CACACAATCTCTGCTACTGTAGACACTTGGCATTGAAGATATTTGTTTCACATGGGCAGGGAATGTTTCAAATTAACAGTAACTGTTTTGGTTTGATATTTAATTTGGTCATTTGTTTATTTATGTTTTCTCCTCTTTCAAAGCAGTGTTTGAGGATTGTTGAGTTTGAAATTATATAAATCATATAAAACTGAAAAAGAAAAAATTCAATTTAGTGGTTCCATTATAAATTTATTTCAGGGCTATGGTGACCCTCTTCAGATGGAGACAGAAATACCGTTGTGTATTTAAATATAATTTACATTGCTTCCAGCGAGAAGAGAATTTTAAAAATTATTTAATCCTTTCAATTGTTTTAATTAAAAAAAAAATTCTAATGGTGAAAATATCATTATATATCTTCAAATATGTTTATACATTCTTTTTTTAAAAAGAACAAAACAAAAAAAAAACCTGTTATGTTTAATTGATTTCTTAATTAAAAAAATTTTAATGGTGAAAATATCATTATATATCTTCAAATATGTTTATACATTCTTCTTTTAAAAAGAACAAAACAAAAAAACAAACCCTGTTATGTTTAATTGATTTCTTAATTTAAAAAAAAACGGTAAATACTGAAGAACTAATAGTAGCTTGAGACTAAATTAAAATTATAAATAAAACGTGAATCCCAAATTTCATTAAAATTATAAAAAGATTAAATAATATAATCCAAAAATATAAACTCAATGCTAATATTAATTCACTAAAGGCCGTGACTAATTGCATTTCACTTTGCACTAATACCCTTGGGAAAGGTATGAATCCAATTATTCTCTCCTTCCAGCTATGGGTAAATAGTAGGACAGACTAGGTTCTTCAGCCTTGGTGAGACAACTAGTCTAGGAGAAGGAAAACTCTGAATTCAAACCGCTTTAAAATTGACCTTGTCATATCCTGCCCGAGCAGAGGGGTTGGTAGATAGGATATTAATTCATTAAAGGCCGATTTCTAATTATGAAACTTGTAAAAAATTCCTTGTTGTTTATATTAGGAAGAATTAGCAAATTGATTGTTATGCTCACCTGAATTAGTAAAAGATTAATATTGTAAAAGATAATTTATTAATGTATCTAATAATTTCTGACTTTTAATTTAATTATTAAATTAAATAGTAGTTTCAAATATAAATTTATTTAATGGAGTTTTTAAATATTTGTTTACATTTACTGAACCATTGGACTAATAAGTAGAGTGTTCACCAATGGTCCAGGAGACTGGAGTTCAATCCTAGGTCGAGTCATAACAAAGACTCAAAAAAATGTTACTTGATGCCACCTTGCTTAACATTCAGCATTATAAGGTAAGGATCAAAGGTAAAGTGGAGCAATCCAAAGAATGAGGTAGTATGGTAGCTATTGAAAGAGGAGCTTTCAGTCACTCTTGACTAAGGTAGCCAACTTTACTTACTTACATATTGTAAAATGGTGTAGTATGTGGAATAGTTCCTTCTAACATTTAGGGCTATAGTATTCAGTTTTAATTTTTTATCAAATATATATAATATTATGATCCTTTTTTTTCAAAAAAAGGAAGTATATTTATACTCTATTTTATCAGAATTAAATATATTCTATGTTGGAAAAAATATATATTTAAATTATTTTATCATTTAATCAATTTTTTTAATATACATCAATATTTCAATATTTAGAATTAAAATATAAATTACCTAATTAGTGGTAGATATACATATCTAATATAATTAATATATAGAGTTGAATTATACTAAGAATTTGGTTCTATGTTTATATGTAATTATCATTTCCTTCCTGGTATTTAGTAAATTCCAATCTTTATATTTCATATTTTTTCTTCTAAGCATAAATTACACCTCCCATATAAACTGCTTGTAGAGGAAGATCTTTTAATTATTTTCCCGTTTATAATAGGTGTTAGTCAAAGTTCCTTCAAATAACAGTAATATTTAGATAGGGCAGTTTGATTTTTTAATGTTGGATTTTTGAATGATTGGTGGTGGTTGTAATACCTAAATTTCCAGTTTAAACTTGTAATACCTATGTATGCTTTTACATTAGTATTAGTTTCCTTAGTTGAAATATTAACTTGATATATGATATTATTTAGGTTATATTTATTCCCTAGGAGATATTCATTTTTTATTTTATACTTGCAAGATTATTTTGAGTTGTCATTGGTATTCCAGTCTAACTTATTTATCAATGTTCTGTTGTGGTTGTCAATTATTTTAGAGATTTTATTAGTACAAGAATAACTAATTTTTACTTTATTCTTATTGATTATTCTTCAAAGCGGTTTATCATCTTTAAAATGTTTGTTTATTAAACCTAGAAACTATTTCCCTATATTGACTTTAGAGAGTGTTAAACCAGATAATATTTCTATGCCAATTTTTATTAATATTCTAGTTTATTAATGGCCTAGTGGGTTGAGTGTTCGCTAATGGCCTGGGAGACCTGGGTTCAATCCCAGGTTGAGTCATACCAAAGACTTAAAAAATGGTACTTGATACCTCCTTGCTTAAAATTCAGCACACAGGTACGTATCAAGGGTAACGTGGAGTAGTCCAGGGGAAGGAGTAGCGCCCCCTCCTACACCTTGGTGTTGTAGCTATTGAAAAAGGAGCCTTCGGGTCGCCCTCGACTACAGTCGCCAACTTTACTTTACTATATTATTCATATATATGTTATTATTAGTTCAATGAGTTTCAATGTATTTTTAATCTGAAATTAATTATATAGTTGTTAGCCGTTGACATAGAGTCCTCAACTGGATACTCCTACCCCTTGAATTATTACTAAATACTCTAATCCTTAGACTATATTCCTCGGATTATATATATAATAAAGAGAGAGAGAGACAGACAGACAGAGAGAAAAAGAGATAGAGAGAGAGGGAGATTTTAAAAGAAAAAAACATTTTTTTAGAAAATTAAATTTCATCAAGATAAATTAGTTGAAGTGGGGAAACTAGAAAAAAACTGCCCTGAATTTTAAAAAAATAGTTGATTGCAAATAAAAGTTGACAAAGATCATGAGAAGGTCTTTGAGTTTAATCTCAATGAAAATAACTTTGATCCATTAAAATATTCAACAATAATCCTTAGAATTATTATCCAGAAGGTTAAGGTTATTTGGTTTAATGGCACATCTACTCTTGGTGTGTATTTAATGCCAAATCATGTTTATAGATATACATATACATATATATCATATATGATTTTTTAAGGGGAAGAATTTTTAGGTAACATTATTTCTAAATGAGCCATAGCTCATTTATTTGCCAGCAGTTAACTGGTTTCAAGTATTGCTATTTATTGTTTGCACACAGTTAAATGGTTTCAAGTTTTGCTATCTAACACTAATAATACTATTTGAAATTAAAAACAATCCTTACTAAAACATTTAACAGTTCTATTTGACACATAACTGGGACCCTTATAGATACTACACCTCCGAGTCTGAGTGGACCTGGCAGTAATGGCAATGAAGTAGTACTTCACATTCCCCAAATCCCCAGAGCTGGAGCTTCACCATCAGATGAAGTTTAGTGTCATAATCAGGACTCTCACTGAGGAGTGTCTTATCCCTCTGAAGAGATGCAGTCAGCATATTTTACAGTGCCTCAGCTGACAGGGCTGTATTGTCTCAAATTTTCATCCTACTGATTATAAAACTTTTCTACATAACTAAATTCATTTTTTATGTTGCTTTTTAACAACATTTTGATGAGTCCATTCTACAACCTTCTTCAGGTGCACAATCCCCCCTTAAAAAACCCCCCAGAGTCCAAGTATTGTAGTGGATAACATGCTGGATTAAGACATTGTAGAAAGTGAGTTTAAACTCCAGTCATATTATATTCACTTTTGGGCTAATATCCTTGGGAAAAGGCATGAACTCTCTTAGTCTCCCAGCTAAATAGTACCATTGTTAGTCTTAGTCTCCCAGTTAAATAGTACCATTGTTGCATAGTCACAACCATATACATGCAGAAACAAAATCAACAATAATGATGAATGAACACACTTCTTTAGAAAAATATACCTCTCACACTTTATTAAAAATGGTTGCGAAAGGATTACAAAAGGGTTATGTGTGAGAGGTGAGTTGAAGACAGAACAAACTGCAACATATTGACGTCCAGTTCCTTTGTCTTTAGCAGCACTTCTTTCTCGTTCTGCAGGGCTGCTCAATTGTGGGTCCTGAGGGCCCATAGCTGGGTGCTGGTTCTCACTATAGCATCTTTATCTAAAACTAACTGATTCCAAACTAACTGAACTTCCTGTCACACCAGGTTATATCATTGTTTGATGCCCACCTGCTTCCTGTGAGCGTCGTATCTGCACCCAATTCAACCCATCCACAGTCAAGGTTATACCCTGATATCTTCGACTGGATGCACCTGTTCCCCAATTGACGGCTGGGTTGAAAGTCAATATATTACAACATTACTGCTCTTCTACAAGGATGGCTTAGGCATTAAATAACTCACTAAGGTTGATATGCCATTAAGCAAAGAAAATAAATCAAACAAAACTATCAAAAAGAAAAAGAGATAAGGAGTTTTTATTCTTCAGTAAATATGGTGGCAAATCTATGCCTTTGCCCAACCACTCTACCATGAGTAGAATCTGATACAAGGTCAATTTTTAAGTAGAGGAATGCTGATTTGAATTCAGAGTTTTACTTTTCCTAGATCAATTGCTTTACCAAGGCTAAAGAACCCAGTCTGCCCTACCATTTACCCATAGCTGGGGAAAGAACAGACGGATTCATGCCTTTCCCAAAGGTATTAGCATGAAGTGAAATGCTAACAGCCTCATCAAGGGTTTGAACTTGGGTTGCCAATTTTATTTCCCATAATAATTACCACTACACTAAATGTGCCACCATAGTTATAAATATATATCACTATTCTGCTCATTGTATTCTTAAAACTCCATGTAACAAAAGTGATTCCTTATCTCTACATCGATGATGGCCATTAATTACCTCCCTATTTTTTCATCTTCTACTTTATCCAGTTTATTCAAAGTTTTTCTTATATCATAAGCAATTAGTGGCCAGAATTTTGTTGTTGGTTGCATTTTATTGCATATCAACTTTTGTAGGTTATTTAACGCTAAATTCATTTTTATGTAAATAATCAGTTCTATTTAAAACAATTCAGTTTAGCATGACCACACAGTTTAATTGTTAAAAACCTTTTATATTTCAAACTATTTAGTTTATTCAAGCAGTTATATACAACAATTCAGTTTAGTGTAAGTACCGTTTCTATGTCAAAAACAGTTCAATTTCAAATAATTCAGTTTAGCATAAGCACACAGTTTAAATCTAAGTACAGTTTAATTGTGAAAAACATTTCTATTTCAAGCGACTCAGTTTAGTCAAGCAGTTCTAATTCAGCTAATTCAGTTTAGTATAAGTACAGATTTTGTTTATACACAGTTAGATGTCAAAACAGTTCAATGTTAAACAATTCAATTTAGTGTAAATACAGTTTCAATGTAAAAAAACAGTTCTATTTTAAATAATTCAGCTTAGCACGCAAATTGAATTTAAGTATGGTTTAGTTGTCAAAAACATTTCTATTTCAAGCTATTCAGTTTAATCAAACAATTCTGTTTAGCATTAGTATGCTGTTAGTTCTATTTAACCCATAGATAGGGCCCTATCAGGTGCTACCATGCCGGGCCAGAATGGACCTGGGAGCAATGGCAATGAAGGGATGTTCCGTATTCCCCAAAGCCCCAGCATCCAGAATTTTGTTAACATAGTTTATTGTAATAGTAGAGAACTATGTAAATACTGTTGACAGATGACACGAGGTAAATAAAGAATTTTATTTTTAAAAGAAATTTCCAAACATAATCCAAATGTAGAGGCTGAGTGATCAACACTTCAAGCTAATGGTATGACAAAAGGAGCACACTATGTGTGTGTGTGAATGTATATATATATATATAGAGAGAGAGAGAGAGACAGAGAGACAGAGATGAACCATGTGGAGATAAAAATCAAGACTTTATGATGACTTTGGTTTGAAGATCTAATAAAATCATAATGTGCGATGCTGTTTTATATATATATATATATATATATCAGAATTTTCATGATACATCTGAATATTGAAGCCGCATTATAAACATTTACACTGCTATCATATGATTCTTTAGTATCCTAAAGGCAAATGTACTTTATTTTTGAGTGTTAAGGATGCTCTGATCACAAGCACACAGCCAAATTTTAATATGAAAAGTTTTGAAAAAAAAGAAATCAAATCTTATTAAAATCCTTGTTTCATGTAACCATGCTAGTGTTGTATACAACTACTGGATTTTGACAAACAATGAGGAACACACATATATATATATATACAAATATAATCATATATTTTTATTCTTCGATGCTGACACTTGTGTGGAGCAGGAGAGCAGTGAGAGAGAGAGTTCAATCACACAGAGGTGTCAGAACAGCCAGTGGAAACTGAACTTCAGCCAAAATTCTAGACCTTACATAGTCTTAAAACACCCATGTGACCCACATGATTACGCCTCTTCACCCATACAATGCTTGTTTATCATTTGCTATGGTTTACAACAATGCAATACTTTTTCTCCATTGGTCATGACTTACACATTTTTTAATGCCTCTGGTATCATGTCCACATATTTCTGTTTTTTTGGTTGTCACTCTGTTGATTTTATCTATGTGTGTATGCATTTGTCAACTCCATCTGCCGGGTTCATCACCTGTTAAGGCAATATATTACGTTAAATTATCATCCTGGATGTACATTTAATCAAATATGCATATTTACTCAAACCACTCCCCATGAGTAGGAGGCAACCCAAACTCAATTTTTTAAACAGTTTAACAGGTTTGATTTCAGAGCTTTTCTTCAACAAAACTGGTTGCCATACTAAGGTTAAAGAGCCCAGTCTCTCCTCTAAGTATATATATATATATATGTGTGTGTGTGCATACTGATGGTAAATATACACATGCACACACACATCCAAGACCTTGAAAGACGATACTGAATTAAACTTGGGTCCAGTAATGCATGAGGGTCTAAGAACTGTTGATACACTCCTTAATTTGTAACTTGTGCATACATTGATCTTTATATAAGATCATTTACAGTAACATTAGAGCCATATTACATGTAGGTTTAACCTTGAGTAAATTGAGACAGATTCAGATTAGTTTGTTTGGTTGTTTGTTTTTAATGGCATATCAACCTTCTAGGGTTATTTCATGCCAAATCAATCCTTCTAGAAGTACAGTAGTGGTAATATTTAACCCATAGCTGGGAGGATAAGGGGGTTCATACCTTTCTCAAGAGTATTTGTCCAAAAGTGAACGTAATAGTGTGACTGGAGTTTGAACTTGCTTACTATGATTCTGGAGTCCAGTGCATTAACCATTACACCATAAGGACACCCCGTACATTTTTAGAATGTTGTACTTTTATTTTCTATCAGTGTAGATATGCACACATATCTTTAATAAGGTCAGTTTTTGAGATCTATTTAAAGAAAAAAAAGGAATGTGCAAGATGTTTCAGAAAGAGTGATATCATTTTGTAATCTAATAATTTAGGTTTTTTTTCAGTTATAAAAATACCATTCACTGGAAAAGAAAAGGTGTTTAAATATTAAGCGTGGAATTTTGAATTGTTTCTACCAACGCAGTAAAAATTTGAGATCATTTGAACAAGAATTGGTCAAGTTATTTGATTACATAATGATATCAATTTCTTTGGAACACTCTAGATATCTCAAATGATATCAAATTTTTTTAAACATCCAGTAAAGTACAATCGTGAAAAAATGAAAATTTCTTAAGTCTTTTTAAAACCTTATACTACGTTAAGGACTAGTTGATCTTAAAAAAAAAAAAAAGAAAAAGTACATCATTTTCATATCCCAAGTATTGTAAACATGATAATAAATATTTCTGGGTATTGTCTTTTTTTTTTCTGATGAAAAATATGTTAGAGCCATTAAAAAGTTGAAGCCAACAGCAATGTCCTCTTCTTTGGATTTTTATCATTTAAAATAAATAGACATAAAAACATTTCTAGTACAGCAAAATTCTTTTCTGGTGATTTGGAGTCTGGAATATAAAGCAAAGTTAGAAAAATTATTTCAATCTATTCTTTTTATTTTTGTTATAATTTATTTTGCATTGAGACATTTTTTTGTCTTTTGAAATAATTTTCCCCCAAGAAATTTTCACAGATTTTGGTAAAATGAATTTAAAGAAGTGACAAAGAAAGGTAAATATTAGCAAAAATTGCAGAATGAAAAAGAAAGGAAGGGAGAACAAAAACATTGTTGAAAGATAAAGAGAAAAATTGAGAAGTGTAAAAAGGAGACAAAAAATCACTGAAAGGCAATGTTTGAGAAGAAGGAGAGTAAAATACAAGAAAATGGCTACCAAAACAAGTGAAAAAGGAAAAACAAGAGAAATAGAGAGAGGGAGAAAGCAAGAAAAATAGAGTGGGGGAAAAAAAGAGAGAAAAAGTAAAGAGAAATAGAGAGAGCAAAAGACAAGAGAAATAGAGAGGGAAAGGTAAGAGAAAGAGAGAGAGCAAAGGCAAAGGAAAGATTATATAATAGATTGGCTAAATCTTTTATTATAAGTGTAGTATTTTGAAAATATTTAAACTGTTGCACTGAGAAAATGTAGATAGATGAGGTCAACTGGGTATAATTGACAGGCTGTAACCTTAAAGGACAGTTTGAAAGCTAGGTCCTTACATTAGAGGATTGCAATTCTAGAAGGTAGATTTTAACTTTAAATCGGATAACCCAGATCAATCAAATGCTTTAAACTGAATTTCCATTGATGGTCTCACTGCTAATATCTGGCTGCATACCACTTATGTATTCAAAAAGAGAACTCTAAGTGAATCAAGAATATTCACACAAAATGATATCATCATTATTATTCAAACCAACAGAGAAAATAGATCAACATGGGACAATGATGAAAGATGAACAGCAAGAATCCAGAAAAGACAAAAAAAAATAGAGAGAGGGAAAACCAAGAGAAATACAAAGAGGGAAGGCTAAGAGAAATAGAGAGAGAAAAGATGAGAGAAAGAGAGAGAGAGAGAGAAAAAACCCAAAAGAAATGGAGAGAGGGAAATGTAAGAAAGAGGGAAAGCCAAGAGAAATAAAGTGAAAATGAAATAGAGAGAAAAGCCAGATAAAAAAAACAAAAAGAAAAAAAGAGAGGGAGGATAAAAAGAATAAAAAAACAAAAGAGACAATGAATTTAAATAAATGAGAATAAAGAAATGACTTAGAAGAAAAAAGGAAAAGACAGTAAGCAAATTAATGAGAGGGGTGAGATGACTCCATGCAATTTTAACCATGCATGAATCAAGTGAGCATATTTTTCATTCAATTATCACTCTGAATAATAATAAAAAATTTGGCTTGCAGCAAAATGTGTTAACAAAAGACAATCTATTTGACATAATCAAAAACTGGAAATACAATGATACTTAAATATGATTAGTTTCATTAAAAACAAAAGGAGGAGAGAGAAAGGAGAACTCTAAGAATGGATCAGTCAGCAACATTAATAATCAGGGTTCAAGTCCTGTGTAGAGCTCACAATGGTGTGAACTGCTGCCAATACGCTGTTAATATCTCCCCAGGTTAAGTTTAGTGGTGTAGACTAAATGAATAAACACCTTAATACTGAATGTCACGACATGTTGTAGTAGTTGGTTAATATAAGATGACTTTCTCTTCAGCAACCTAAATTTTGAATTAAAATAAATATTTGTCTTTTAATTTCCAACATGGATATCTAAGAAGAATACATTGTTTTACTTGGCAGCTAAGATAGTTGGAGAATTACAATTTTATCTCCTAATAAAAGGAGCAATACCTATGAAAAGAATTGCCCAGTCAATAGGGGCTGTAGAATACACCAATTGCATCTCTACAGAGGGGTAAGACCCTCCCTTCAACGAGTGTCCTGAATATGACATTGAACAATCTGATAGTGAAGTTCAAGTGTTGCTGGAGCTTCGGGGAATGTGGAGCACCCCTTCATTGCCATTGCTCCCAGGTCCACACTGGCCGGGAATGGTATCACCTGATAGGGTCCTACGTATGGGTCAAATAGAACTAAACTGCGTACTTATGTAAAACTGAATTGTTTGAAATAAAACTGTTTTTGACATTGAAACTATACTTACGCTAAACTGAATTGGTTGAATAAGAACTGTTTGACTAAACTGAATAGCTTGAAATAGAATTGTTTTTGACAATTAAAATATGTACTCATACTAAACTGAATTATTTGAAATAGAACTGATTATTTGTATAAAAATGGATTTGGTGTTAAATAACCTACAGAGGTTGATATGCCATAAAACCCAAACAACCAACTATATGAAAACAAATCTGTTTCTATGGATTATAGGATATTCTTCTATCTGGCATCTACATCTCTATAGATTATAGGATATTATTCTGTTTGGTATGTGTACATTTCTATGGATTATATGATATTCTTCTATCTGGCATCTACATCTCTAGAGATGATAAGATATTATTCTGTTTGGTATATGTACATCATAATAGATTATAACTAGTCAAGAGAGTTATAGATTTCCAACTCATCCTGACAAAAAGTGCAATGACTGAAAATTCCTCGTAATCCCTTCATAATGGCTTCACAATATTAAACTATTAATCATATTGAGATAAATCTTTTTGTTTTAAAATTTGATGATTTAATAATAGCAGATGTGATAAAAAAATAAGAGAAATATAAATTTACAAGATAAATTTTTAAATCCAAAAGAAAAATGAAAGATTTGGTTTTATGAAGTAATTAGCATCCCTTGCTAGGTAACTATCTTTTTTATTAAATTTAGTTTACTTTTTTCTTTTTAGGAGGAGGGTTTCATTTTCAATAAGGTTAACATTTTCAGTTTACAAAAAGGACAAGGTTGATAACAACATTCACAGCCAAGAATAATCATAATGAAAACTTATTTTAAAAAAAAAGAAATGAGTTATAAAAAAATCAAGATTGAAAATTGATAAAAAAACAGTCATTAATTTTCAGTCTTTTTTCCTAATGACCAATTTTCTTTTTTAATAAATCATATTTAAAAAAATATATTCAAATGAGCTAACCTCATTTGGAAAAAAAATTGCTACCTTTGTCAAGTTAAATAACTGGCTACTCAGAAATGATTTTTTGATGCAGGAATAAGCAGTTATTTCGGTTGCACAATTTTATGTAGACCTCATACAAACACAGAAACAGATAGAAGTATATATATAGGCAGAAGTTCTTTATTAATAAAAGTTTAATGAAAGAAAATAGGCAAGAAATATTTACATGTTTTTTAATTAACTTTTGTGTATAAGAGAATACATTTCTAGATCCAAAAGACGTAAATAAAATCCAAATATTAACTTTTCTTGTTCGTCTTCAAGAAGATGGAAATATCATCCAAATATTAATTTTTCTTGTGTACCAAAGAATACATGATTCAGTGGATATAAATTTAGATTCAGTGGATATAAAATCTGTAAATGCAAATAAAGTTACTCCAACAAGAAATATATCAGGAGAAGGGATTTATTAGACCACCTTACTCATCGCATGTTGATAACTATATGGCTACCATTGAACTTCTGGGTAAGATTGTCCCTTCCTGCCAGAGAGTGTCCAAGAGGCACAATTCATGAAGATTAATAATTCTTCCCTTTTTTTTCTTTTTTATCAGATGAGCATCCTATGTTTTTCTGAAAAAGAAAATTGAAGTATGTGAATTAACTAAATTGAGCACTCCTTGGTTTAATACCAGAGATTAAATGATGGTACTCCTTTCTTTGTTAAGAAGTCTGCAATTTATGCATCAGTTGGTACCTAAGAGATCTCTACAATTTCTTTTCTGTTGATCATTCGTCTCAAAATGGCCATCTCAACGCGAAGTCTCTTCTCCAAAATTTATGCTGATAAATGTACTGATTCATAGAAATAGGAATTGTCCATTTTGCATCTGATTTTAATATTGTCAGTTTTATCTTTTAGCTGCAGTAGTTCCAATAGTAGTTTTCTGCTAAATAGGCAGGCTTCTGACATGTCAACCATGGCTAATGTTTCAACAACCAGGATACTTTTGACAACTCTTTTAATACGCTTGGATTGCCAAGCAATGGGCATACATTTATTGTTACTTCCTACCAAAAAGGCTATATAGCCTCTTTGGGATCTTCCATCTGTTAAATTAGCAAAAGAAGCATCACTATATGAAACAACTTTTAAATGCTCAAGATTTCCCAAGTCTGGAATGTCTATCTGGGATTTTTCTTTTTTTTAACTTGTTTTATGCCTTCAATGTTTTCTTGTTTTAGTACAGAATGTAATGTACTAACATCTTAACTTAGATCAATTTTGATTTGGGTGGCTAGCCAGTTCGAGAGGCCAATAACTTGCTTGGTTTAAGTAATTTCTGTTGTGGATAATGCATCTTTCAAATTTCTGCCTGCTTCTACTGGAATATATTTTAGTTTATTTATATATTCATTCTGTCTGATTTCAATATTATCATCCTTCTTTTTTTTATATCTGGTTATACGTATTGGAACTCAGCAATTTCTTTGCAAATACATGTTTATAATTCTAGTTAGAAAGATATGACACTGTGAAGCAAAAATTATCAACAATTATACCCAGCAGTTTCTTTCTAAAATACCATTTATTTGTCGACTTTACCAAGGCCTTCGATTCCATTCACAGAGGAAAGATAGAACAAATCCTACTAGCCTACAGCATACCTAAAGAAACCATAGCAGCAATAACAATTCTCTATAGAAACACCAAAGTAAAAGTACGATCACCAGATGGAGACACAGAATACTTTGACATTGTAGCAGGAGTACTACAAGGGGACACGCTGGCTCCGTACCTCTTTATCATTTGTCTAGACTACGTACTTAGAACATCGATTGACAAAATCAGAGAGGATGGCTCCGAGCTGACAAAGAAAAGAAGCAGAAGGTACCCCGCAAAAACAATTACCGACGCCGACTACGCCAATGACATAGCGATACTGGCAAATACACCCGACCAAGCCAAAACACTACTGCATAGTTTGGAACGAGCAGCCACAGGGATAGGCCTCTATGTTAATGCACACAAAACGGAATATATGTGCTATAATCAAACGGGGGACATCTCCACTCTAGACAGAAACCCTCTTAAACTAGTAGACAAATTCACTTACCTAGGAAGCAGCGTCACATCAACCGAAAAGGACATCGAAACGAGGATAACGAAAGCATGGACAGCTATCAATAGGCTATCGATTATATGGAAATCAGACCTAACCGATAAAATGAAACGCAGTTTCTTCCAGGCAGTGGTCACATCGATACTGCTATATGGGTGCACTACATGGACTCTAACAAAACGGCTGGAGAAGAAGCTAGACAGAAATTACACAAGAATGCTGCGAGCAATCTTGAACAAGTCCTGGTGGCAACACCCCACAAGACACCAACTGTACGGCCACCTGCCTCCTATCACGAAAACTATTCAAGTTAGATGAACCAGACATGCAGGACACTGCTGGAGAAGCAGAGATGAACTCATAAGAGATGTACTCTTATGGACCCCCACACATGGCCGTGCAAAAGCAGGACGACCAGCACGAACATACATTCAGCAGCTATATGAGGATACGGGATGTTGTCCTGAAGACCTGCCTTGGGCGATGAACGATAGGGAGGAGTGGCGAGAGAGGGTTAGGGATATCCGTGCTACCAATGTGACATGATGATGATGATATATTGTCTGATCATATTTTGAAGTTACTGCTCCTGACTTCATTAATTCTCCCTTGAGTGTTACTTACCAGGATCTAAAAGCCTCAGTCAAGATATAGACACATTTTGAGAGTTTTCAAATATAATCTGGAGGTACAGTGGCCTCTTTAGATAAACTAACCACTGGATTTGCAAGAATTCTGTTTTTATGTTCACTGATGTACATATCAAATGGTTAGCTGCCATTATTGCCAACATTCTTACTAAACCTTCTTTAAAGAATGTGGGAGAATAATTCCTTATGTTGCAAGTATTCTTATCCTTCAAGCCTCTTGTAAAAAGTTTAATTTTACAGGTTTGTTGACCTTTGGAACTTTTATTCACATAAATCCATCTTGTGAAAATTTTTGATTGATCTTGGTCAGGTACTTGGACGTACATTTTATTTTCAACCCAACATTGGAGTTCTTTCTTGCCTTTTCCACATCATCTCTGGAGGAGGAAATCATTATATTTTCCTCATCACAAGAAGTCTATTTGCATTTGGTGAGCTCAACTGCACTTGTTTGCCACTCTGATACCATATGCTCAAAGTCAAGCCAAAAAAGTTTACCTTGTTCCATTTACTCCATTTATCAAGTGTTTGTTCTTGCCTTTTGCTTTGCCAGCCCAACTTATGACATTCAGTTTTCTCCATTTTGAATCTGTATCATTGGTAAGCTTACATTTAATGGTTTGTCTTAGTTTAAGAAGCTCAATTTTCTTTCGAGGAGAGTTTTGTTTAGACGGTCTATTGACATCCTTGTTTAGGGTTTCCCAATCTTCATCAATATCTTCAGAAATTGGTACTTATGGAGATTCATTTGACCTTTTCTTTGAGCTGTTGGGTCCAATTTTGTCATCCTCAGGACTTTGGCACCAAATGAAATGGATGTACTCTTACATATGTGCCTACATGCCTGATAAGAACCTGGTATTTCTCCCACCCAATCAAAGTTCCTGGACACAGCCATCTATCAGACAAGTTCCTTTTATAATGAACAACATCTCCATTTTTCTAGAATTGGGCTACGCTAATTCTAACTTGGTGACAAAGTGCATATATAAGTTTCTCTGAGGACTCACATGCATGCTATTTAAGTTACTTGCAATAACTTTACTGGTAGAAACATCTAATGCAGAGGTTTTATCACTTAGAAGAGAAGACAGGTTGAGATTCCTGCCAAAAAATAAGTTGATTAGGATTATAACCATGAACACTAAAGTATATTTTTGGCACTTAAAACCAAGCAAGTTCGAACTTAAAACTACTGTAGATGTTTTTTATGGTTTTTTCTAACATTTCTCCCAATATCCCATTGTCATATTCTTTCAATCCATTGCTTCTTTGACTTTCAGCAGCAGTGGTACATACTACAATATTCAAGTTTTGTGCCATGTCTCTAAAAAACAGGTTATTAAATTGCCTGTTGTTATCAGTGAGGATAGATTGTGCAATTCCAAAATATGCAATCAAGTGCTTTAAGATGGCATTGATGATTTCAGAACTTTCCTTACAAGGAATCTTGATGCTGACACTATACCTTATACCATGTTCAATCAGGTGTAGCATTTTGTCGCCATTGATTTCTTTGATGTCCATGAAAATCTTTTCATTAAAATATGATTCTAATGGGAACCTGACAATGGGTCAGGGTTCAGTCCTTTTGAATATAATGTGTATTTCACTGGAATTAGGAAGTTCTTGTGAAATTTTTATGAATTCAGAATCTTTTATCCTTGCTAATCTTTGCAAGATTACATAGCTTTTTACTTCTGGGATGATAGAGTTGTCAATGTAATTTGGTTGCAATTCTAACTTCTTTTGATCTATTTTTAGTTGTAAAATTTTAATAAAAAATATTTGATTAAACTTACTTCTGTCTAATAAGGATGTAGTAATGGGGATGTATTGGTGATCAGATGAAGTACCCATCATTGAAACTTTTCTTCCTAACATGGTAAGATTGTCATTTTCAAAGTTAATGCATTAATAGGCTCTCTTCAATGCCAGCAATAACGCATGTTAGAGTGACTGCATAGAGGATTTAAGTTTATTTCCATTGCCAAATTTATTAAGTCTTCACTCTGTCTCAAACATTTATAGTTTGTTTTTCTGGTATGGTTTCCAGAAAACACTCATCCCATTTAGTTCAACAAATGGTCCCAGAATTATCACTTTCTAGAACATCTGAGCTGAAACGAGGTTTTTCTGTTTTTGCTGACTCATCAGCATAAAATTCGCTATAGATACTTTGTTTTCCTTTTCACCATCTTTCTGCTCAGCATAAGGGCAGTCCGAAACCCAGTGGAGCTTAAATCTACTTGTGAAGCATTTGGTGGTGTTGTCTTCAGGTCCTGGGTGGGTTTAATTTAGTTCTGAGAGTAATGTTAATGAAGGATTATTCCATATTCCTTAAACTTCAGAACTGGAGCCACACCATCAGATGGTTTAGTGTCATACCCAGGATGTTGTTTCAAGTGTTGCTAATGTGGGGGACTAAGTACCTTCCATAGTTTATGGGAGTTACTTTCAGGTTTAGTTTCCACAAATACAACACAAATTTTACAAGCACATAAACAAATGGAATGTGACAACAACAAACATTAAGAAACAAGCAATTTGATAATCATAACAAACAGGATAAAAATAATTAAAATACAATATTCATTTTATGTGCTTGTGTGTGTATGTAGAAAATACAGCTATGGCCAGTTGAATAAAAATAGGATTTGTTCACTGTGTGACATGTGTACATGTTAGGAAAGTCTATTGAATCAATGTGTCCATAGTTGGCCAAAGTAAAGAGGATAAAAAATTGACTTTACTTACATGTGTATGCATGTGTGTATATAAGTTTTGTATGTAAGTTTTATTTTCTTAAGTCCGCACATGCGTTTTTATGATTTTTGGCGACAACGTGTCTTGTTCTGGTAGTCGGCAAAAGAACGTGGCATGTTTCTTTGCTGTGTTCCCTGTTCAATGCCCTCTACTGTCCATCCTTGCCTCTTGTAGTGGAATGGCCTAGTTAATTAAATACTTTGTAATTTATACTTTTGGGGGTCACTAAAGTGAATAAAAAATAGGATTTTGTTAGGCTTTATAGCGGGTCCGAAAATTCAAGCTGGCAGACATTTCTTGACCAATCAGATTTGTATAATTACTTATTTATTTTTCTAGAATGTTCTTATTCTGTGTTTTTAGCTGATTGGTTGAAAAATATAAAAGTGTTACTTCAATGTTAATGTAATTTTGATCTGAAATTTCAGGAATCTACTTATCTATGTTTTTGGAGTTGATTATTTTAAGGCTAAAAAAATGTGTATTCTGTACTAACACTAATGATTCTACTGAATATTAATTATTTGTTTGTACATAGTTAGATAGTTTCAAGTATTGTTATTTCAGAGCAATTGACCCTCAGCCACCACCTTCAAGATAAAATAAAGTTGAGTGCTTGTTTACCACAAGAGCAATTTAAGGAATATGGTTGGGATAATCATATTGGTGCTAGGGCTTACCATGACCAGTCAGATAATGGGTTCAAGCCTCTCTGACCACCCATCTAGCTCAGTCAGGGAATGAGTGGAGTGTTTTAAGTCACCTGACCCCTTCAATTGTTAGGTCATAGATGCTCAGGTACCAGGATCCTATCCTCAAGCATTATGGGTTGGCTACCCACACATGAAAGGTAACTTTTTCAATGGGAGGGTTCTTAACCCTCTGCAGAGGTCTAGTCAGTATATTCTACATCCCCAGCCAACAGGGCTCCTAGAGGGTACTATTTACCAACCCCTCCGCTCGGGCAGGATATGACACAAGGTCAATTTTTAAGCGGAGTTTAACAGGTTTGAATTCAGAGTTTTCCTTCTCCTAGACTAGTTGCCTCACCAAGGCTGAAGAACCTAGTCCGTCCTACTATTTACCCATAGCTGGAGGGAGAATAAGGGGGTTCATACCTTTCCCAAGGGTATTTGCCCGAAAGTGAACGTAATAGCGCGACTGGAGTACGAACTCGCGTACTACGATTCCGCAGTTCATCGCTGTAACCATTACACCACGAGGACACCCCCATACACCACGAGGACACCTCCTAGAGGGTATAAGTTTTTATCAGTGAGATGAGTTAAATTTTTGTTTATGTCACCTCAGGCCACAACTGTCACTATTTTGCCAACTAGAAAAACAAGAGTATCAGAACAATAACAATAAAACATCTCATTAGAGTTCATCAGTTTGTTTTTATTGTATGTAGCACCAATTTGACCAACTTCTGATTCTCTACAGTGAGATCAGCACACCTTAATGCCCCCTAAGCAAGTACTGGCTCACGCAAAAGTATCTTGTGGTTCTTTAATTTCACAACGTGACTCTTGAAGTTTATGAGGAAGTCATCTATTGACATATCATTCAGTCTTCCGTAACACATGAAAGACTTGTATGCCATAAAGGCTAACTGGTTTTCATCTTCCAAGGAAAGTGTCAAGTTTTTTACATAGCATTTCCATGCCATCATCAGATTTAGGGTGTTAACGTCCAGTTCTAATATGGCTTCCCTAGCTTTTCTTTCCAGGGATAAAACTACAGTGGTAATTTGTCTAGGTAATTCCAGTCAAGTTTCGCATCTCTTTCTTCCGAGTATTACACTTATCTGTGTTTAAAATGGGGAAATGAAGTTAAAAGCCAATTGGACAATCTTATTGCTCCGCTACCAATGTGAATAAAATTCCAACAAGAAAGAGAAGAGATTAATCAGACCATCTCGTTAACCACATGGTGATAACTATATAGCTGTTGTTTAACTTCTGGGTAAGATTGTCTCTTCATATTAGAGAGCATCCAAGGGAGACAACTTGTGGGAATCAACAGTATATATTACTGTTGTTGAACCTCTGGGTAAGATTGCCTCTTCCGATTGAAGAGCATCCGAGAAGTGCAACTTTTGAGGATTAATAAATATGATTCAAACATTAACTTTTCTTATTTGTGTACAAGAGAATGCATGACTGGATCCAATGGATGTAAATATGATCCAAACATTTAAAATGTTTTCAACCATTATTGTGGTCATAATCAAAATCTGGAGGTTCCCGTGGTATAATGGTTATCGTTGTAGGAAATGGACACGTTGACATGAGTTCATAGACTGCGTACATTTCACATAGCACAATACCCTTGGAAAAGGTATGAATCCAATTAGTCTCCCTCCAGCTATGGGTAAATAGTAGGACAGACTGGGTTCTTCAGCCTCGGTGAGGCAACTAGTTTAGGAGAAAGAATACTCTGAATTCAAACCTGTGAAACTCCACTTAAAAATTGACCTTGTGTCATATCCTGCCCGAGCGGAGGGGTTGGTAAATATAATAATCAAAATCTGAGTAGAATTATCACTGAACAATGAGCAGAAAATTTTAGGCTGTGATACTTTTCTAAGTGTACAATGAATATTCCTAAACAATTTATGTACACTAAACAATACTGACCGGGAAAGCAGAATATGAATAAATTAAAATCTAGTGGAGTAAAAACTTCATTCTATACAATTTGATTGAGTTATATGGCATATCAACCTTTGTTGATTATTTAATGCTTTTTTTCTGTCTTTTACATATATATTAAATATCTATGATTTGTAAACACATTTTGTAGATACACACAGTTAAATGATCAAACAGTTCTATTTCTAATAATTCAATTTAGAATAAGTCAACAAAGTTAAATGGTTCCAAGTATTACTATGTATAACTAATAATTCATTTGAATACAATGAAGGGGTAATCTGCATTCCTCAAAGCTCCAGCAATACTGAAGCCTCACCATCAGATGGTTTAATGCCATATCCAGGACACTTGTTTGGGGGATCTAAACCCCTTTGCAGAGATGCAGTTGGCTTATTTTAGAGTCATAGCTGAATGGGCTTCTATATTTGGATTTGTGACAGTCAAAGCTAAGCATTCATAAATATGAAGCATTAAACCCACTTTAAATAACTAAATTATAATAAAAGAACTATGTGAAAATTATAACCAATATATGTTATATTTTTATGAATAATCAGATATTCTTCTGTCTGGTATAATAAAATCTCTGTGGATTATAAGATATTCAGAATTTTCCTTTCCTAGATTAGTTGCAACTACCAAGGCTAGGGAACCCAGTCTGTCCTATTATTCCTCCGATCACTTTGGGGATGTTGACTAGATAGATACATTTCCAAAAGGCATGAGCACAAAGTGAAAAAGTCAGTTTTGTACAGAATTTGAACTCAGCTGGCTCAATCTATTTTTTCAACTATCACTTAAACCACATTTACCTCCAAACACTCAATATTCCTGATCATCAAGGCATGCAGACAGGACAAATTCCTTTGACTCTATTACCATTTTCCCTTATCAGTCATCACTCTAGACTGCATCCAATGCCTGCTCAGAGCTGAGGATTGTAAGTTTTTGCAGGTTGGCCAACACTGGTGTGTCCATGTATAGGAGTCCATAGCAGAACATCATTTATATGTTCTTCTTTACTTCTCCAGCAATTCCCTTAAGAATGTCTGACACATCTTACAAACCATACAAATAAGCAGCCCTGCAGGAGCTGTTTCTAGGATTTGTACAAAACAGCACGCAGTATTCTTGTGTCGTTTCAATGAGGCATGGATGTTATAATGGTAATCAGTATAGAAAATGGACTTGCACAACCAAATTTAAGTTCTTCATAAAACTTTTTACATTTCACTACATGCTAATACCTTTGAGAAAGGCATGAAACTATCTCTTCTTCCTTCAACTAGAGTATACTGTTCTATCTTTGGTAAAAGGCAACCAGTCTAGAAGAAGACAAACTGAATAGAAATACCCCTTACCAGGATGGCAGGGTGGATTTGTAACGGTAAAGTGGCTAAAACTTGTGGTAGAGTCTCTAAGGTAGTCAGACATTGTGAACAATTTCATCCTAGCAAATCCCGAGTTAACACTAATGTCAAGTTGTTTAGCATATTGCTCTTCCATTGGATAACATTAGAGTAGTGAAGGAGGAAGACTTGTCGCATAGGCAATTGACAGTGTCAATCCTATGAGTTAAAGGAGTTAAATAGGTGAGGGGGAAATAAACTGTCACACATGAGGTTTGTAAATCCACTCAGAAAATGGAAGATAATTGAGAGGGTAAATATTCAAAAACTTTAGATGTTGCATATCTCTTTCACCATCTACAGTCAATATGATGTTTATTTTCTCTAAAACAT
This sequence comes from Sepioteuthis lessoniana, assembly GCA_963585895.1. Lineage (NCBI taxonomy): Eukaryota > Metazoa > Mollusca > Cephalopoda > Myopsida > Loliginidae > Sepioteuthis > Sepioteuthis lessoniana. Next base: position 143,312,875 of record OY757905.1, on the reverse strand, counting down.
CCGCTAGAAACTAGCAACATTTCTGAGAAAAAAAAAGTAAAAGAAAAATGTATGCACAATATATTTTTTTTTTTTTCAAATATTCATATCAGAACTATTTCTTTTTTTTCTTCTTTTTTTTTTTCTTTTTTTTTTAAGCTTTGGCCATATGAAATAATTGGCACCTTTAAAGTCATTTCATTACTGAAATGCTATGTGCTACAATTCCAGTATCAAAGTCTTTCAGCTTCATAGTATTTTTGATTAGCACCAAGAGTTGTTAATTAGCTGCCGCCTTCCTTGGCAGAAAAAAAAATCTATAAGTTAATCCAGCTAAGAAAGACTCTAGAGATATCAAGATGAAAGATTTGGGAACTACTTATAAAAGACCAGCATCAATTCAAATCCATAAAAAATAAAAAATAAATTATATTTTTTTCTTTACTTTTATTTTTTGTTTAAGTTGTATTTTTTTTTTTCACTTTTTACAAATAGTTGCTTTTTTTACCCAACCTCAGATTACAAATGTACTTTTAGTAACTTATTTCCAACATAGCCATATTTTTTCCAAAGATTGACAAGGTAAAAATTCAATTTTTTAAAAATTATTCATCTTGGAGTTTTTGTTTGTTTTGTTTTTTGTTGCTATATCTATCTAAAAAAATCACTGCATTAATAAACTTCACACCATATCAAAAGAGTTTCAAGGGTGCTTCAACCAGTGGGAAATTCACTGGAATAAATGTGTTAAATGCTTGGGAAACTATTTTCAATAAAATAAATGTTTCATTTATTCTTCATTTCTATCTTGATAAAAATAACTTCAGTCTCAAAACTTTTTGAACACAAATGGTACATTCCATGAAGACAGAAAGTTTAGTTTCCTATCTGTAATTCACTTGTTGGCAATAAAGCCAAACAACTAGACAAGGAACTTTTAAGTGACATTCTATAATTCTTGCCAGGGTTTGTCAATGATGATATATGATAGTCATGGTATATCCAACAAATTCTTTTAATGAAGCCTTCCAACAGTAAACTCACCTTAATTCTCTTTAAAGTACTCCTCTATACATTTGATACACTCATCCCAGTCTCCATTCTAATTTTTAAAACAGTCTAAAAGGTTTTCATTTGGGATAACCATCAGATGCCTTATCATGTTTTTTTATTGCATCCATAAAGTGAAATCTCATTTTAAATGGTAACTTTAGCTTTGATCTTTTATTCAGAAGATGATGGGCCAATGAATCAGGTTTACCCCACAGTATTCTTGAGCCCATTGCTGAGCGTCAGTGTCCTGGAGACATTCCTTGCAAGCCAAGAATTTAGTGGCCCAAGGGTAATCAGATAGCTACCTGGACAAACTTAGACCAGGAGCTTTCCTTTTACTCACCACCCATCTTAAGGGCCCCATTGATCAACAAATAACATCTTTCTGCAGAATTATATATGACGTTTGTCTCGAGTGCTTTTGTGCAGTAACAGATAAAAAAGATAAAACTGAAGGAAAACAAACCGAATAGATGACAGATATAGAAAGGATTTTAACATGAATGATATGCACGCGGAACCACCATTCCTGTGTGATTATGCAAAATCGAGAAACGGTTGCTATGACATCAACGGCCAAAAGTAAATGCATTTTTAAATCACAAACTGCACTAAAATGAAGATGAATGAACGTCCAATGTAATGTCTGCATTCAGTTGACCTGGCATATATATAGATATATATTTATTTTAAATACCCTGTCCGGTGGAAAAAGCTGCTTGATAGTGGCAGGAGTGGCAGTACCGCCTTGAACTACCAAAACTGTGTTATCACCCTGGTTGGTGGCTGATGAGGGCAGAGTATCGCATGTGCTTTCACATGTTGTATGAAGAAAATTTGATCTTTTATTCAGAGAAAGCCTAATCTGGACATGAGGTGGAGTCACTATACCAAGGTAATGCAATATCTTACCAAAATTCCTTTATCAGACCTTAAGAATAGAGAATCAAGATATGGACAGGGACATTGTCATAATGAATACAAAAGCCACATAGTACATAAGTTCCCTCAATAATGTCTTATTGCTGATTGAGTAACCTCACAGGAGATTGTCTATTCATCAATATGCAGTAAGGTCTTTGTTGATTGACTGCCAAGTTATATAAATGCTGTACAAAATATCTGCTTACATTCACAACAGACCTCATGTATAGATAGGATGAGATTAATTATAGACAGATTTACTCAAACAATCAGAATAAGGACATTAATCAAAGTCTTGGATGTTGTACCTTCCTGCTTTTCAAGTTTTTGTCATAGAAGATAACCTTGAAATTTTTTAACTAAACCTTTTTTTCATGCTACAAGGATAGATTGTTCTCATTCTACTTTTTTTTGGGGGGGGACCAGATTTTTTGGGGACCAGATTTCAAACTTTTTGGAATTGTTAGATTCATGCCTGAAAAAAATGTTGCATTGGTAGGTCCCAAAGAAAATTAGTCGATAAGATGAAAAGATGATGGTGAGGTCATAAGCAGGAAATAAAAAAGCTCTTTAATATAATTCATCTCTTAAGAAATTTGTAAACTGTATTTGGCCAAGATTATTAGATTTTTTTATACCCCAAAATAAAACTATTTTTTAAGCCAATAAAACATTAAGTGATTTGCAAGTCGGCCATGATTTCTAAGTATGGTAAAGCAGTTAAACATTTGACATTTAAAGAGAACAGATGTCATTTTCAAAAATGTTTTTATTGAAAGTATTAATAAATGCTATGTAATTATTTTATCTCTCCAACTTGAATAGCTTCCTATAAACCTAATGAGTATTGTTTAATTGAATGTAAATAATATTTTAAAGAGATAACGAAGCAATTACTTTAGTCTTTAGAAATTTTATATTGTTTAGCAATTTAGAATATTCACTGCTGTTAAAAATGCTAACTTTTATAAAAGATAAAAAAGTTATACCGACACAAAAAGATTTACCAATTATATATTTTATATAATGATTTGGTTTGGTTTGGTTTCATGGCATATCAACCATTGCAAGTCATTTAATGCCAGATCCTGTTTTTACATATATTATATATATATGATTTGTAAACACATTTTGTGGATACACACAGTTAAATGATTAAATAGCTCTATTTCTAACAATTCAATTTAGCTCAAGTCAATAAAGTTAAATGGTTCCAAGTATTGCTATGTATAACTAACAATTCAATTAAATACAAACAGTTTTATTTGACCTATTAATCAGGTGCTACTATTCTGGTGGAGAGTAGACCTGGGAACAATAGCAATGAGGGGTACTCCGCATTTCCCAAAGCTCCAGAAATCAGATTGTTTAATGTCATATTCAGGACACTTTATATCATGAATATCTTATGAAGTTAATTTTTTTTCTATAATGAATATCATATCAAGTTAACATTCTTCGATGGAAAATTTCTGAGAAATTTCGTAGAGAAATATTTTTATACAAATAAAACATCAGTGACTATCTTAAAAGCTGTAATACAGGTAAGTACATTAGTAAATATAAATCCTCATTGTAGAAAATTTTGACAAAAACCTTTTTTTAATATTAAATCTTTATTATTGAAATAACTGATTATTTTTGTCTAATGTCATGTTATCAATATTTCTTCAGTACATGTGTTAGATTTGAATAACCTTATTAAAAATGTTTACTGCGATTACAAATGTTTATTTTTATAACACTAAATGGTATATAACTATTTTTACCTTTCCATTTTGAAGAGCTACCAATAAACATAATGAGTAACATGATAAACTTTATTTCAGAATGAACATTGGGCTTAAGACATCTGTCGAATCATATATATATTTCTCACACAATCATAAAATAAGGTCAGGTATTGATCATGATTGAACTTGGATCCATGTGGATATTGATTGGTTTTATGGCATGTCAACTCTTGTTGGGTTATTTCATACCTAAGTCAGTTTTTGTTTTTGTTTTTTCTGCAAGCAATTATATAGTTTCAAGGGGCAATTCCTATTTGATAATAATCATTTGCAAACAATAATTATTTCCATTAATTATTCTTAGGGGAATCCTCACAGTGTAGTGGCTAATGTATTGAACTGTGATATTACATTAAGCAAGTTTAAACTCCAGTCATGCTATTACATTCACTTTTGGATCAATTCCTTTGGGAAAAGTATGAACCTGCTTATTGCTCTTGCTCTGGGTAAAATAGTACCACTAGTACATATGTACCCACCCCTGCTTATACACCCACCTGGCTCATGTAAAATATTTTACCAACAAAAAATTATTTTACAAATCATATTTTATACATAACAGAATTTGGTATTAAATAGCCTACAAGGGTTCATGGGCCATAAAATACAACCAACCACCCTGATATTAGTAATTATTTCTAATACAAATAACTTGAATACAATTGTATGGTTTCAAATATTTCTACCTGATATTAATAAATTGTAAACATTTTAAACAGGTAAGCACTTCATACTCAATTGTAAAATATAAGAGCCAATGTATTTTTAAAGTTCACAATTATTTTCAACGTTATCTCAAATAGATCTATTTGATCCATAAATAGGACCCTAACAGGAACTCCCACTCAAGGTCAGAGTGGATCAGGAAGTAACAATAATGAAGGAGTAACTCAATACTCACCAAGACTCTAGTACTGGAGCCACAACACCAGATTCAGTTAAGTGTCATATCCATACATATTCTACTTTAGTTAAAGAGGCACACAAGTGACATTAGATTCGAGACTCCAAGTTATCACCACCAATGAGACAATAGTCTAGTGAATAAAAGCATTGGTTAAAGCATATTTAGTTACATGGTGTTTGTGAGTTCAATCTCTAAGTCATGTCGTGCCATATATATCCTGGTTCAGAGAGAGAGAGAGAGAGAGAGAGAGAGAGAGAGAGATCATACAGAAGAATTAACAGCCTAATGGATTGAAGAAAGAGGTGAATTTCAAATTCACAAATTACTAACTATAACAGACACTTAGTGTAATGGTGTTGCTGCCAGGAACACCCCACAAGGCACCAACTATACGGCCACCTGCCTACCATCACAAAAACTATCCAAGCTAGATGAACCAGACATGCATGACATTGCTGGAGAAGCAAGGACGAGCTCATAAGTGATGTACTCCTATGGACCCCCGTACATGGCCAAGCAAAAGCAGGATGACCAGCTCGAATATACATATAGCAGCTATGTGAGGATATGGGATGTAGCCCTGAAGACCTGCCAGAGGCAATGAATGATAGGGAGAAGTGGAGAGAGAGAGTCAGGGATATCCGTGCTAGCGGCATGACATGATGATGATGATGATGATGACTGTAATGGTTATTTTTGTAAGAAACGGAATCAGTGACTTGAGTTTGAATCCTAGGCAAGGCTGCTTATATTTCCCTGCCCACTAATGCTCTTGGAAAAGGCATGAATCAGTTGATTCTCTAGCCCACCCCCCAGCTGCTGGTAGATAGGACAGACTAGGTTCTTTAATCTTATTTAGACAACTTATCTAAAAGAAAAATGAATTCAAACCAGCTTTACTTTGCTTAGAAATTGAGCTTGTGTCACATCCTACCCATGGTGGAGGGGTTAAGTAAATACATATATAATTGACACATGAAGGCTGAAAACAATCAAAATAAGGATATTAGTCAGCATGAATCAGGATAATTCCTCATCTCAGAAATTCAAACAAAAAAATTCCCAGACAGTTTATAAAAAAAAATCATCTTTTAAAACTGACTTAATTCAGATTTATATGAAGAAGTTTTGGTTAACAAATGAATGACTTCTGACTTGATGCTTGGGTGCTTCATGTAGTGTAATGATTAAGTGAATTCAATTCTTGGTGGGTGCCACATACTTCGGACCTAGAGTTAAACTAAGCAAAACAACTACTTTTAACAATGCTAATTTGATAATATTCATCATCAACTACTCATCTGTGTCAACAGGACTTAGAATATGCTGACTACAAGGGGTTAAGACCCTGCAAACAAAAAAAAGTTGTCCTAGTTACAACACTAATTGTATATGAAGCTCTGAGAGGTGTGGAATACAATTACTATTCCTCCCAGGTTCACTGACCTGAAGTGGTAATACCTGTTACAGTCTCATCTATAGGTTAAATAAAACTATTTGCAAATTAGTAATTGATAGGAATATTTGATACCATATAACTATTAATTATTTATATTAATAATATTTACTTAAAGCTATACCAAGCCATTGGCCTAATGAGTAGAGTATTTGCCAATGGTCTGGGAGATCGGGGTTAAATCCTTCATCGAGTCATACCAAAGACTCAAAAAATGGTACTTGATGCTGCCTTGCTTAAGTAAGGATCAAAGGTAAAGTGGAGCAATCAAGGAAATGGAGTAGTACCCTCCCCTACACCTTGGTGTAGTAGCAATTGAAAAGGGAGACTTTGGGTCACCCTTGACTAAGGTCAACAACTTTACTCTCTCAAAGTTATAATTGATTACTAAAATTGATTATTATTAGTTACTTGAAAACATCCAAGTCCCAACAGATGATTATTATTAAATAGAAACAATTACTTGAAATCATATCATTGTGTATAAAATATTTGTATTAGATAGGAATACATGAAACCATAAAACTGTGTGCAAATTATTTTAATTAAATCAGAACACTTAAAATAACTGTAGATAATAACTCTTCAACAACTACACTAAAAATATAGATATAAATGTATAATGAAAGCAATTCCCAAATTTCTAGGCATAAAATAACCCGAAACAGGTTGACATGACATTAAATTTAACAGATTGAATCTTTTATTTATATCCTATAACAGTCATTATATTTGCAGGAAAAATTTAGATGGTACAGGCATTTTTTAACCTCAAATTTAAGTTCTTTTTGTAGGTGAAAGTTTTTAACTTATTTTTACCACAGAGATTTTTTTCAAGAAAATCACAAAATCATTAAGGTATCTTAATTTCTGTTTGTTATAATGGTAGTTACAAATAATAATAATGATGATGATGATATTATTATTATTATTATTATTATTATTATTATTACTACTACTACTACTACTACTATAATTATCATTTTAGTCATTATAATTCATGTTTATTTTGCTTAATTTCTTTTCTATTCTTTTTTTTTTTTTTTTTTTCTGAGAGCATTTTTAAATTCTACTTTGTATTGCTTTGTGTACAGAACTGATTCACACCTTGAAATCTGGAACATTTTACAAGATTTAATTAGAAAATACACACCAATTAGTTAGGTGGAGGAGTAGAATGCAATAAAAAGAAAAAAAGAAAAAAGAATGGTAAAAACCAAAAAGACATTAAAAAAAATGTTTAAAAAGTGGGCAAAATTGGCTTTTTTTATATAAGGTTAAGTAAATGAAATTATTGTGGATGAAAGGGTCAGGAAATGAAAAATGAAAACTGGAGGCTAAAAAGAAAGAAAAAGGAAAATAAAGAAATGAAAAATAATAAAAGTAAAAAGAGAGAGAAGAAAGAAAAATAAAGTGTAAAGGAATGAAAGAAAAAAGTAAAAGAATGAAAGAAAAATGAAAATTAATTAAAGAAAGAACAAGGAGAAAAGAAATAAAGAAAAATTAAAGAAAGAAAGAAAGTGTAAATGAATCTAAAGAAAGAGCATGAAAAATAGCACAACAATAAAAAAAAAAAGAAAAGAAAAGTAAAAACAAATGAATGAAAGACAGTAAAAGAATGAAAGATCGAACAAAAGAAAGAACATTTAAAATAGTGAAAGTAAGGAAGAAGAAAAAAAAAACCCTTTGAACAAATAAATAAAAGTGAATAGAGAGATCAAATGAAAATGGGAAGAACAAATCAAAGAAAAAAATGTAAAAAGCTCACAAAAAAATAAGACAAGAAAAACAAAATATGCGAGCAAGCACACAGAGATATAGTAAAGTTAAAATGTTAAGAAAGACATTTTAAATAAGAAATAAGATAAAGAAAAAAAAAAGAAAAAAATTAGGAAAATGTTTTAATTAATGCGGAAAGATAATTTGAAAAAAGAAATGACAAAGAAAGAGAGAGAAACACAGCAGAAAAAATAGAACACAAAGGAAAAAAAAATAAAAAAAGAGAAAAAAAATGTGGTTTAATAACAAAAATTTTTTTCTCAGAAGTCTAAATTAAAACAAAACTTTCTTCAAATGATGTAGTCAAGCTCATATTTGATTAAAAAAAAATTGAATAAATGAATAAATAGAAAAATGCTTACAGATGAGAATTAGAAAGACAGGTGTAAAACAAAAAGAGGAAGAGGCAAAGTCTAGTGGAATTGAAAATGGAAACAGGAGAAAGAATCATGTAAAAAGAAGTTAAAAGAAATTTGAGACTAAGAAAAACTAAAATTTTTGTCTGAATCTCTAAAACGAATTATTATTATTATTATCTTCATCATCATCATCATCATCATTTTGTGTGTTATGATATTAATAACATTTCAGCTGCTATATTCACCCACTACCTTCTTTAGGTAGCTTCAGGAAATTTCAAATGGGACTCTTTCCCATTCAGAAGAGTACATGCTCTCATTCCAATGTCCACATTCAGAGGCTATTTTGTATCAGTTGATATTCCCAACTTAATTTATTTCTGAGATGTCGATTTTTTTTCCCAATGAGCCAGACTTTTCCATTGACTGTCCAATACTGGGATTGAATTTATAACCTAGTGGATATAAGCAGTGCTCAATGTGTATGTAGTCACCTGGAGTCATCAGTTCAATCTATGGGTCAACCTCTAAGTATAGAATGTCCTTCTTATGACTAAACTGCAACTGGTAGTGAGGCTCCAATTCTGGAGATCTGAGGAGTGTTGAGTACTTTTTCACTGCTATCACTTCCAAGGTATGATAAAGCTACATGGCCATCTTATCTCCCACTTTAAAAGTAAGCCTTTTTCTAGGTTGTAGCCCTCTCATATACTGCTTGTATATGTATAATTGTAGCTGTTGGGATACACATGTGTGTATTCTTTCCTTTCAATACAACCAGTATTATTGAATATATAACATGTTAAATTCATTTGTGCATTCCAAAAACATTTATCTCATTATTTCTTATATTGTGTTTAGTGTGGGTCTATCATGGATATAATAATACTAATATTGACCCTTGGAGAGTGGGGACTAAACAAAAACATCTGTTCCACCACTAATCATCTAATATTACCTTCAATTCTCCTTGGCTAAGTAAACATCTTAGTCAAATTCATAATTAAGGAAACAAAATAGAATCGCATTGCTATAATTAATACTAAAATACAAATTATAAAATATTTGAAAATTATTCTCTCTCCTCAGTGTAAACTTTCAACCTTAAGTGTCTTTTTCTTTTTAAGATATTCCTACAGTGAGTCAAAAGTTTTGCAATATTTTGGTAATTTGGTGGCACAATTCAACAGTTCTGGATGCTTTTGGTAAAGTCATGATAGTGACAAACCACATTGAACTGTGAGATGCTAAGGTCAAGTACCACTCACTGGAGGCTAGGTGCATAGTTACCTCAGAACCCATGCTTTTAGGCCTACCTGACTATCAAGGTTCTTGTACGCCAAATAAAATTTCTTCAACCATCTGGTTACAGTACTATAATCAACTGCACCATTCACTTTTCCCCACAACCACTGTTTTTGCTTGCTTTTGGGGATTTATGTCCCAGTTCAAGCTCACAAAGCATAAATTCCTGAATTACATGACACTTTCATTTGCAAAGCTTTCAAAATTACAAATGGAGTGAAGCAATGCACAATGTATCAGTACACCAACTACCAACTACAGAAGGTAACTTCCACAGCTTGAACGACTTCAGTCACATGACTAACATACCACAAAGTAGCATGTACCAAAATATTCCTAAACTTGACACAGTCTAATAAAATGTTTTCCATGGATGTAGAACCAACACTTTGCTATAAAAAGGTGTCTATGACTGACTGGGTTTCAGAATCTTTGGAAAGAAGGACGATACAAAATGGACTTTTCTTACAAATATACAAGTTTTAGAAGCATCATTGTCAGTAGGGGTTACAATATGCAGACTGCATTTCCTGCTGAGGAGTAAGACCCCTCCCTCCCTGTAAAGAAAAAAAACAAAAAAGAAAGAAAGGTGTGTTCTGGGGGATGACTAAACTGAATCTGGTGGTAAGAGTTCAGTTCTGGAGCTCTGCAGAGAGTGCAGTTAACCTGGAATGGTTGGATAATAATGTGTCAGTGCAACAACTTCCAACCACGGAGTTTAGAACAGTTTTGGTCACAATGATGTGCTGACAACTTGCATGTACCATAATATTGCACAACTTTTGATTCACTCTTGTACCGATATTTGTTTTGAACATTCAACTTTTTATCTGCCAAAGGAATTTTCATCTTTCAGGAATATAATGTTGGGTAAATAAAAATTTTTAAAAATCAAAACGAAAACATGTGCTGACCTTATAGAAAAAGAAAAAACAAGTTTAGAATAAAATTTACTATCCCAGTCATCATTATTTAACCTCTATAAAACATGTTTTCAGAGATTTAAAAACCTTTCAAAACAAAACTTTCTGCATCCTTTATAGATAAGAAAACAAAAAATCTGGAAAAAAGTAAATGCACTTTTTTTTCAAATAAAAGTTCATATTTACAAAAGAGAAAAAAAAAAAGTAAAAAAATAAAAGACTGTGAAAAGAGAAATGTTTCCAGTAAAAATTTCTCAGATTAGCATCTTTTAGTTACCTTGAAAAATTCCTAAAATGTTTGATCTCTTGACAGAATGTTTTGCATTTTGTTAAGAAGAAAAAGAAAACAGTGTTGTAACAAAGTTTTGTGTCTGTTAGTAAGAAGAAAAGTAATAGAAAATAAGTCTTTTGGCAAATAAATTTTTGTTTGCTTGATAAAAAGCAGCAGAAAGTCTTCTAGGAGAGGAGATTAAAATAATGGTAAGAAAGGTATGAACAAAAGAATGGTTATGATAGGTAAAAGAAAAAGAAGAGAACAAATTAGGATCAAGAAAGAAGGAAGGATGCAAAATGAAGGAGAAAAGAAGAATGTAAGATGAAAGAAAAAAATAAAGGATACAAGATGAAAATGAAATTTGATAAAGAGGAAGATTAATACAATGATAAATTAATAAAGAAAGGAAGGAGAATGACAAAATTAAAATAAAGACAAAAACACAAGATGGAAGAAAAAAAAGAAAAAAAGATTAAATAAAAGCTAGTGTAAACCAAATGAATAAAAAAAATTTTTCAACAGAGAGGTGTTTAAAGAAATTAGACAAATGTAGTAGAAGAAATATTACCCAACAAAATATAAAAGAGCAAAGAAAAAAATGAAATAGGAAGAAAGAAAAATTCAAAAGAAAACATGGACAAAAAAAAAGTAGATGAATTATACTTGAAAAAGATAAACAATTTTTGCGTATACATATATATCTCTCACACACACACACACACACACACACACACACACACACACACACACACACAGAGCCAGAGGTTTTCTTACAGTTGTCTTTAAACAAAATAAAGATTAAATCAGATTTGTACAATCAATCTTACTATCATTGCCGTCATCCACTTAAAAGGGTCAAGGAATGGATTTCCCAAAGATTATTAAAAAAAAAAAGGTTAAGATAAAAAGATGAATGATTTCAAGAAACTAGAAGTAGAAAAAGATTAAAGGAGGTAAGTAAAACCTAATCTGAATAATCTTTAAATGAAAACATTTTTAAGTTAATTAATTAACTAGTATGTCCAACTAATGGAATAGGAGCTACAGTCTATGAACAAAGTCACTGATCCCAGATTAAGTCATACCAAAAACTAAAAAAAAATGGTACTTGATACCTCCTTGCTTAATACTCAGCCCTATAAGCTATATATCAAGGGAAAAGTGGAGCAATCAAGGGAAAGGAGTAGTGCCCTCCCCTACACCCCAATTTAGTAGCTATTGAAAAGGGAGCCTTTGGGTCGCCCTCAACTATGATCACCAACTTTACTTACTTTGATGGGAAAAATCAAAGAAAAAGTACTCAAAAATAAAAGTAGCAGTTTGTTTAGTTAGTAGTTATTTTGCTGTTTGTCACTGGGCTTTTATGTAGATGCAGACAGTAACATAAGTGTCATATAAACAGCCATTGATATAGCATGTCTTACTGCTTTATTAATCTTGTACTTTTTTTACAAGTTGATTTGTATGATGTCTTACTGCTTTATCAATCTTGTATGTTTTTCACAAATTGATATTCATCAGAATATGCAAGTCATAATTTTGGTGGTAAAGATGATAACCATTCCAAGTAAAAAAACAAAAAAAACAACATGACCTTACAGTTAAGACATACCAAAATCATTGATTCTTGCTATGACAGTAAGCCATGCGGTATTTAGATGAGTGACAACTGATTAACAATAAGTTTGGTAATCAACCTGACACCTGTGTGCCAAATTAAGCTAAGTTTAGTAATTAACAAGCAAAAAAGCAAATATCTACCAACTAAAAAATACCTGAGTGTTTGTTAACATTGAATGATGGAGGCTGCATTAAGGCCCAAAACTCCCTGATGACCCAAGTCAATTTACATCACTGACACTAACCCTGTCACCTTAGTTAAGAGGTGAAAATCAAATTTCATTTCATTGAATATAGTTTTGATTGATTTATACTTCAAAAATAAGTTTTATTCTTCCTATATTAATTAAGCTGTTTATAGAACTTTGACATCAAAAATTCTTTCAACTATAGAGAGTTAAAAAAAAAAAGATGCGATTGTTAGTCTATAAAAATCTACAAATAACAAATTATAGTCACTTTATTTAAGTTCATCCAATGTTACATGAAGACGAAAATAAAAAATGATCTGATATGATTTTCATGAAGAAAAGTTTTTAACTACTTGGAAGTTGCACATTTAAATGATAAACATTGCTTACTATATAAAAAGAAATTTCTTTTTTGTCTTCACATTAAAAAAATTTCAATACAGTTAAATTTTTGTAGTTCCATTAATTTTTTTTCATTCAAATCTTTTTCAGCTTAAATGCAGAGAGATTATTCACAGATACCACATGTGTTTGTGTGTATAAAATTGTGTTCAAGTATAAAACTGAATGAATGTATTCTTTTAAAATAGTTTATGAAATTCATCTTATATATTTTTTTTTGATAAAAAATGGAAGTGGATCTAATGAAACAAACAAAATCATTTTGAAGCCAGAGCATCATGGGTAATTTTGAACCAATTTTTCTTTGAATTTGACTGAAAATGAAAAAAATAAATCTCGAACAAACTATTTTCATATCAACAGAAAAGTCATATAGAAAACAGTTTAAGTAATTTTGTAAGACTATTCTCCTAGTTTTTTTTTTTACTCTATTTTCTAATACAAATGATATTATGAAAAACAAAAAACACACCTGAATATATACATAACATAAATTTGGTTTTAAGCCAATTTAATTTTACTAACATTTCTTTGCCCAGTCAGCTGGGACTGTAGAATATGCCGACTGCACTTCTGCAGAGGAGTAAGACCCCCCACCACCACAATGAGTGTCATGATATGACACTAAACAATCTGATGGTGAGGTTCCAGTAAAGCTGGAACTTTGGGGAATGTGGAGTACCCCTTTACTGCCATTGCTCCCAGGTCCACTCTGACCCGGAGTGGTAGCACCAGATAAGGGTCCTGTCTATGGGTTAAATAGAACTAAACCTTGGTTTCTTCAGTTTACTGTTTTTTGTATTTAAACTGCAATTTATGCTAAACTGAATTGTTTAAAATAGAACTGTTTTGACATTTAAACTGTGTTCTTAAGCTAAACTAAATTATCTGAAATAAAACTGTTTTTACATTTAACTCTTTATTGCCCAGTCAGCTGGGGCTGTAGAATACACCGACTGCACTTTTGCAGAGGGAAAAGACCCCCCGAGTGTCCAAGATATGACACTAAATGATCTGATGGTGAGGTTCTAGTGATGCTGGGGGTTTGGGGAATGCAGAGCACCCTTTCATTGCCATTGCTCCACTCTGGCCCAGAATCGTAGCACCTGATAGGGCCCTATCTTTGGGGAAATAGAACTAAACTGCATACTTATACTAAACTGAATTGTTTGAATTAGAACTGTTTGACTAAACTGAATAGCTTGAAATAGAAATGTTTTTGACAATTAAACTGTGTACTCATGCTAAACTGAATTGTTTAAAATAGAACTGATTATTTGTATAAAAATGGATTTGGTGTTAAATAACCTACAAAGGTTGATATGCCATAAAATCCAAACAACTAACTAACAAACTACCTAATATTTCTCAAGTTACCTTTTTTTTATTTTTTTATGAGGAATAATAAACCATTTTTATTTATTTTGACTTGTATTTTCTTGCAGCTTATTTTTTTCCGAACTTTTTATCACATTTTAAGTAAATAAAGAGTGTATATATCATCATCATCATGTTGCACTATCAGCATGGATATTCCTGAACTTCTCTCACCCCACCTCCCTATTGTCCAGTGCTTTCGGCAGATCCTCAGGGCTACATCCTGTATCGGCACAGAGCTGCTGTATGTACATTCAAACTGGACGTCCTGCCTTTGTTCGTCCTTGTGAAGGGGTCCACAGGAGTACATCACTCACGAGCTTGTCCCAACTTCTCCAGCAGTGTTCCACGTGTCTGGTTCGTCTAATTTTGATTGTTTTTGTGATGGATGGTAGGTGGCCGTATAGTTGCTGCTTTGTGGAATGCTGTCTCCAAGAGTGGTTCAGTATTGCTCACAGCATTCTTGTGTAACTGCTGTCAAGCTTTTGCTCCATCCATTTAGTCAGCGACCATGCAATGCATCCATTTAGCAGTATCGACATGATTGCTGGTTGGAAGAAACTGCGCTATATTTTATCGGTCAGGTCAGACTTCCATATGACCAAAAGTCTATCGATAACTGTCAATGCCTTTGCTAGTCACATGTTGATGTCTGTCTCAGTTGATGAGACACTGCTCCGTAGGTAAGTGAACTTGTCAACTATTTTCAGAGTGTTACTGTTTAGTGTGGAGATGTTGCCTGTTTGATTAAAGCATATATATTCCGTCTTGTGTGCATTGACATGGAGGCTGATGCCTGCAGTGGCTCATTCTAGACTATGTAGCAGGGTTTCGGCTTGGGTGGGTGCATTTGCCAGAAGCGCTATATCATCGTCGTAGTTGGCGTCAGTAAATGTTTTTGCGGGGTACCTTCTGCTTTTTTCTTTTGTTAGCTTGAAACCATGTTGTTTGATTTTATCGATAGATGTTCTAAGTACGTAGTCTAGACAGATGATAAATAGGTACGGGGAAGTGTGTCTCCTTGTAGTACTCCTGCTACTATGTTGAAGTAGTCTGTGTCTCCATCCCACAAACGGACTTTTACTTTGTTGTTTCTATAGAGCATAATTATGGCTGTGACAGTTTTTTTTGGTAGGCCGTAGGCGAGAAGAATTTGATCCATCTTTCCTCTGTGAATGGAGTCAAAAGCCTTAGTAAAGTCAACAAATAATATTGTTACCTGTAAGTTTTTTGAGCATACACCTTTAAGAATTTGACAGATAGTCAAAATTTGTGAAGTCGTAGATCTATTTCTCCAGAAGCCCTTATGGTTCTTCCTAAGTATGTTGTCAATTTTGGGTTCTATGCGGTTGCATAGAAGGGTATTGTATATTTTGGCCACTATGGATGTAAGTGTTATACCTCAGTAGTTCTTGGCTAATCTGAGGTTGCCCTTTTTAGGGGAGTGGAGGATACATCCCTTCATCCATCTGTCTATAGGATTTTGATTATATATGGCATTACAGTGTTGGAGCAGTATGTCATTAAATTTTCTGGTCTTCCACACTTCTTGGGGTATTTTATTAAGCCCTGTTACCTTTCTATTTTTATTTTTTCTCAGTAACAAGTCGAGTTCTTCTTGAATAAACGTTCCTAGTTTGATGTCTACACTAAAAAAACAAACCAAAAAATAAAAACAAACAGAATCAACCAACTCACAACACAATTTCTTGATCAGGTATATATATATATATATGAAGAATGATTGCTCGATATCAGTGATAGACCATATGTAGATGTAAGTTAGATCTCAACTCTGACATTGCCCAGTCAGCTGGGACTGTAGAATATACTGAGTGCTTCTCTGCAGAGGGATAAGACCACACTCCAATGAGTGTCCTGATATGGCACTAAACAATCTGATGGTGAGGTTCCAGCAATGCTGGAGCTTTGGGAAATGTGGAGTACCCTTTCATTGCCATTGCTGCCAGGTCCACTCTGGCCCAGAGTGGTAGCACCTGATAAGGGTCCTATCTATGGGTTAAATAGAACTAAACTGTGGTTACTTAACTTTACTGTTTTTGCATTTAAACTGCGTATTTATGCTAAACTGAATTGCTCAAAATAGAACTGTTTCGACATTTGAACTGTGTACTTAAGCTAAACTGAATTATCTGAAATAAAACTGATTTAAAATTAACTCTGTGTATTGCCCAGTCAGCTGGGTTTGTAGAATACCCCGACTGCACTTTTGCAGAACGATAAGACCCCCACCCCCAATGAGTGTTCTGGATATGACTCTAAATGATCTGATGGTGAGGTTCCAGTTATGCTGGAGCTTTAAGGAATGCAGAGCACCCCTTTATTGCCATTGCTCCTAGATCAACTCTGGCCCAGAATGGTAGCACCTGATAGGGCCCTATCTACAGGTTAAATAGAACTAACTGCATACTTATGCTAAACTGAATTAGAACTGTTTGACTAAACTGAATAGCTTGAAATATAAATGTTTTTGACATTGAAACTCTACTTACACTAAACTGAATTGTTTAATATAGAACTGTTTTTGACATTTAACTATGTGTAAACAAAATCTGTATTAATACTAAAATGACTTTGGTGAATTAGAACTGTTTGAATAAACTGAATAACTTGAAATAGAAATGTTTTTGACATACAAACTGTGTACTCATACTAAACTGAATTGTTGAAATAGAACTGACTATTTGCATAAAAATGGATTTGGCGTTAAATAACTGGCAAACGTTGATATGTCATAAAACCCAACCAACCAACCGTCAACTCTGACACACATGCTCTGTCACAGATATAAAATAATCTTTATTTGAATTACATATATATTGACCAGTCCATTGGCCTAGTGGGTAGAAAGTTTGCCAATGGTCTGGGAGATGGGGTTCAATTGCAGGTTGAGTCATACCAAAAACTCAAAATATTGATACCTGCCTACTTAGCATTATAAAGCATGTATCAAGGGTAAAGGGAAGCAATTCAGGGAAAAGGGTAGCACCCTCGCTTATGCCTCAGTGTTGTAGCTTTTGAAAAGTTTGCCTTTGGGTTGCCCACAACTATGGTTGCCAACTTTACTTACATATATATATATATATATATATTTACTTATGATTATGTCACGTGATAGCTCACGGAGACGAAGAGGTAAGACTGATACTATTCTCCCGTTGAACTAGCACTATCTAGCAGTCAAAAAGTGACCGTTAAGAGAGAATGTGGGTCACAGAGGAGATAGACCAGATGTTCGCACTTAGTGACCTCAGGTCGCCGGACATCGGAAGGGGAAGGAGAGAGAAGCCAAATGATTGGCGGGGGGGACCCCAAATGGAAGTGGGGTTCCCTTCCCCTCAGCGGAAGTAAAGGACAAAAAAGCTAGTTTCTGAGCAAGGCTCGTGGCAGACGGACCATAGCCATTTTACTCCGGGCTGAAGACAAAAAGATTAACTGAGACATGAGAGACCCGAGTCCCTCAAGCCAGTACTAAAAACAGAACCAAGTCTAGTAGCCCGTGAAAGAAGAAAATTCTCCAGTGGAACCCCGTTGAAAATAAGATAAGTAACTTTGGGGACATTTTTCCTTTACACCCAAATTTCGTTTTCCACTCTCTCTCTCAATTTGAAGAAGGACAAAAATCAGAAAAGACGTTTATATTCGTGGACTGTCCAATTATATGTTTTTGACACTCTGAATGTGTATATATAAGTAGTAAAGGATTTTATGTATTTTCATTTTACCATGTGGTCTATGTTGTTACTTCATGCTTTCTTTCCAGCTTCTATTCGCCTTATGTTATCTTGTTTAGAATTGTCCTATTAATTCCTAAAGTATCACACGGGAAACCGGAGTTGCCGACTACTACAATATTAATATTATTACAACTAAAACCTATAGGCTCATTATCTTCCATTGTCTCGGGGAAGGAAGAAAGCTGCCTGGTGTGAAATTTGGAACCCCTTGCCAGCGGCGGTCAGTCTGGTCCTAAATTATTCCCTCACGTAATATGCCAGTTCTTATCTGCCTGAGAGAAGAACTCTGAACAGGACTTATTCTGTAGGGGATCAAGTGCCAACCTGCCCCGTCTTCACACGTGCGAAAATAAAGTCCCGTAATGGGATATTAAACAATTTCGCGTCACAATTAGATCTTTACATATTCTGATATAAGCAGATAGATGCATTAATACTATATATATATATGTTTCTATGTACTCTATATTAGGGACTGGTAATTTTTTTTATATTTGTTGTGAAAAATAAAATTTACTTTCTATTTTTGATGTAATAACTTTTATGTGTACAACAAAACTTAAAACTGAAACTGTTACTTAACAAGAGTCCAAATCTAGTTAATATATACTTCTTAAAAGGAATGAAAAACTAACCTTTTAATGAGCTTGATTAGGTTTTACTGTATATCAAGTCTTGTGGGTTATTCAATGCCAAAGCCTGTTTATATATATATATATATATATATATATATATATATATATATATATATATCAAATATATGATTTGTAAACAAATAGTTTGTAAGTAACATTTTAAACAAGACAGAGCTCATATCCAAAATACTAATTGGGGAGGATGTCTTACCCCTCTGTTGTGATGCAATTGGCATAACCTACAGCCCCAGCTTATTGGGCTCTTTCAACCAGTTTTTTTAGATTGTTTTTTTGTGACTATTAGTATACCAAATTCTCAGGTGGTCATTAAACAAAGGCATAGACGGTCACACTTGCTGACTTAGAAGGTTGGCCTCAAGTTTCCCACTCTTTTTTTAATCTTATAGAATAATAAAAATGTCTTTATTTCTTAAAAATAAAGCTGGAGTATCATTAATAATTCTAAACCATTTTTTTCTGTAATTTCATTTGACATTACAAAAATAAATCTCCATTAACTATATTTATATACATTTGACAATCCCATCAACACTAAGTAATTTTTCCATGTCTAAAATCTACAAGATTCTTCTTGTTTTTGATTTTCTCTTTAATACTAATGATACTGCTAAGAAAAACAAACACACAAACCATGGGATGTAGCATGGTGGATGTGAAGCATTCAGATGAATTCTTAAACAGATCAACAGCATGCTCTACCTTATGCTGAGTGAAATAACCTCAAAAGTTAACAGCCATGATTAAATAGTTCAGTCAAGAAACTAATGTTACTCATCTATAAGGTTAGTGTCTATAAATGAGTTAAATATCCATTGAAAAATTACCATTGTTTCTTATCAAATTATGAATAAGTTTTTATTCATTTTATAAAGAATGTCAGTCATCTATATATTACATTATGGTTGTATGTAATAATAACCCAGCAAAAAGAGTATACCATAGTAAAAATTTTCTATGAGAGGTAGAGAAGATATTTTGGTTGAGTACTTTACTCTCCAAGCACTAATGTTAGCATTAGTATATCCATGACATGATATACTGACATGAAACACACTGGAAAGAAGGACAAGATAAACTCATTTATAAATATATGAGGATTTAACATAATATACGTGCAAGTAGTATTATAAAGAAAGAAGGCATAAATATGTCCTAACAGCTAGAACTGTACATGTATTGTCCCATGAACAAGCAATATGCAAAAGGGGTACAAAATAGAAAAAGGCTTACTTGATAAAAGTAGACAAAAGATAGCCTTGTGGCTTTACTATTTTCTAGAAGGGCCAGATAGAATACTAGGCAGTTTAAAGGACCAGAGGCAAAAAAGAGGTTGAATGAGTTTTGAGGACTGTCATGTGATCCACTACAAGACATGCAAATTATCCAAGGGAAATAATTATTTATTGTCTCTCTACAGTGTGTATAAAAATGTTCTAACTCAAAGAATAAAGCATTTTCTAGCCCAATTGATAATTTTATTGGGAATGCATAAGTGTAATTTCTTTTTTAAGCCATAAATTCTCTATATCATGGAGATAACTGTAAAATATTACTTAGAATCTTTCACTTCTTGCAAAATAGAAGCATTAATATCATCATTGACCCTTGTTAAAACATGAATAGGATCACAGGTTGTCTCGTGTGTGTGTGTGTGTGTGTGTGCATTCTAATCTATCAGTTTTCACTTTACCAATTCTTGTCTAGATCCACTTTATATTTGTATAAATGATGTCAAAATTGATAACTGGCAGTTCAGAGAAGAACTGAAAATCCCTTATCACTTTGTACCTGTTCACCTGCACTGGCTGACCTATAAACTAACTTTGAACAACAAGGTAAAACTAACTGACCTCTTGTGAATTTTCAGTAATTTGTCACACAGATTTTTTTTTTTTTAAGAGCTGACCTCAGGGGAAATAAACAAGATTTAAACCCTGCACTAACAACAGCCTAATATATAAAAACTGTCAAAAATATCCAGTATCTCGCTAATTGCCACACCTTAAGAACCAGTTGTACAGCCTTGATGTAACTGGGCAACAGATTAGGGAAGACTTGCTAAACATGGATAAAATGCCACACTCCCTCATGAAGTTACTCTGTCAACAGATGGACAGTTTTGATTGACCTTGTGAACTGTATGACTGTCACATTCCCAATGATTAAGCCAGTGGATTCTTCATGACTAATGTTGGTTTTTAGCAAAATGTTGTATCACTCAGGGACATTAGCCTCACCTCTATAGTTCAGATTTAGATCGCTACAACTTCAGGTTTATTCAAAAGCTAAAAACTATATTGAAATAGATGAAATAAAGAGAAATGTTACTAATGGGAACCCAGAAATGACTCTGCAGGTTGTTTTGAAAAGTGAGAGGGATACTGGAATAAATGTGTAACATCCAAAAAGGGAATACTTTGAAGAAAACTTAGGCATCAACATTTAGGGTAGGTTGTTCACTAATTAATATTAATAGCGTTATGGACTTAAGGGTTGTTAGAATGGGTGAATGACATTTAAGGCAAAAGGTTCCCAATTATTTTATGACTTCTTATCTTAGACCCTGTCCACAATTATAAATACTGCTCAAATGGGTCTATGATATTAAGAATAAATATCGTTCACCTAAATATTTTTTCAACAATACACGGAATCATCTGTGACACACTAAAAATAACCATTGAATTCCCAAAAGAATAGAAGCCAAAGACAGTTTAACAAACTTATTGAACAAGAAATTTATTTTGCCTGAATGTGAATGAAAATAAAAGATACAGAATATTAAACATGCATATTATAAACTCTTACATTCTTGTAAAGATGTGTGCATTGTGTATGTAACAGCTTCAACCATGTATAATAAGAATATTATCAGAGCAAAGGGGTTAGTTATAGCTTTTATTTATCTCATTGGAGATTTCATCAATGTCTTTCTTTTCTCTTTTTTTTTCTTTCAATTGGTCAGAGGGTCTTTTCCATTTCATCTTTTGAAGGGTCGCTTTTCTGTGGTTATGAGCAATAAAGAATTTGGTTAATTCAGGATTCATTTTTAGGTTTCTTCTCCTTTTCCATTTTTTTCTCCTGATGTCTTCATTTGAGAACTAAGCTGGATGTCTGCAGAGGGTGTATTAGCCATATCAATTCTTTTTCGCTCAGATTATTCTCATGTGGGTCTCTCTCTTCATGTGTGAATTTTTCTGTTAGCCTTTCTGCTGTGTGAACTCTTGAGTACTCACCACGTGGCACCCTTTCATCCAGAGTTTCGCCTTCCTGTTCAGACCACAATGTCAATTACAGGTTCTGCAGGGACAAATCAAACATTTTGTCCAGTTTGGTTTCAATGAAGGTCAACCCACTGGTTGACCTCAAACAAGAAATCTGTTGCCATGCACTGGAACGAGTAGTATGTCTCTTAACAGTAGCTTAATACTTTTTAGACCGTGTTGATAAAATGTTAGAGAGGACAGTTTAAATAACCCTATTTATTTACGTAGGTGAAAAAATATAACTTGTAAATTTCTTCACTTTCAAATACATATATGTATATATTAATAGAGTTGCAAAGTTCACCAACATAGAAAGAATGGTGGGAGAACAAGAAACTCATTGAACATTTTCACAGCAAAAATAGAAACACACTAAGCTAAATAAATAGAGCATTTTCAAATCCATACTTCAAATGGTTTTAACATTAAATTAAACGGTCCTCAAAATAATGTTTCAAAATAGAGTTTTGGGGTGACACAAACACCTAAATAAACAACTGTCTGACCAAGCAATCACAGCTAATTTGAAAAAAATTTTGCCCATGCTTAAAAATATATCTCCCAAATGGAGAGCTCAATGCCTGGTGTCTATGGTAGCAGAGATCATATAGAAGGTCAGTTGAAGACACTTGGATAACACCAGAAAATAGTTTTCGTTCACCGAATGGATATTCTATGTCACCAGTTCAGTTTTCATTGCTTCTCTGATATCAACTTTTTAAAAAAAATTCTCCCGATGATAACTTAAGTAAAGAACAATCAGAAAACATAAAACCCTTAAGAAATATTATTACTTGTCTTGTCAATTTTACATATATATCATTCATCGTTAATTGCTGAACATTAATGTGGACCAAACAATTGATGTGAGCTCAGTTAATTAGGGGGTAATGCATTTCAGTAGTGGCAACTACAATGTGAATGACAGGTTACGTTCAACACAGTTATCACCCCATGAAATTAAGAACAACTCATATCAGCTCATATGCACAAATCGGGTCAATGAAAGATCAACTACACAGAAGACATTTACCTGACAAAGTTACAATTATTGGTGCTATGAAAAGTGAGTCACCTCTACCTGTGTAGAGTTTTATGAGTTTGGCAGGCAGGCAGGGCTGGCCTTGAGGTGCAAGACCCAGTTGGAAGCATATATACGTATTACAATGTGCTGTTATCTGTACTTGATGAGCTGAATGTAGATGGCACACTGGCTCTGGGCCCATGTGGAAGGAATTGGTCCAATTGGCTTAAGTCCGGCTCCGCATGCAGGCTCTAATTTATCACTGACGAAATTACATAGCCAATGATGTTGATGAGGTGGAAAATAGTTTTCTTTAGCAGAAAACTTACTCTAACAATGATGTAATGCTCCATGTATATGAGGAAGTATCTGTGAAAATAAATAATAAGTCCAACTTTCAGAAAAGAAATCTTATGTGTGTGTGTGTGCGTGCATATATATATATATATATATATAAACACAGATAAACAGTACGACTCTAGTGTAACAAAGGTTTAATAGTGAATTCAATATCAACTAAAATAACTACTAAGGCATTTTTCGAACAACACCTTTCAAAGGAAAATAATCATCAATAACTTAAGAAATTGACAATTATAAACATTAAGGAGCGGGAGCTCAAGGGAGAGGAGAAAAATATATGTATATAAAGAAGATGGCAACCCTCGCCTTTTCAATAGCTACAACACTGAGGTATATGGGAGGGCGCTACTCCATTTCCTGGATAGGTTCACTTTACCCTTGATCTTTATCTTATAATGCTAAGTGTTAAGCAAAGTGGCATCAAGTACCATTTTTGAGTCTTTGGTATGACTAGGCCTGGGATTGAACCCCAGTCTCCCAGACCATTGTCGAACACTCTACTCATTAGGCCAATGGCCCAGTACAATATATATATAAAATTAAGAAATGATACAATTTCCTCATCAAAGAAAGTTCTAGAAAAAAACAGATCAATTTTGGAGTAATTGTAAACTTAAATAAAACATCCACGCACGTGTTCTAGAAAATTCTAAAATTTGGGAAAAACTCAATTTTAAAAAAATCAAAACACTCGACCACATTTTTTGATCACTCGGGTGTGGCAAAAAATACGTGGTCACTTTTTTTGTTAGGATTTGCAGAGCTAACGTGCATGATCCTCGCAAATACTTTAAAGTCAAAACATCTACAAAGGCATTTCAGAACAGTTCACTTGTCACCCAGGGAAAACGGATACATCTGTGTCTCAGTCTCATGGCAGCCCTACTTGCTTGACCGCCGGACAAACCGTATCAAGTTACGGCCGTCAACTTGGACGATAGCATATCAACTCCACATGCTGGCTAAAGATTCACTGCTACCCACAGTGACTTAACACAAGAATAATTTCATTTCTTTGTTTTCAGATCTATCCAAGAATAAAACTTCTCGATTTTTGTAATACTTGTGTTATTTTTAATAACATCAGTTCAAAGTCAGAATGAAAAACCCTTCACTAATTCTAATTTGTGGATAAGCCTACACAAGATCGGTCACTGCATTGTAATTACGACAGCTTCGAGCATGTTGAAATGATTTTTTGAGTGGGCAATTTGCAAGACAGAAATATTCGTCTCAATAATGCCCGAGGAACGTAATCAATTATGTTTTACGCACGAATTTAAACTAGCAGCTCAAACGACTGCGTTGACACACACGAGTTTAAACTGGCGTTCTTTAGATACAGAAAGGAAAACGACAAGTTTATGGACTACGTGGAAGAAAAGACGTTAAAAATACTTCAACGTTTTAATACGAAAATAAATGCGAAACAATTGGATTGATATAATCTTTGTTTTTATTGTTGTTTCAATAGTAATCTTCTAAACTCCCAAGTATTTATATTCATTAAATGATCGCCAATGACGAACTCATGAATCTACTCCCGTGTATTAACGTATTAAGATAGGATAGCGTAGACACAGAGTCAATGCTATCTTCAAAATGTGGAACTGAAGGCACTAACAGAAACTTTGATTTGGATGGTAAATGTAAATATCAATTTTTTTTTTGTTTAATATTACATCTTTTCTGCATGCAATTCTGGACAAGTACCAAAATAAATATTAAAAGTTTAATGAACATCCATCCATAGTGACATGTATAGATTTTCGTATTTGCTAAAATCAGAAAGCATGACCTCCGTAGATTTATATAGAACAATCAGTGACTGATTGTGTCCCAACCCCCTTCATTACGAAAATTGTAAAATAAAAGTTGATAAAAAAATTATCAAATGAATAAAATATATAAGGTCCTAATTGTACAAAATGTGATTTTTACAGCATTACCGTAATTATTCGTGAGTACCATGCACTTTTTTTCAACATTTTTAATCCTAAAAGTTAGAACTAAATATCAATATCTTGCTAAGTGCATCACCATATTCAGACAGGTATAACTGAATATAAATTTTATTTTGCTTATGATTTTTCGGGCAGTTGTCCTCACTTTTATTGTAATAAGTCAAAACCTAATGTTTCGGCCGCTGTATCCTCCAGCCTTCCTCGGGTGTCCCTTGTTTATCTGAATATAGTAATGATTCAACCAGGGAAATCATTTTTAAAGTTTGAATCGAATATAAGTTAAACCTATGAGCCAAACTAAGTTATCTTTTACACTTCTCTTTTCTGCCGTTACAAAAAATAAACAACTGGAATGTGCGTTTGTTGAAAAAATTTTTTTATCTAATGTGAACTTATTTTTGCTACAAACTTGTGTTTTTGTGTAAAACATGTCTGTGTTTGCTTTAATTCTGTTTTTTTTTCCCCGAACATAAGTCGTATAATTTTTTTATCTTTAGTCCAATTTGACTGGATTTTTTTATCCAAATATCTGTGCATATTATATACAAGATAATTTTTTGTTTTTACATACGAATAATCACGGTAAACAGTGTCATTCGTAAGGACAATGATTAGAGAAAAATCATATATAAAAGTAAAAAAATTCCAAAAAAATGTACATTTAGTAAGTTGTTTACTCTGTCTAAAACGATGTGTATATGCGATTTTACAGAAGACAAATTTGTAGGTGAATTACTTTTTCGAATTTCAAAACTTGTCCATATCTGAAACATTTTATGAATAGAATATTTTTCTGTTTCTTTTTTGTTTAAAGGAACTTTTTTAAAAAATACTATTTTCGAATTTACTCATTTGTTTTTTGGCTATTCCGTACCCACCGAGTTGCAGGCTCTGCAAGTTCCATGTACTGCTTTGGGATAAGATGTAGTCTAGTAACATTTAGAACTACGGTTCTCAACTTTCTAATCAATAGACCCCTTTTTTGATTCTTATTTTAGTCAGGTTGACCCCCCCATAGCCATTCAATTTTTCCAAGAAGCCTATTGTATATTTATTATTAGATATTATTAGGAATTATATTTTTACGAATTGTTAAAATATTTTGCGTATTGTAGAAATATAGTCTATTGTATATAAACTAAAACAATAAACTGAATTCTATGGATAATGAATGTTCACTCGTAAAATAAGCTATAAATATAGAAAGACATTTACTGAAAAAAATAAATAAATAAATAAATAAATTAAGTATGCTATTTTATTCAATATGAACCTTGTGCGGCTCTGCTAGCTTTGCCATATTCGGCCCCAACGTTGTCGATAATATTCGAAAAATCAAATCTTTAATAATAATGTAGAATTGGTTATGAGCTTTTAATAGAAACACGGCAGAAAGATGAAGAAAATGCAGTAATATACAACTGGGCTTTCTCGCATAGCCTTGGATATTTTTAATAGTGTCATTATTTCTTAAAATAAATACGTTCAAAGTATGTACTAATAACATGGGTACCAACGACCTTTTTTTTTTCTGTAACAAATCACTAATCTTCATAAAAAAGGATCCAATTTTCGTGAGATTTTCAGGGTTAATTGAGTAAATCAATGAATTCTATAATGCATTCGTTATTTTATCAAAAGAACTTGTTGATTTTTTCAAGTTACCCTACTTTACCTCCTTCCAATGTGTATGGGGCGCTAGGAAATCGGTAGGGATATATGAAATGGCATACTTTATGGATGACAAAACTACAAAAGTCTGAAGGAGTTCATGGAACTAAGGAAAACATTTTAAATTGGAAGCTGTTGGAAGAAAACAGTCTCCTAAATGTGTATATTAAATTTTTATTAAAAACTAAAAAAGTATTTTGGGAGCTTTTACATTTATGATTAACCGGCTCATTGGATTAGTGGGTAGAGTGTTCGCCAACGGTCCGGTAGACCTGGGTTCAATCCCAGGTCGTGTCATACCAAAGACTTTAAAAATGGTACTTGATACCTCCTTGCTTAACACTCAGCAATATAAGGTATGTATTAAGGGTAAAGTGGAGAAATCCAGGGAAAGGAGTAGCGCCCTCCCCGACACCTCGGTGTACTCGCTATTGAAAACGGAGACTTCTGGTCGCCCTCGACTACGGTCACCAACTTTACTTTTAAATATCGTTACAGTATAATTTCTCTAATCTAAAAGATAATTATGTTTTTCATTTAATCACAATAGTTTTAAGTTGTCTCCCTTTAGTCGAAAGCAACCAGAAGGCTCCCTTTTCAATAGCTACTACACCGAGGTGTAGGGGGGCGCTACCCACTTCACAGCTAAATCAAAAGCTATCAAATAAAGAACTTTTTTATATTAATCGCCAAGTATAAATTTCAAAACAAGAAACTGGGAGCTGTTATTTTTTTTATTTTAATTTTTTAAAATTATTTTTTAAGATATAAATGTTAGACAAAAAAATGTATGGAAACCTACAGTAATACTTATTTGTTAAGCAATTTCCAGTTTTGTCCCTCGTATGTGAGTTAAAATTTTCAATTTCTGTTATATTTTATTAGTGTCATATTTTGAAGACGTCCAAAATTTAAAAGAAGTTCAATTATTTCTTTTTAAACGTTCATTTCTAATTCAAATGAATTTAATATCTTTTAAATTTTAATTTATAAACTGCTTAAAAAGCATTTTCAAAACTAGGTGCTTGTAATGTGACCATATATTAAACTTTTACAAATAAACAACAGATAAAAATGTGTTTTGGGGGTAATGAAAGAATAGTACGTTTTAACTAGGTAAAACATTGAATATTAAAAAAGCAATTAACAATTCATATTGTTTCACTATTTTGATAATAAATCAATGATAAATACAAAAAAATAATAGTTTCATTGAGTCATGTTAATCGTACATTCAAAAACCATGTTAACGCACTTATCCTTGTCTCAAGATCAAATACAAAAAATGAACTATAGCTGATACGATTTTCTATTCTTTAAAATGTTGAGTTTTTTGTGTGGTTGGCCTTCCGTACAAATAACTTTTAGCGGGAAATTAAAATATGCGTTAATATGTGGATTGTAAACAGAAAGTTGTCATTCATTTTGAACAACTACTTTCGTTTGAATATTATAAAAAGTAATATTTACCAACATGTAAGTAATATTTTTACAAAAATTGGTTAGTTAATGTTTCTCAGTACTAATTTCATTAAAGTTTTCCTTAAATTTTAATATCATTCTTTAATTTACGTAAATTTGTCAAACTTAGGTGATCTTAAATGTTCAAAATATATTTAAAATTAATTAGATATGTAATATTATTTTGCTTTTAATACTGATAAATATCATGTTATACCTTTCAAATAAAACTAAAATTTAATCTTTAATAAAAACTAATTATTTTTTAAATTTGTTTTAACAGAAAAGAGCGAAATCTTAGCACTACCTCGTATAAAACTACCCAATAATTTCAGTTCTAAAAAAGTTAAAAGGTTTTCCTCTCAAAGTGAGAATTTACCAACCATTACGCTTGATGTGTGGGTTGGAAGAAGAAAAAATGTCCCACCCACTCAGTACTTCCCTTCCGTTGGGACACTCCAGATATGAGATATTGAACCTGGCCATATTACGTTAAGAGTAAATGCCTGTAGCTATCATCTTGTGAAATTAGAAATTTGATCCCCCGGCCACAGATGACCACGGAGAAGGACAATAAGATCAAGACATAACTAATTTCAAACTTTCTTCAGTTTAATATAGTCCAGGTTAAAAGCGCGGTAAGGGTAACCTGCTGCCTAATCTTTTTAGATTATTTTTCCGATGCATATTTTAGGAGAAAAGGGCCAAAGCCAGGCCCGTTTCCCAAAACTATTTTCCTTCCAAATGATACATGCATCAGAAAAATAAAGTCTAAAAAGATTTGGTTTGGAATGAAATTAGTTACTAGAAACAATAAACCTGGACTAATTACGTGTACAAATCCGGGTGTCAGAATTTTGTTTTTAACGAAATTTTATTTTGAAGTAAGATTTTGTTTACTTATTTTATTTTCTTACAAGAAGGAGGTGGTGGTCACTTTGATAAAATACACTGAATCAAAAATTAACTTACGTGAAATTTTGATAGGTTTTCTTTCATTATCTGCTTCTGTCTGAATCTCCTGCTTCAACTAAAGCAGGAGATAAATATTTTGTCTGCAAAGAAAAAAATCGTTAAAATATGAAAAGACAAAAGTTAAGGGAGAAAGAAAATACATTTTTAAACTATAATCATATTGAAAAATGAAAAAAGAAAAAAAAATCAGATATTGAATAATCAGTAATATTTTTTTAAAAATCGAAAACAAGCAAAATAAATAAAAGTTGACATTTTTAAAGTTTATAGATAATTATTTGTTAATTTAAAGTTTCAAGTTGTCCGTAATATTGACTTAAATTCGCTTGTACGGTACAAGGCCATATAGTCCGAAGCGATAATAGGGATATGAATATGTAGAAAGATATTTGCATGAAAATCCAAAAACGTGGAGTGGAAAGTTGCTTATTTCTTTTAAAGCGTTCAAAATATTTGCTTTTACCTAGACTAATTTTCAAGATAGGTAGGCCATTCTGAGAACCTTTAATTTTTCCAATAATTTTTCATTTTTCTTCGGGTTATATTAAAAGAATGAAGAAGAGATACTGATAGTCCTAAAATACCGCCCGATTTTCGTTAAGATTTATTTTGCATTCCTCTGAGCTCCAGAACGGAGATCTAAGGATCAGTTAGAGGTTATACCCAGGACACCCCTTTTAGGAGGGTGTTACTTGTAAGGGGATATAGCCAACGCTTTAATAACAGAAGGCGTTGACACAGCTCGCTTAAGACCCGCCGACAAGGCGGATGTGACAGAGATAACCAATTCTTCGCTTGTTGCTTAATAAACATGAGAATCAAATCATTTTCGGTCGCTATCAACGCACACTTACCCTCAAATAACTACCTCATTATTTTTCCGTCTCAAAATGAGGGATACGTATTATACATCATAACTATACAATGAATTTTTTTTTCCGGCTATACACCTCACCATATTCATGATGGGATGATAGAAAGAAAGTTATATCTCTTGTCCAAATTAATGTGTTTTACGCAGTTACAGAGAAAATTCTTCTGGAATGTGTGTTTGTTTATAATTTTGTTTCTCCTCATGTGACTTTATATCTGTTGCAAGCTTGTTGCACTTTACTGGGAACATGATCGTGTATTTGTTCTAAATAGAGTGAAAATTTTGTGTTTTAAGACAGTGTAAACAGTATAATTTTATTATTTTATTTTTAGTCAGTGCGAATCGATAAAAAGCTAAACAAAGGCTAATTTTTTGTTAACTTTAGCTTCTCCAAATTCTCAAAGTCAGTGCGTAATTTATGCGAATTAGTAATGTTGAACAGAATTATTAGCGTTGAATAGCAATACTTGAAACTCTTGAACTGTGTGTCTTAGTGGAACTATTGGTATTACATGACATTACTTGTAATCATTTGACTGTGTGAGAATGAAGGAATAGTTTTAAATAGAATTATTAGTCCCAAATAGCAATACTTGTAACGATTTCATTGTGTGGAAACAAGTGGATTCTGGCTCGTTTAAAAATTTTATCCATAAAATATGCGTTTCCAAATCATATTTGATATACATGTATAAAGAGGATTTGGCATTAAATAACCTACAGGGTTTGATATGCCATAAAACCCAAACAATCAATATTTCCTCTCATAGAGACCATTCTCTAGTTTTCCATATTCGATGCATTTGAATTTTTTTATTTACACCAATACGCTGGTTGTCGTCGCGAAGGAATTAAGTACTAAAAGGTTCCTATAAATCTCCTGTATTTACCGAACCCCTCCACTACAGACAGGGTGGGACACAAGGTTGATTTTTTAAGCAAACCAAATATGGCTTGAATTCGGTGTTTACCTTCACTAAGACTGGTTGCCTAACCAAGACTAAAGTACCCAGTTCACTCTACTATTTACCCATAGTTAGTTAGCAAATTAGCGAGAGAGAGAGAGAGAGAGAGAGAGAGAGAGAGAGAACAGATGCTTTTCCAAAGGGGCATTAGCGCAAAATGAAACGCAAACAACCTTGCCCAGGATTTGAACCCGAGTCGCTGATCACATTTCCTACGACGATAACCTTTATGCTAATCGCTCTGTACTCTTCTCCTTTAAACAAACTTTTACTGATCCCATTGTCCGCTCAGTCTCAACCTTCCTCTTAATTTCATCTCTCTGCTCTTTGAAACATTATCCAATATGCTAATCATGACTCCCTAACTCTTATGTTCCACAATTTCTTTTACATTTTTTATCTTTTGAAGACTTTTTAAGGAGGGAAGAGTCCTCTTGGCGTAATAGCATATGTGAGTTCGAACTCCAGTCGCGCTATTACGTTCACTTTCGGACTAATACCCTTGGGAAAAATATGAACCCTTTTATAACCTTCAGCTATACACTTAAAATCTAAAAGCAGACGATACTCCGCAGAAACTATTTCGGACACAGACTATGCAGATGACAGAGCTTTTTGCAAATACATCTACCTTAGCCGAATCCCTGCTACATAGTCTGGAGCAGGCAGCAGATAGCATTGGCCTCCATGTGAATGCAGACAAAACAAAGTATATGTGTTTTAATAAAAAAGGAGACATCTCCACACTAAATTGTGGCGCTCTGAAACTACTGAACAAATTCACCTGCCTCGGAAGCAGCGTCTCGTGTACTGAAAATGACATCAATATGCGACTAGCGAAAGCATGGACTGCTATTGTTTGGTTTTTGATCATATGGAAGTCAAACCTATCCGATAAAATAAAACGCAATTTTTTTCCAAGCAGGGGTTGTGTCAATTCTACGACATGGATGTATCACATAGACGCTGATTAAGCGTATAGAGAAAAAGCTAGACGATAATTGCACAAGAAGGCTACAAGCCATAGTTAACAAATCCTGGAAGCAACATCCCACGAAGCTGCAGCTGTACGGCCACATACTTCCCATCTCTAAAACCATCCAAATAAGACAAGACATGTGGTACATTGCTTGAGAAGTAAGAACGAACTCATAAGCAACGTTCTCCTATGGACCCCTTTACACGGACGTGCAAGAGTTTGACGACCAGCTGGAACCTATCTACAACAGCTCTATTCGGACACAGGATGTAGTCTAGAAGACCTGTCGGAAGCGATGGATGATAAAGAAGAATGGAGAGAGAGAGAGAGAGAGAGCGAGTCAGGGAAATCCGTGCTCGCAGCACGACATGATAATGATACCCTTCAGCTATGGGTTGAATAGTATCGTAAGTTTTCTCCTCGAAAGATGGCTTTGGCATTAAGTGACCCACAACAGTTGATTTGCCATTAAACAAAGCAACCAAACTCTTTCCTTTTCAGAATTCCAACGATTAAAATTTTCGTTAATTCTGCGGTAATATACGAAAAAATTCGAAGTATTTATATTTGTCATCTAGGTAATGACTAAGTGATTGATTTTAACGTTATGTCAACCCGTCTAGGGTTATTTTTTGCCCACGGGTTAAGGAATCGCGTTTATATTTGAAATTCTTGTTTTATCGAAATAATTAGCACACAGTTGTACGCTTTCAAGTATTCCTACTTAATATTAATCATTATATCATCATCATATCGCGCTGCTAGCACGGATCTCCCAAGCCTTCTCTCGCCACTCGTCTCTATCGTCCATCGCTCTCGGTAGGTCTTCAAGGTTATATCCTGTATCGGCACAGAGCTGTTGTATATAGATTCTAGCTGGTCGTCCTGCCTTTGCTCGTCCATGTGAAGGGGTCCACCGGAGTATGTCGCTTATGAGTTCGCCCTTACTTCTCCAGCAGTGTCCCGCATGTCTGGTTCGTCTAACTTGGATAGTTTTCGAGATGGGTGGTAGGTGGCCGTATAACTGCTGCTTTGTGGAATGTTTTCTCCAGGACTTGTTCAATATTGCTCGCAGCATTCTTGTGTAATTGCCGTCAAGCTTTTTCTTCATAAGTTTAGTTAGCGTCCATGTGGTGCATCCATACAGCAGAATCGATACGACCGCTACTTGAAAAAAATTGGGTTTTATTTTATCGGTCAGGTCTGGTTTCCATATGACCGATAGCCTACCGATAGCTGTCCATGCCTTTGCTAGTCGTGTGTCGATGTCTTTCTCGGTTGATGAAATACTGCTTCCGAGGTAGGTGAACTTGTCCACTAGTTTCAGAGAACTACCATTTAGTGTTGAGATGTCACCTCTTTGATTAAAGCACATGTATTCCGTCTTGTCTGTGTTGACAGAGAGACCGAAGCCAGTAGCTGCTCGTTCCATATCATGCAGCAGAGTTTCAGCTTGGGTGGCTGTATTTGCCAGAAGCGCTATGTCATCGGCGTAGTCCGCGTAGGTATTTGTTTGTGCGGAGTATCTTCTGATTCTTTCCTTTGCCAGCTTGAAACCGTTATCTTTCATTATATCAATGGACGTTCTAAGCACGTAGTCTAGGTAGATGATAAACAGGTATGGGGCTAATGTGTCTCTTTGTAGCACACCTGCTACAATGTCGAAGTAGTCTGTGTCTCCATCCGGTGAGCGGACCTTTACTTTCGTGTTTTTATATAGCATCATTATGGCTGCGACGGTTTCTTTGGGTAGGCCGTAGGCGAGTAGTATTAGCTCCATTTTTCCCTCTGTGTATGGAGTCAAAGGCCCTGGAGAAGTCGACCAATGATATTGTTGCCTCTAGGTTTTTTGCACGTATACCTTCGAGAATTCGACGGATAGTCAAAATTTGTGATATCGTGGATCGATTTCTCTGAAAGCCATTTAGGTTCTTCCTTAGTATCTTCTCAATTTTGAGTTCTATGCAGCTGCGTAGTAGAACATTTTAGATCTTGACTACTATGGATATAAGTGTTATACCTCGGTAGTTCTTGGCTATTCCAAGGTCACCCTTTTTAGGGAGAGTGAAGATGCATCCCTTTGTCCGTCTGTCTATTGTGTTTTGATTATATGCGGCATTACAGTGTCGGAGCAGTATGTCGTCGAACTCCCTGGTCTTCCATACTTCTGGGGGTATTTCATAGAGCTCTGCTGCTTTCCTATTTTTAATTTTTCTTAGTACTGAGTCGAGTTCTTCTTATGTAAACTGTCCTAGTTTGATGTCTAATTGATTACTAATAATTTTCATGATTGGTTTTCCGAGTAAATTTTCGAAATATTGTTTCCACATGTGTATTCGTTCTTGTGGGCTGGTAACTTTCAGTTTAGCTTTAGCAGTGCTCTTTCTTCTGCTCACTTCGTTTACTGTCTGTCATGCTATCCTTGATTGTCTATCTTCAACCGAGTCTCTAATCTTATTGATCTGATTTTGTATGCATTTTGTTTGTTCTTTTAGGTATATGTTAGCTAATTCATTTTGTGCCTTCTTAAGTTTCAGGACATTGATATTAGTTGGGTTCCTCCAATTGCATTTGGAAGCGGTTTTCACGTCTGCACGCTTTTTTCTAACCGCTAATGTCTCCCATGGGACTCTAGATTTAGCTCTTTGTTCAGTTGTTATGCATTCTGCTGCCGCTTCTAAGTGGGCATTGACGAAATTTTCATATTCGTCATTCGAAGTAGGTGTTTCTGATATCTCCTGTAGTGCATCGAATTTGTTTCTTAGTGTTAATGTATATTTATCTCTAATATACCT
This sequence comes from Sepioteuthis lessoniana, assembly GCA_963585895.1. Lineage (NCBI taxonomy): Eukaryota > Metazoa > Mollusca > Cephalopoda > Myopsida > Loliginidae > Sepioteuthis > Sepioteuthis lessoniana. Next base: position 143,277,782 of record OY757905.1, on the reverse strand, counting down.
GTTGTTAAGCAGGGACCAGTCATAGTGTACGGTTGTTCTTGCTTGGGCCGTATTCCTTCGTTGGCTCAGTCGTATCTTTGCCGTGACAATTTGGTGATCAGAGGACACACCCTCGAAAGAGGAATATGCCTCACAATTCAATGCACTATTATTCCATTTCTTACTTATAAAGACGTAGTCTATCTGTGCTTTAGTATTATTTGCTTAGGTGTAGGTCCATAGTTTTCCCTTTCTTTTCTGAAATTTTGTATTGAGGCATGTTAATCTATTTTTTAACATGAAATCTGTTAAATGTTCCCCATTTCTGTTTGACGGGTTGTGTAAGCTGAATTTATGGTTTACGTTTTTACCTATTTGGGCATTCATGTTTCCACCGATGACGAGAAGGTTGTGTTTCGGTATGCCACAAACAAGAGAGGATAGCTGGGTATAGAAGGCGATAAGGTCAGTTTCTTCGTTAATATTGGTAGGAGGAGATGATTGTTGCACTGGGATTGCCATTAAAAGTAGCTCCCATCATCCTCGGTTGTGTTTTCTCGATGCTATTTAGTGATTTTAGGGCCTGTGGTCCTATAAACATACCTACACCTATCGTGACATTAACAGTTTTTCCATGCAGAGGCAGAGACAAACGTCCATCCATTGCCAGTATCGTGATATTTAATATCTTCGCAATGAATGTATCCGTGTTCTTGTAAGCATGTTATGTCTTTGTTATGATTTATCGCCGAAGCTGTCTGCTCCGGTAGTTGGCCGATTCTATTTAAAGTTCTCATGTTGAATGTCGCTATTTGTATTGTGCGTTTGCATTTTAATAATTTTTGTTTTAGTTTGAACGCTGAGTGTGGATTTCCATGATTCTCTCTATCAATTTGTCATCTATCGATCCCAGCAGGTCCTCCACACTGCATCCAGTGTCCGTACAGAGCTAATGTAAGTCTTTGCTGGTCTGTTAACACAGGCGCGTCCATGTGTAGGGGTTCATAGAAGAACGTTGCTCATGAGTTCGTCCTTGCTTTTCTAGCAGTACCCTACTACATGTCTTGTTAGTTTAACTTGATTTTTTTGTTGTAGGAGGTAAGTGGCCGTACAGCTGCTGTTTTGTGGAGGTGTTACTGTCAATATTTGTTCATGAAAGCATGTCGCATTCTTGTGTCGTTTCCATCTAGCTTTTTCTCCATACGTTTTGTTAGCGTCCATGAGGTGGATCCATACAATAGCCTGGACACAAACACAGCTTGGTAGAAATCTCGTTTTATTTTATCTTAGAGATCAAATTTCCCTATGATCGATAACCTGTTGATAGTAGTCCACACTTTTGCTAGGCGAATGTTGACATCATTTTCAGTCGATGAGATGCTGCTGCTGAGGTATGTGAATATATCTACTAATTTTAGAGTGGAAATGGCTCGTTTTCCTTTAAAGTATATGAACTGCTTAATTTGCATTCGCGTCGAAACTAAAACTTTCTGCTGCTCGCTTCGGGCTATTCAAATTAAGGCTAAAAATAATAATCCTAAGTACAAGTAACTAACTCCAAGTAACTATTCTTAATAGAAATAATTTACCGTTCTATGGTATTAAGTATTTCTATCGAATAGGACTAATCTTTAAAAACAGGTTTATCTAATGTAGAGATGCGACTTTAATAAACTTTCATGACGATTACTTTCAAGTCAATTCAGAGTTGACATGAGAGTAATAGTTATGGAGGTTTTATTCACACTTTCCAGATCTCCAGAACAGGGGTCTCAGCATCTTTCCGACCCAAGCCACCTCTTTTTTTTCTGGAGGGGATACAATCAGCGTATTCTAAGCCTCGCCGACAGGGCAGTTGCTAGTTTTAGTTATGCTGGAATGTCGCTGTAGTCTGAATATTTAATGTTTTTATGATTCTTCCAGTCTCTTTCGTGCTCTTCCAAGTGCTCTGATAATGCTTGGTACAACTGTCATTATCATATTTACATTTTTTTTTTCACCGGTTCTCTGGCAAGATACAGCTATTTTTCCATCTGTCTCTTTCAATTTCTCTCCGTGGTTTGCCGGATGAGATAGATCCTCTGACTGATCTTATTAGTCAGACGACTGGGGAAAAAAGAGTGTATTTTTATCTTAAAACGAAACGGATATATGTCAAATATATGCTCGGGGTTCAAATCAAGATATTGACTAATTTATTGAATAATATTTTCTTTGATGGTAGCTTAACATAAAAGAGGGTGGGTCTAGTAGAGGGAGGAGGATTTTTCTCCCTTTCTGTGTTAGTTCAAACTAGAAAAAAAATTCAGGAACTGACTGATTCGTTAGAATTTTATGCGTTTATTTACAATGAAAATACTAGCTGAAAATTTTTCCTGCATACAACATTTAAATTTACGTGAACTGAACCTAAATTTATCTGTCCCTATTTTTACTGCAACATAACACCAAGCTATGTTTCCGTGAGGACTAATAAGTTAATGAACATCATCGAAAGTTTAACGTTTATGAATTCCTGGCAGTCATTGCTTGTACTAATACAAATGTAAATAAAACATTTTTTTAGTCTTGATTTTCTGGTCACATAGAAAATGTCATGGAAAAAAGACACTAAATTCCGTTTCTAATTCCAAAATGTTCACCTAAATGTCTACTTTATATAGTTGAACAAAAAGATAAAGATTAGGTTTTGCTAACAAGGTGAGCAAGAAATTTTCTAGTTTCACAAGCAAAATATGGGAAACGTATACCATTTTAGTTTCGTTTGATCCGTATCGTGAAAATCAATATATAACGGGTCAGACATTGCCCACTTGCTCAAGACATTAGGACAAGCTTCTAATCTTTTTCTCTTCATGGGAAGGTGCTTCTTCAGAACGGATAAGCGGTAACTAGGTCCCAGTTAAGAAGTGTCTTCAAACCTAGAAAAACAATTATGATTTGTGCTACCGAGATAATTGGCTCACACAGACGAGTATTATCCTAATTTTCGTGGCTATATTTAAAAGAAAAGAAAAAAAGTGAACCACGATATTTCAATTTTTAAAAAAATTAAAAAGTCGACCGAAAATGGATTTTGTATATGGAAAGCTTTAATGAGACTGTAGTGAAAGGTTCATTTTATCTTATCATCATCTTTAACTTTATGGCAAGAAAATGACCCTGTAGGTCTTTGAATGTTCGCATAGGCTACATATGATAGACAGTTTTACATATGAATAATATTTTAAAGGAGGATAGATAGTCTGAAATAAATAGAAATGGATTGTCTAAGATAGGAAGAGACAGAGAATTATCAAAATAATTATGTTAATAGAGATAAAGAGAGCAGTTTCAGATATTAGATGTTGTTAAATCAACTTCATTTAGAAAGATAACTTTTGGACGTACAGTTCTCATTATCGATGTGCGTTTAATGAAATATTCACAATTGACTTAATTTTGTTTACGGATTCTAACATGAAATATGAAGAAAAAATTTTGCTATTGTTTTATTTAAAGAAAAAGTGATTGAAATGCAAAGAGAAAAAAAAAAGAGAGAAAAAAAAAAGATTTATGAAGAAGGAACTGCGAATGATCAAAAAGTGGTTTGTAAAGTGGAGACGACTTTTCGCTGAACGATACTCTACGATCAGTTGAAATTGTTACCAATCAGAGTAAATATTAAAATTATAATTGAAAAATGTGGAGAGTTGTGGCACAAGGCCACGTGCATGGGGCACCCAATGAAACACGAACTCACTTGAAATAGTTTGCTAGACTAACTTGTTAACTATTACACCACTCGAGGTACCCTCATGGCTCACGTGTGCTGGACTACAACATCGTTGTAAGTGAGTTCGAACCCCAGTCGGGGTGTTACGTGCACTTTTGGACTAATACCTCTGGGAAAAGTATGAACCCCCATACTCCTTCAGGTAAATAAATTTCAAACATTTAATTATCCATCTTAAACAGTAAGACAACTGTTCTTCTACAAGGATGGCTTTGGCATTAAAAAGCCCACGAAAGTTAATGTGCCGTTAAACAAAGAAACCAAACTATAAATGAAAATCATAAAAAAAATTAAGACTAGATATTAAAAAGAAGTAGTACAAAAAAAAGCAAATTTCTAAAATTTAATCAACTATTAAAATCAAATATAAAACAAATTAAAATCAAATATCTAAAAACTGATTGCAATCAAATCAAGATACTTTCCCTTTGGCAGAGTGGCTAACGTGTTATACTGCGAGATCGTAGTAAGTAAGTTCGAACTCCAGTCGCGCTATTAATAAGTTTACTTTCAAATTAAAACCATCGGGAAAGGTATGAATCTCTTTATCCTCCCTGCTGTGGATTAAACAGCCCCACTACTGTTCTTCTGCAAAAGTGGCTTTGACATTAATCATGAAGGTTGATATGCTAATAAACAAAAGGAAGCGAATCAGAGGACCATGAGAATAAGGTAACGTAACCCTTCGTTGAGAGATCGTCAAAATACTCAAAATATTCTAACCAAGCATAGAAAGTTTTTAGTCGCTTTCAGGCATGATTTACACATTTAAAAAAAAATCCTGGATCCTATTTCTGTGTATGAATTCGTTGCTTAAATGCAATGAAAATATTTTTTTTTTTTTTTGACAAGTGGTAATGGGCAATGTAAAGTGGATATTTATCATTAATAAAGTATGCAAAAGATCATCAGGCAAGGAAAATGTACTACAAACCATATTCTTGTGAGTCGCTGAGTGTTCGTTTTTTTTTTGGGGGGGGGGGCATTGTTCGTTCAATTGAGAAAATTCAAAGTCCGCCACTTGTTCTGATTGAACTATTTTTTTTTTTCTTTCTTTCTCTTGCGGCTGGTCGTATCCTCCAGTATTTTTGGTGAATTGGATAATCCCATTTTCACCAGACAGGGGTGTACAAATAACTTTGGTGATTTCGCGGGAATCGATGCTTACAGTGTAACTTTATTATAAGACTGTCTTTTTTTTGGGGGGGGGGGTTCGCTACAAGATTTTTTCCGACTTCCTCCGAAGTCACAATTGACATAAAGTCATTTTATAGTATGGGAAGGGGGGGACCCATAAATCGAAGCTCATGCCGGGCCGTTTACGATAAATTAATGAAACAATAAATTCATACCTTTTAGACAAAAGGGCAAGTGCTGTTTGGAGGGAAGGTTCGAGTTCAGGTTCTCCATGAAATCTCACTTAAACATCCACTGATAGAGTCTTCATCCAAATAAGGTGATGCTTTTTATATTACATTTTTTTATCTTCTTCTTCTTCTTCTTCTTCTTCTTCTTCTTCTTCTTCTTCTTCTTCTTCTTTTATTTATTATTAGCTCTATCCGAAGAAACGAATTATTGATTCAAATAATTACTGCTTTTGTATACGTAATGGGATTAGTTGAAAGAAAAGGAATAATATACAATCAGAATAAAGATCTAGCACGAATATTTTAGATGAACAAAAACTGTTACAGCCTGCCGAGTTCTTTTTTCACATATCAACCACATTGCTACTTCTGACAACTATTTTTATATATAGATTCTGAATTTCTGTCAGCATGGTCAAATTTCAATCTCTTGTACAATTCCCAGTGGATCCCTTTCCTACTCAGTCATGCCTACTCTTGTATTCCTTTTTTGACAGTTTCCTGTATACAGGTTTGGTTTGATTTTTTGTTTAATGGCATATCAACCTTCGTGGGTCATTTAATGCCAAATCCATCCTTCTAGAAGAACAGCAGTGATGCTATTTAACCCATAACTGGGAGGATAGTGGGGTGATCATACCTTTCCCAAGGGTATTTGCCCGAAAGAGAAAGTAATAGTGCGACTGGAGTTCGAACTCGCTTACTACGATTCTGCAGTCCATCGCATTACACCACGAGGACACCCCCTCCTGTATACACTTATAATGTGATCAAGTGTTTCATGTCTATCACCACATAACCTACACTTCCTTTTCTGTTGCATATTATCAATTTTTGCTTTAATATAATTCGGTTTTGTTAGACATTATTTCATGCTGCTCTTAATAGGGATTCAGTTTCTCTCTTCATGTTTCTCCTTCGTAATAATCTCCAAATCATCATGTGTGCAATTTCCATGGTTTGTTGCTTGAAGTATCCGTACAGTTGTTTTTCTTTCTATTTTTGTTTTCTGGATTTTTTGTTTGTTATTTTCTTGTTTGCCCCTAAGTTAGTTCTTTTGATATTACCAGAGCTGGCACGTACTTCTCCCGGATCCACTAACCGGGGATGGAGGCGAGCCTGCTTGGAGCCCTGAAATGGTTGATTTTACATATTTTCTTGGAATACCACTTTGTGAAAATTGATATGTCCTCGTATCATAGATTCATAGTGGGTTAAGCCCCTAGCACAAGTCCCAGATATTGTTGTTGGCTGCTGTAATCAGTCTTTCTTTGTTCTTTTTTGTATATTCCTCAACTCTTGGAATTGTTGCATCTATGCAATCCTCGAAGTTGGCGAGTCCTCTTCCTCTTTCTTTTCTTGACTTAGAGTCAGTCCTCTCTCAGGTTTAGGGTTTTGTGTACTATTATCAATTTTCTTGTTCGTTAATCTGTCTAAGCTCCTCCCTTGTCCGTTTAGAAAATGGTCTAGAGTATCTTAAAAGGGGGAACTGCCAAGATATCTATTCCTTCGATGAGATTTCTGCGACAGAGTTTCGGTTCGAAAAATATTCTTTTTTTAAGTACTCCGTTCTTACTTTTTCTTTCGCGTCTCTGTTTATTTTTGATGGTGTGTCTGCTTCCAATATTTGATGGTGTGTCTGCTTCCAATATTTGATGGTGTGTCTGCTTCCAATATTTGATGGTGTGTCTGCTTCCAATATTTGATGGTGTGTCTGCTTCCAATATTTGATGGTGTGTCTGCTTCCAATATTTGATGGTGTGTCTGCTTCCAATATTTCCATAGAGTCTTGTGATTTTCTTTTTCTCCAACTATTCCGATCTTTTCCTGATTTTGTAGTTCTATTCCTTCCGTTGTTTCTCTTTTTCATTGTCAGCATGGCAATTTCAATCCCAAATTACATTCCTATATCCAGGCCCTAGATCAAATGTTTTTTTATAAGGGGTTTTAGTTCTTTTTTATCATTAGCAAATATCTTAATATCATCCATATACATACGTTGGTTTATCTTTTCCTATGTCTTTATAAATTTGTTGCCTCCTGTACAATCCCTTTGTATATGATTGAGGAATTTTTGCTACAACAAATAATAGTTGAGAGAGAGAGAGAGAGAGAGAGAGAGAGAGAGAGAGAGAGTCTTCTTGTAAGATGCCAATTTAGATTTTAACTTCTGCTTATCCTCCTGCTGCTAGTTCCACTTTGCAGTTTTACATAGCTTTCGCGATGGAATTTATGACTTTCTCGGATATTTTGAACATCTTCAGACATTCTATTATCCAAGGTTGCAGGACTATATCATAAGCCTTCCATTATCATTATTATTATAACTATTATTGCTAGGTTTTTACACTAGAGTTAGCTGATGGTTTTTCACTGTAGTCTGAGTGATAGCAAGTCTCTTCAAGTCTCCAGGACTCTTCTCAGTATTCTGGCTGATCTTACTAATGTTGTAGTTGGGATGGTCTTCACTCGTCCTCTTATTTCCAAGTCCTCCAGTCCCTGTACCAATTCTTTCGTGACTATACCGAGCGCATCAATTACAATTGGTATCACCGTCATTTTCATGTTCCATAGTTTTTTCTGTTCCCTAGCAAGGTCTATGTATTTATCTCACTTTTCGCTTTCCTTCAGTTTTACCTTTCGGTCAACTTAACGGCAAAGTCCTCTATTCGGCAGGTTCTCTTTTTTGTTGACTATTACTAGGTCTGGTCGTCTGGTCGAGATTAGATGATCCATTTATATCTCAAAATCCCAGAGAATTTTGTGCGTCTCATTCTCATCGACAGATTCTGGGTTGTGCATATACTATTTGTTCGTACGGTCAAATTTAGTCTTCTTGCACAATTCCCAGTGGATCAAGTTGCCCACCCAGTCGTGTTTAGTCTTATACTCTCTTTGGGCTATTTTACTGCTTTCGCTTATTATGTGATTGATCGTTTCGTCTATATCATCACATAATCTACATCTACTATTTGTTGGGTCTGGTCTATTTTTCTTTTGACATAATTAGTCCTTATGGCGTTGTTTTGTGCTGCTATTAGAAGAGATTCAGGTTCTTTTTTAAGTTTTCCCTTTCTTAGCCATGTCCAAATTTTGCCCAGGGCTCAAATCCCACTCACTTTACCACTATTGACATTATACCCAAAAGATCTGCTTAGAAGTTTAAACAGCTACATAGTCTCAACTGGTGATCAGAATTCAGGTTCAATTTTCCAAAAAAGCTACGATTTCGAAACTTGATTTTTTAGGCAAACAGGTATACCATTCCCAAATGGAAGATTGCCTTGAATGTTTCTACTTTACATCAGCTCTTGTGAAACACTCACCTAAACTTATATTGTTAAAGGTGACAGACAAGAATTTTGTGTCTTTTTTTGGTGGGGGGTATTTTTCATAGGCCTTTTCTTATTGGCAAGCAAAATGTCGCGACTGTAAATAAAGGCAGTTTAAAATCATTCGAAGTTTCTAATGTGATAACTTTATGTACTTTAATTTTATTTAATTTAGACCATCGTTGTTGATGAGGGTACGACTATGTAGGACAATGTCCAACAATGGTTGAAAGTATATGTATTCGGATAATAACATGGGAGACTTCGGTCAATTTTTCAACTGCCTTCCTCGAAAATTGCGAAATCTCGTTCGCCAAGAAAATGCGAATGAAAAAACTCAAAACTAAACCCTTGTCAGTTTCCTTTAAGAAAATTTACCAATGAGAAAATCTGCTGCCTATATATATATATATATATATAATGGGGCAAAAGTGATCGGGTACTCCGGTGAATAATGATGGTATTCACTGATTTATTACTTCTGCCCCACTTTATATATATATATATATATATATAGAGAGAGAGAGAGAGAAAGAGAAACAGACAGACAGAGATTGACAAGGTTTATCTGCAGTTAGAGTTTTGAAAAAGAAAACGAAAAAAATTCTTGATGAGAAAGACTGCCAGTGAAATAAATAAAAAAAGTTCACCTTTTTTTCTTTTAAATCAATGAAAGTTCAGAACTTGTGATTTAAACTAAAGAAAGTTGATAGGAAAAAATTTACTATTACCCCGATTTTAGCCACCGTAAAAAGACAAGATTCAAATTTTTATGAAAAGGAGACGCGGCTGCGATATTCAACGGAATTAAACTGAAAAAATAAATAAAATGAATAAACTGTTTGAGAAAAAAATAAAATGAAATGAAATGAAAATAGCGGCTGAAAATCAATAAAACGTTAAAAGTAAGAAAAGGAGTTGCCACAAAATAAGTAAATCACAGGAACTTTAATTAACTTTATTTCGTCAAAAAATAGAATAAAAAATATAAATTTTAAAGTAAAGAGATCGTGGACAACAACTTCTAACCTTCAGAGTTGACTTAGGGAGGAAATGGTTGTAAAAGACATTCCCTCTCTCTCCCCCCACTCTCTCTCTCTCTCTCATTGTGGATGATAGCATTATGATTCTTATTCTTCATTCCATCATCACACTAAACTGATTTTCAAAAGTCGATAGCAGGTAAATACTTAAGTAAGTAACATTTGGAATGTTGCCAATTGGAGTTAAACGAAAACAAAAAAAAAAAAAAAACCCAGCATTATCTGAAGAGACAGTATACACTTTAAATGTGAATCTTTATACTATACATCTTTTCTTATTCATATAAGTAAAATAAACACATTTTGTCTATACACGTTTGTTTTTCGTATCTACTTTAATGCAACACATGTAGTTTAAATGTGTATAAAATTTCTATGTACACACATTTTTATGAACTTAGAATTTATCCATAAGTAGATATCACTACACATGTCTTGTACCAAACGATATGTATTATTTAAATTATTATTTTCTTTTAATGATAAAGATTCGTGGTGTCCTGAAAAACCTATAAAGGTGACATTATTTTCTATAAGCAAGGCTTATGTGCAGGTACATGTCTAAATGCATATTGCCTTGTCCTTGAGGCTTAGAATAAGTTGACTGCATAATCTGCAAAGGAGTAATACTCGAAAAAAAAAGGAGTATCTTAGGTATGACATTAAACTGCATCTGATAATGAAACTGGAGTTCTTGAGTGTGTGAAGTACTCCAGCATTACCAGGTAGTATTTGTCATGGTCCTTGCAAGGGTCAAATAGATCGGTTTTAAAATGATTCTGATTCGATCGGACGTGTGCAAAAAAACTTTCCATAAGAAACAACTTTACAAAATATGTAAATAAGAACATACAATGAACGTGATTCCCAAACTTGTAGGCATAAAATAACCCTAGACGGGTTGACATACTTTTAAAATCAATCCAACATATGTGCATACACGACAGACAAGGTAACAGCTTTTGGCTTGGACAAGATACAGTAAAAGTAACTGTCCAATCAACATGGCATCAAACAGTCTCGTGAATCTATGGATCTGCACCTGGATCCCATCACGGTCCAGCGCAAATCAGTTCAAAAGACCGACACTTGTCCATGCAGCAGGTCTTCCATTTTCACGACACCGATTTTGTCCCAGAGGGAAGCAAGGTGCTATACAACTTGACATAAATATCGTCGCGGGAATTGCTAGAATTGAATTGAACTTTATGTTGGACTGCTTTAGAGATTCTAGCTCCTGGTTTTACCATTCCATCGTAGCAAGTTACTCTACAACTCTGTTAGAGTTTTCCTTCTCCTGGACTGGTTGTCTTTACGGAATCTAGAGAGCCCTATCGACTATATATGTAATACCTAAAAACCTGAAAATACCTACCCAGGTTTTACCTAGCGGATCTTCAGGATAATTCTGACTAAAGAGGGTTGGTCCAAACATTTTATTATTCACAATATATATATATATATATATATATATATATATATATATATATATATATATATTGAATAAACAAATCGTTATAAAACGTTTGTTCTTAAATCAAGCAAGTGCTCACATACAAAAAAGCAGTAGTATAAAACCTATAATAAATTCTTTTCTCATCACCCGATGTTGGCTGCATTATTAAAGTTTCATGTATGTAAAGAAAAAAAAATACAATCTTTAGATGAAACATCCTAGTAAAATGGACAAAGAACTGATAAATATTTAATATTCTTTGCACAATGCAAAAAATGGTTGCATGGCGTAGGACCGAAAGTCGGTTGAGGAAGATGGGAAAAACACCTCCCACTATTGGAATATATCAAAAAATTAGCAATAAATTGATTCTATGATATGGAGTAAGAGCTACTAACTGCACTAAATTGTTGCCCCACAAGAAAAAAAAAAGACAACATTCATGAAATTTTCTAAAAATATTTTCGCAAGGAAATTAGAGTTATGAGAAACTGAGACAAATTTCAAAACAGGAAAAACAAAAGAAAACAAGAAAATTTTCTAATATTACAAAATATAATATAAAAAAATCTGAAGTAAGACCAACAAAATACAGCAAGAAAAGAGAATGGCGACAGAGATGGAATTTTCTGTAAAATTTAGTAGAAAGACGATTCCTCCCACAACACTGAAAGAAAAATCTCGCCGATTATTTTGTTTAAATAACTACCCATCATATTCTTCGTTTCCATTCCGCCCGTCCTTAAACACACAATCTCAAAAATCATTAAAAGATTATTAAAGTTTGTATATAATTCAGTTTTAACAGTAAACGATAAATTTCAAGTGGTTTTTAAGCATGAACAAATTCTTGACGGTCTGTAACTACTTTTACTTGTCATTCAGATTTTGATGTTTGCTGTGGTCATTCGTAGCAAGGGAGCCAGAGAACTGTCTACTGGGAACTGTAAAATGTTATTTTTATTCCTCACGTGTAATAAAAAAAGGCTATTTTGAGCAACATCACATTTAAGTGAGATGATGCTGAACAGAAATACCCGGATTCATGTTGGTATTTGTGTACATCGGCTCATTGGCCCAGTGGGTAGAGTGTTTGCCAATTGTTCAGGAGACCTGGGTTTAATCCCAGGTCGCGTAATACCAAAATGGTACTAGATACCTCCTTGCTTAACACTCAGCAATATAAGGTACGTATCAAGGATAAAGTGGAGCAATCCAGGGAAAGGAGTAGTGCCCTCCCCTACACCTCGGTGTACTAGCTATTGAAAAGGGAGCCTTCTCTGTCGCCCTCGGCTACGGTCGCCAATTTTACTATATATATATATATATATAATCATCCACAGACAGACTGTTTCGTTGTATTGGAACTCTTCAGTGTGGCTAGACACGCGAGATTCTCGAAGCTGGGATGACTTTTATGCCAGGCGGAGATTTAACCACATAGCCACAAGGAAACTTAGCATAAGTGAAGAGATTTAAATGCATATGTATCACTTTTTGTTTTGTTTACATATATATGCTTAACGGCTACCGATTCATACGAAGAGCTTTACATAACGCAAGTGGCAACCGGTAATTCCTATGCTAGAATGCAAGTAAATCGGAAGGTATGAAAATGTATAAATATGAAAAAACAAACAAACAAACAAAAAACAAGATCTTCAGAGGATGATTTTATTTATAGTTGAAATATTTGCCAACGTTAAATGTTTCAGTTTTTACATTGTTGCGTATATGAAGGTGGATAGAAGTAAACTTAGCCTTGGAAATGAAGTCGAAAAAAGAATTTGGACAAACAAGAAATAATAGGAACATAGAAATACTGGAAACAAATAAAAAGTGACTTTTATTTTTTATTATATGTGTGTTATGGTGGAAAGTGTCCTTAGTTTGCAATTATTTTAGTTTAAGAAGCAAACTTTCCATAAAACTTCTTTGAATGTACAGATGCTTGTAGGCGAAGGAAAATAAATTACTTACTCAAACATTTTGTCCTTCTTTGTGTGTGTGTGTGTGTGTGTGTGTGTGTGTGTGTGTGTGGAGCTCGTTTCTTGTACTTCTGAATACCTTGGGGGTCTATTAGTCAGATGAGTTCTTTTCTACTATGCTTTTCTCTTCTCTCTCTTTCTTCTGACTCTCTTCATGCTATTGGTTTTTTTATATATATCCCTATATTTCTGCGTTGTTGCTGAAGTTAAATTTTGTTTTCTTTAATTCTATTGCTTAATTCCTATCCTAAATGAGTCAGCTGGTGTGTCCGTTAACATTGGAATAATTGAATCAGGGTCTGGCTTCATTTTGTCTGACTTAGGTCTATTTTTAGAATTTATGAAATGTTTATTTATTTTTATATAACATTTAAAAAAAAACTTTTAAAAATCTGCTTTTGGTTAAAACTATAATACTTCGATCCATTACAACATAAACAGTTAAACTAAATATAATATAGAAGATACAGCATCAAATATTTAATTGCCTTAATGATGGTTTAATGTAAAAACCGAAACATTAAACGTTAACAATAATTCAACTCTAAATAAAATCATTCTCTGAATACCTTATTTTTTTCTTATTTGTAGACACACACACACACACACACACGCATATACGCAGGAGGTCTTAATTCTGGTGGGGGATTTTTACATCATTATTGCCTATAAAACTTAATCCGTTGCAGGCTGTTAAATGAGATTATAACATTTTACATTTTCAGTTATTTTTCTGACAGCAGGACAAAGTGGAAGGGTTCAATCAATGTACTGCAAAGTTTATCAGTCATTGTTACATAAACGACTTTCAAACTAGTAAAAAAATAAAATGAATGCGTGGTTTTAAAAATGATAAAGATGCTATGTTACATAGATTCAAAGGTGTAAAATGAACGAGATATTGTAGATAGTAAACATATTTAAAACCGGAATAATCGTCTGCAAGGAAAGTGTGGAGAGACATAGAGGTGTGAGCAGACAGAAACAGTCATAGAGTAAATATATTTATGAGAGAGAGAGAGAGAGAGGGGGAGAGGGAGAGAGGGAGAAAGAGAGATGTGAGTCTGAATAATTGATCTGTGAAATGTTTAATAAGAATGTCAGACCACGTAGTCAAATAACTGAGCTGATATCCCGTGGATTTTAAACTTCTGAAATTGTCAAAAATCAAAGAGTATAAGAGAAGACTGGAGAAAAGCTTTAAAAATATGAATTTCAATTTATTTTTGTCCTTTAATTTTGAGTGAGTCTTATCAATCTGGCATCGAGCTAACTTACAAAGTGGAGGAAATAAATGAATATTGTAAAAAAAGTAACAAAAAGAAAAAAAATGAATGGAAAAACTGGTGAAAATTACCGTATTTTATTTCATAAATGAACATCTTTTGAGTAAATTATGCAACGGTACAGTTTTACGGAATAAAAAAAAATTGAGTTCTGTAGAATTTATACTTTTTTTAAAATCAGAAATTAGAGAGCGTATATAAAAAAGCTAAGAGAAGAATATATTGTTTCTTTCATTGATAAATACTTTTAGGACTAAGAAGAATTTACTTATCTATTTAACTCTTTCACTGTTTTGAGAGCTACGTGTGGGTCTGTTTCCTGTGACTGGTTTGAGGGTCACATATGGCCCTCAAACTGCATTTAAAATAAAGGATAAAATCATGTGAAAACGTAGGAGTAGACACCTACTTTGTCTTGACCAGTGAAAGTTAAGATATGTCAACTATTGTTCGTTTAAGTTATTTTCTTCGTCTTTCTTTCTTTCTTTCTTTCTCCATTTGGTTTATTGTCTTTCACTCTAAAGTTTGCTAGTAAATCAAGAATGAAAGTTCTTTCTTTCTTTCTTTCTTTCTTTCTTTCTTTCTTTCTTTCTTTTCATTCACATGAATTTCACAGCAATTTCTTCAAGTTCAAAACAGATCAAAAGTGTTTACACACACACACACACACACACATATATATATATATATATGTATATATATATATATATATATATAGAGAGAGAGAGAGAGAAAACGACGAAGAAAGAGAGAAAAGAATGAACAGAAAAATAAAATTAAAAAGAAAAAAAGAAATCTAAAAATAAGATTTCCATTTGAAAGCTGGGTTTACTTTAAAAAGATTAACTTTTAAGTTCACTTTTTTTTCAATGAATAGTTGTAGTAAAAAGTATTTATTTATTTATTATTATTATTATTAATGATGATGATGCATCATTCTTGAATATATTTTCCCTTAGAATAATAATAATAATAATAATAATAATAATGATAATAATAATGATGATAACAATCAACACTATTATTATTGTTATTAGCTGGGTGCGACCATAAAAATGAGTTCCGTCGTGAGTCAGAAGAAAAACTCCGGGTGTGCAATTTTATCCCACCGAGAACAGCGGGCAGTCCCTTCATCTTTTTTTTTTTTTTTATTAGATGTTTGAAGGGTGAATGATGCTGTAAATAGAGTCATCACTATATGGAATATGCGAAATGCAACTTTTTACTTGTTTCGTGTGAGTGTGTGCGCGCATGTGTGTGTGTTTAAAAAAGAGAAACAGGCTGTGACTATGTCAGAGAGAGAGAGAGAGAGGGAGAGGGAGGGAGAGAGTCCAGAAATGCACGCACAAACAAATACTTAAATACTAGTACACCAATGTGGATGTAGCATTAGCTTAAAATGTGTATAACAATATGTAGTTATTATATTTGCAAAAGTGGAAACTGATTTTAGTATAAACGTCAAAATTCTTCAATAGACTGTGAAGAGAGAAAGGTTTACACTCAAAGGTTTTTGCTTGTAAAACCTGCACGCCAACATGTGTGTGTGTGTGAGAGAGAGAGAGAGAGAGACAGAGAGAGAGAGAGACAGAGAGAGAGAGAGAGAGAGAGATTCTTTTTTCTATCAAAAATATTTTTAGCCATGTAGTCATTTACTAAACTTAGCTCAATTAACCACGAGGCCAGAAGTATGGAGTACCCAATAAAAACTGATTTTTCTTTTTTCTTTTTGGCAGTGTATACTGCATATAGGGTACGCGATCACCATCTCTCTCTCTCTCTCTCTCTCTCTCTCTCTCTCTCTCTCTCACACACACACACACACACACACACAAACTGCCGAAATTTTTAGGGTCGTTACCAAAAACCGACTTTAAAACAAATTAACAAAACAAAACAAAAAAAAACACCAAAAAACTACTGGACGTAAAGGTCCCAATTTTAAAAATAAATTAGTCGGAGCTAAAAACAAGCGAGACACTTATTACTCAACGTACAAATGTTTTATTCAATAAAGTGGATAAAAACAGACTACAGCTAGTTGGCTGCATAGCAGTCCTTATGTAGGAATTAATTCATTAACAAAACATAAAACAAAAGCAGCATTAAAAACATCAGTAAAAATTGCATATCTCTTACATTCGTTAACAAAACATAAAACTGAGGTAACATTAATAATAGCATCAAAAATTACATGTATCTTTCTTCCCTGTAAGCGGCTGAAACCGGTTCCCTTTTTTATTTTATTTTTCTTTTTCGTTCGTTTTTGTCTGTGGGGAGAGTTTGTAGTTTAGTCGGCGACGTCTTATTCTTTTTTCTCTGTTTCTTTACTCTTTTCTTTTATCTTTCTTTCTTTTTTTTTCTTTTTTGTTGTCTGTGAGGAAATTTTGCAGTTTTGTCGACAGCTTCTCTTCTTTAGTTTCTTTATTCTTTTCTTTTTCTTTCTTTCTCTTTCTTTCGCTGTTGTCTGTGGGGAGAGTTTGTTGTTCAGTCGGCGACTTCTTCTGCTTTTCTTTCTGTTCGGATTCTACAGGTCCTTTAGAACTGAATTATTAGATTTTGTTTTTCCGCGAGATAGCTAATAAACAAATTGGCAACTTCTAGTCCGCTCGTTTCAGAGAATGACTCATCTCTCCGCTTGACCATTAAAGTGAGTTTCAACTTAAAAATCTCCAGGCTTGTATCTCTCAGAAACTACCTGTTTCTCTGCTAGGCCATTTAAAATAAACTTTTTGCCCGTGCCATCTTTGGGAAGACTTTACCCTACGATGTGTTATCGAGAAAAGAGACCGAAATTTTACTTCCTTCTTCCGCTTCCAAAAAATAATCCTTAACTCTTCCCCTGCCACCATAGCAGCAGCAAACCCACCGTTTTAGCCAATCTGATGCTCATAAGAACTGCCCTGTGCCTTTCTGCCCCCGCCCCGGGTGGGTGAACCAAAAAAAACTTTACAATCCGCTACTCTGTTATTAGAATAGCAAACCGTTACTCTTTTCTCAGTGAAGGAATTCTTCTTCAGAAAATTCTTTACAGTGCACTTACTTGGGGAGTAAGATAATTGTTTTAAATCAGTCTTACACTTCGCGAGATCTTACTCGCATTAAAATCCCCATTCAAGATTTTAGGCTCGAAAGACTTACGGTTAATTTGCGCTTTAAGCGTCACTTACTGCTGGTCCGGAAGACCTGGGTTCAATCCCACATCGCGTCATACCAAAGACTTTAAAAATGGTACTTGATACCTCCTTGTTTAACACTCAGCAATATAAGGTACGTATCAAGGGTAAAGTGGAGCAATCCAGGGAAAGGAGTAGCGCCCTTCCCTACACCTCGTTGTAGTAGCTATTGAAAAGGGAGCTTTCTGGTTGCCCTCGACTATGGTCGCCAACTTACATACTGCTCGTCAGTACATAGGTAGGTGACCATTCTATTAAAGCAGGTACTTAAAGTCTGTGTGGCAAATTATGTCACCATATATTTGGCTTGAAAAGCGACCACTAGCAAATACGTGACTCTGAACCACCAAAAGTGAGCTTTAATAACTTAATTGAGGTACAATAAATAATTATCCCCTTCTACAATTAACATATCCATTAGGAAAAGCATAAGGTGTCACATGACAGTCCCAGAAACCCCCTCCCAATTTCTTTTTACTTCTGCTCTTTAGACAGTAAATACATTTTCTCTGACCCAACTAGGGAACAATAAAGCCACATGTCAAGTAAAACTTTTTCGATTTTGTATATCTTCCACATTTTTCTTTGTTCGTGTAACAATATGTGTATAATTCTATGGGGCACATTTAGTACATTCTTTCTTTGTAATGTTATCTACATGGCTCCTGAATGTAGTTAATGACCTTATATGAGTAAATGAGATTCTATAGTCTTTCCTTCTGTCGTATTCTGTGTTAATATATCAGGGATATAGCAATACTAATATTGATCCTTGGTGAATAAAGACGACTAAAAAAATACTAAAACAAGATGTAGACAATTGTGTCTCAATAACAAGACCTATACTCATATTGCTCCATGGACCAGCAGTATGTAAAAGGATTACAAAATATAGAAACGGCTTACTTGATGAGTGTAAGTAATATAACCACGTGATCTAATCGTTCTCTCTCAGGATCAGAGACAATGTCTCTACTGGTCAAAGACCAGAAGCAAAAAGAAGAAGTTTCCAGGGGTTCCATAACAGACATGCAAATTCTCTCAGGGAGATAATTATTTGTTGTATCCCTTCAAGCCATAAAAAGGTTTATGTGTCGTCAAAGAAATCAACCAAATCAAATTGATGTACCAAGTTAAACCAAAATTTTTAATGCGTATTCGGAGCTAAAGTGGTTAATGGGAAGGAAACAAAAACCGAATTGAGATTATTAAACATCGACCTCCCTGAAGAGTCTCAAATTATTTTCACTTTAAACAAAGAATTTTTTAATCTAACCATAAGGGATAAAGTATTGTAACTCGTCTCTCCACAAGGAAAATGTAACACCAGATTTGTTTCAAGGCGCTCGTGGTTTAGCGGTTATCGTCGGACGAAAAAGATCTGACTATTCGATTTCACATCCTGGATGACATTGTTTACATTTCACATATTCTTGAGAAAGGTTTGAATCCGACAATTCTCCTTTCAACTATGGGTAAATAATAGGGCAGACATGTATGGCAATTGGTTTAGGAGAAGAAAAAAGTATCCTTCTGTTGCATTCTATTTGTGGCGGAGAGGTTGGGTAAATAAAAACACCAACTTTATTTCATATAAAGCCTCCATACGTACACGTCACGAGGGGAAAAATTACCCAGTTCTCTGAGACCTGTAACAAAAAGAGATCAGTACGATTCATGATCCCCGCATCCTTTTGTGCAATGGAGGAATGCTGCCTCGATATTGGAATCTTCATGACGATTAGGTATATCTGGATTTGTGTGTGTATGCGCGTGCCCTGTCCTGTTTGAAGACTATAACCAGACATTCCATCCACGGAAAACCGAAGATCGAGTCGGTTATTCATCTGGATTAGTGCTTCTCAACCGGGGTCTACGTAAGATGTTTTTGTGGTCAACGCAAACAATTTTTTAGTTGTCAGTTTTTAAAAAGTCTGCTTTAGACGTATTTATTGCAAGAAATAACTAGGTTTCTTTCTCTAACGCTTAACATGGTTCAACACAGTAGTTATAATTTAGTGAACGTTTAGAGTCAAGGGAAGTAATCCACAGTAAGTTTATCTTGTTTTTTTTTTTTAATCTGGTTTCAGCAGTGTCTCTAATTTTCGATCAAACGCTTGTAATCGAGTCGATATTGGACAAAGAGGTGATCTTCGTTGAAGTTGAACATTGCAAAACTAGCAGAACAGCATCAACCATTAGGTTCGTACTGAATAAAAATAGCACTAAAGTAGTTTGTTAATAAATGGGTCTTTGAATATCAATGACTTATTTTATTAGCAAACATTCATTTTCCAAAGAATTTAGCTGTTAAAGTTTCTGAACAATAAATTAGTTATACTTCTACAATACACAAAATAGTTTAACACTTTTTTTTAGATACTATCCCTAAAAATACTTAATTATAAAAAAAAACAAGAGGATTTTTTAAGATCGAATGGTAATGGAGGTCCAGCAGAATAGGAATCAAAGGGAGTCATAGGTAAAACAAAAACAAAAAGGCTTAGAACCCCTGGTTTGGTTTAAACCAAGTCTGACACATGGCATAATTTCTGTAGCACAATAATAATTAAAATTGAATATGTAACGAGGGTGGCGTGAATGTTGAAGCGAACTGTGTGTGCGAAATACAGTTTTCGGGTACTTTGTTGAAATGAATGATAAATAAAACAGACAAAACAAATAACAGGAGGTTGAGTTCAAACAGGTGTATTATTTTTTAGCAATGAGCAATAGTTTGCAATAGATATACTGGGTGATTAATTTTTATGAGTACAGTGTACGTCAATCTTTTAGCATTCTTTTAAAAGGATTATTCAGTCCTGAAATTCTTTAGAGGTTAAAACTTATTTACCATCGTGAAATTTTGGGGCTGATTCTTTGGGTTCGTCTGTCTGCAGGGCTGCAACTGACTATATGTACTCATTGGCTTTTGGTGGCAACATAGGATAAAGCTCTTTTCTGGAACACATGAAAAACACGTGGGTCTTTTTTCTATTTTTAGATTTGGTGAAGCATGTACATGGTGCGGAACCAGAATATAGAATTTTAATAAGTTTTTTTTTGTCTGATTTGTCTAATTTAAAAAAAAAAAACGCGATAAATCTAAATTTTCATAATTAGCTCTATTATTCAAGCACTTTTTCATTAAAATTCAGCCCAATATGAGTGAGCAAGAAAAGAAACAACAAAGAATCTATGATTTGTTTAACACCGAAAACAAGCCAAAAAATTTTTTTTAATAATTGGAGTTTCTTTATGGCCTTAACCTCCTTGATTACGCTATATGGGGCGTTTTAGTAAACAAAACCAATGTAACTTCCAATCCAAATATTGGTTCGTTTAAGATTGCTCTCGAGGAGGAATGGAATAAAATGTCTGAAGAATTTATTTGGAAGGCATACAAATCGTTTCGAAGGCAGCTTGATACAATAAATGAAAAAAAAAAAAAAAAAAAATGGCGGCTATACTCAGTAAATTTACAGTTTTATGTTTATCTTATGTTGTTTATTTATTTTATTAAAATTCATCTTGTTTTATAATAAAGTCGTTTATTATTATACTCGAATATTCCTAATTTTGCTTCTGCATCAGTTGCTTAGAAACCGTTAGAAATGTCTTGTTAAACCTGAAAGCTACAGACGATTATTTACCTTTGTACACAGATATATTTGTAATACAGAATTGTTATATACGCTTAATACGTTTGTATTTGAAAAAAGTGTAAATAAAGTAGAAAAAAAGTCATATATTTACCAAATCTTGTTTAGTTGTACGGTACAAACCAAATAAAAAAAAATTATATAGAAAGATTGTGTTGCACCAAGCTTCCAATTTTATAAAGAACCTGTCTGAATATAAAACCAGCTTCCAGCTTTTTTTATTGGCTCAAACCCATGACCAAAGGCTCCAAATATACACAACTTTTAACGACATGTCAACCCTTCTGGGGTAGTTTTATGCATAGAGGTTAGGGAATCGCATTCATTGTACATTCATATTTACATTTTCTGTATAGTTGTCATTTAATAGTTTATTTATTTGCACACAGTCCAATCGAATATGAAAAAATTTCAAACAGATCAATTTAATCCAAATATGGGACCCTAACTCGTACTACTACTACTACTACTACTACAGGTCAGAGGAGATCTGGGTGTAATTGCAATTAAGGGGTACTTCACATTCAAGAACTAGAACCTTATGATTAGATGCAGTTTAAAATCAAAACCGGGACACCCCCCCCTTGAGGAATGGTCTGCAAGGGGGGGGGGAGATAGAGTCAGCATATTCTTATCAACAGAGAAGTTGTCTAGAATGTCGAGAAGGGTAATTAACAACAAAAGAATTATTTGGACAATTGAACTCTACCATATTTTTTTATTAATACAATGTTTCGGTCGGAGCATTCTCCGACCTTCAGATGTCATCTGTACCTCTATAAAGAAAGAAATTCTTATCTTGAACTCTTTCATTGATGGCATAAAGTAAAAACAGTCTCCGCGTTGCACTACCGAAGAAAAAGACGTTAACTCTTTCGCTAGGGAGATGCAACTTACACCTGAATAATGAACAGATCGAAATGATGATTAAATAACAAAAACCAAAAAAAAGGGATTAATTGTTTGAATTTGAACTTCTTACCTATCAAAAATACGCCTTAAATAACCATTTCAACGAGCTTGATCCAAACTGGGTGCTCCAATAACGTAACCTCAGTGAATACTTACGCGAAATAAAAACTATGTATGGATGAAATAGAAATCTGTCAATTTTGAACATGTGTGTTTATGATAGGTATATGGCTGCAAGGATATATATTTACCCAACCCCTCCACCACAAGAAAGATGTGACCCAAAGTCAATTTCTAAGTAGAGTAGAGATTTTCCTTCTTCTATACCGGTTGCCATATTAAGGTTAAACAGCCCAGTCTGCCCTACTATTTTACCCATATCTGTGAAGTGCAGAGAATAATTAGATTCATACTTTTCTCAAGGATATTAACGTTATGTGAAATGTAAACATCCTCGTTCTCCGAGTGTATGCTTAAATTGAGGTCATAATGTCTATGCATGTCATACTAAGAGAAGTAGGAGGTGCCGTGGTGTAATGGTTATCGTCGTAGGGAATGGACACGGCGACACGAGTTCAAATCCTGGACGAGACTGATCGCATTTCACAAAGCACTAATACCCTTGGGAAAGGTATGAATCCAATTATTCTCCCTCTAGCCTTGGTGAGGCAACTAGTCTAGGAGAAGGAATACTCTGAATTCAAACCTGTCAAACTCCGCTTAAAAAAAATTGACCTTGTGTCATACCCTGCCGGAGCGGAGGGGTTGGGTAAATATGGTAATACTAAGAGAAGTACGTATCTACTACGTACGGGTACACTGTTATTGTTTGTACGTGTAAATTAGACCAAAGGTAATAGGGCAGTTAAATATGTTATTTTTTAAACTTTGTTTAATCTTGTAGACAGGCCTCAGGTTGATTACAGTTCCTGCTAAATTGTTATCCATCTCAGAATTTTGGTTGCAGCCGATAAATTAAAGCGCTTCCTCCTAAAAGCTAAGCGCTTTGTTATATCGTTTGGAATTGAAATGATAAACCCCTTTCATACAGCACCTGTAATCTTGTCTAAAAAATCAAGAGTCAGATTTATTACTTGTCGCCTGAAGCGCTTCTTAAAGTGAACGATATCAATAGAGACCAAGCAATTGTTAGTGCGGCTCTCATTCGTGCTCAGGAGGGCCCCAGCCTAAGAATTAAACCTTGTGTCGCATCCTGTCTGTGGCTAAGGGACAAGATCAGTTATGGGCTACATGCGATCTGCAGTGCTTTCAGAATGGCCCACCTAATTTCACGAGGATCTTTTTTTTCTTTTGTCAAATGAATGAATTAGAAATTAATCTTACAACTTTTATATACATTTTATCATTGATTTTTATACTCAGGTTACCGTTCAATTCAAAAATCACAAAGGAAATTACATAATTGCCAGATCGTTAGATATGCACCTGTAATTAAGAAAAAAATAGGTTTAATAAAATTTTGATTCATGGATTATAAAAATACTCAATGTTTTTTTTTTTAATATATATAGAAAATATTCATATGGAATACATTGGTTTTCCAAGTACACATTAAAAAAGATATTATGTGATGTATCACGGCAGTAGCGTGTGTTAATCACATTGGTATCAGTGATAATAAGACTTCAATTCTCTTTATAGAAAAGATCTTTTTACTGAGGACAATAAAGAATTTACTTTTCCTAATTTCTAAAGCAAATGATTATGCGTATAGTCTTCTGTAGTGAAAATGGTTGAAGTATAAACGTAAAGTTGGCGACCGTAGTCGAGTGTGACTAGAAGGCTCCTTTTTCAATAGCTACTACACCAAGGTGTAGGGAAGGGCGCTACTCCTTTCCCTGGATTGCTCCACTTTACCCTTGATACGTACTTTATATTGCTGAGTGTTAAGCAAGGAGGTATCCAGTACCATTTTTAAAGTCTTTGGTATGACGCGATCTGGGATTGAACCTAGGTCTTCCAGACCATTGATGAACACTCTATCCAATGAGCCGGTTACTTCTGTACAGGCCGCCTGATGATGAACCATATCTCATGCGGCTCGCTCTCCCCCCCCCCCCGCCAAAAAAAAAAAAAAAAGAAAAGATTTCCCATGCCTAGGCTAGATAAATATCTGGCCCAAGGGTCCTTACAATACCTGCGGTTTATAATTAGTCATCCGTCTAAGTATTGAACAGAGCCATTGCTGTTTAACTTTGGTGATCTGTTTATTTCATTATATTTATATAATGAAGGCACAAGGCCTTGGAGTTTTGGGGGAGGGGAAAGGAGCGGTCTTTGCTTTAACTAAAATTTCTAAGGGGAACCTAGCTAGCCACATTCGCCGACCCATTCAACAATACAATATATAACCATTCATCCATCGCCATGCGCGCTGCTACCACCAAAATACCACATTTGCTCTATGAAGAAAGACCTACTTAAAACCCCGGAAAGGATGCATGATTTTATTTACAAATTGTGATTTTTTACAAATGAATTCATATGATGGGGATGGGAGAAAAACCCCGAAATATATACAAAAACAAAGGAAAAATCCCCCGTTTGGTTGCCCTCCCCCATCTATATTTAACTTTGGTGATCTGCGGTGTTTCTCCTGACCATCTTTGTATTTATCACTCACGTGTCTATGCATTTCACATACATTTACATATTGTACACTTATACACTTTGTATAAATATGTTGATAGATTTTATATGTACAGTTCATTGCTGACAGTTTGAGAGGTTTAGCAAAATTGAGTTGGGCCAATATCCCAGAGGAGTTGAGAAAAGCTTGTTTGCTTTGAAAATCAGCATTCCAAATCCTAGCAGGTTCTTACCGATTTGATACGCAGGGTGGGGCTGAAATATTTGGGGAATCAATAACAACATATGATTGACCACTTTATTACTTCTGTCCTATCCTTTGTGCCGTACATATTTACAACGAACATTTTTGGTACTTAGCAAGAAATTTCCATTAATTTTATTTTAAGTTACCTAAAAATTTTATACTAGAGAACTATTTTCATCCACATTCTAGATAAGACTTATTTTCAGTAATTTGCCTCATTTTCGTTGTTTACTCCAGGGTTAAATCCCAAAATTACGTCTTCAACGAGGTATAATTCAATTATCTGTCATATTACTTTCATTTGTCTTTCTTTTTCTCTTAACCACTAAGAACGTTAGGGCTGATGGTCAGTTCGTAATTTTGGGATGTATCTATATCTGTTCAATCTTTAGAAATTAATCTTGCACTTTTTCGGTAAATTGAAATTATGGAGCCTATTTTGTAGAAGTAACTCATTTTGTGTGTGTGTGTGTGTGTGTGTGTGAGTATATATATGGAATAATACACTTAATGCGATTTTATCCGATTGGTGAGAATAGCGTGATAGGAAAGAAGATTGTGTTGCGTCATTCTTTAAACGGATTGGGCCTACCTTATATGAAAATAAGTTTTGGTTTCTTCGTTTTATGGCAGATCAACCTTCGTGATTTATTTAATGCCTAATCCATCCTTTTATGGCAGATCAACCTTCGTGATTTATTTAATGCCTAATCCATCCTTGTAGAAGAACAGGAATGATTCTATTCAACCTATAATTTGGGGTTTATATCTTTCCTAATAGTATTAGTCCGAAAGTGAACGTAATAGCGCGACTGGAGTTCGAACTCGCTAAGGTCTTTGGCTAAAATAATAGGGGAAACTGGGATCTCAGTACATTAACCAGTCTTGGAGAGAGGAAAATTTTGAATTCAAACCAGCGATATTCTGTTTAAAAATTGATCTTGTGTCGTATTCTGTCGATCATGGAGGGATTGGGTAAATACTTACACAGCATACCTAAACGGCGAACTCTAACCCCTAACCAAAGCAATATTCCAAGTTCCTCACTCTTATGATCAATCAATAAATAAATGATACATACCAGCGAGAGGTGTAGTAATAGATAAAATCTTAATTTCAAACCCTTAATACGTTCAATAAAATTAAAAGAAAAAAAATACAGGTAAAAAAATTGGTGAAAAAGAAAAAAAAAAGAATTAAACTTTACAATAATATTACTATTTTTTTACAATTTTGTTTTTGCAATAAACACTAACTTGGTTAATATGAAGGGTTGAGGTCCCCCACTGAAGGAGTATAATTTTTTTTCGTTTATAACTTACTTGTAAACTCTAAATTTGAGCCTGAAGTGCATAAAAATCCCTAGTGATTCGAAATTTTATGCTTATGAACATTTTGTTTAGAATTTGGGGCTTAAAAACAAAAAGACATTCAAATGAAATCCTATATGTTGGTTTATTTCGACCTATCTTTAAAATTTGAACCTTTGATATCATTCTACAGCCTCTTCTTCAACTAAAGCAACAAAAACTCATAACCTGGGTGATTTAAGATTCACTTAAAAAGATAGACTGACCGTTTGGCAGAAAATCTGAAAAGTTTTATTTCATCGATTCTCTGTCAGTTGAAAAATTTGACCGCAAACAAGTCACATTAATTCAATTTCTCCGCGGCGGGAAAAAGGAAAATGATTGTGTGTGTGTGTGTAGATTTCGCAAATAAAAATTACGGACGTTACCTTTCGGTGGGAATAATAAGAAAAAATTTTAAAAGATGGGTAAATAAGAACACGATTCCTTTAACAAGTGACTAGCTTCCATTAGTTCAACTATCGTTTACGGTTTTTACCGCGTATGAGTGTCATGACTCGTATGGTACATATGTCATTTTTAGCGAATTTAAATCATGGGAATAAATATGGAAATTTTTCAAAAATCGCAAAGCAAACCTACGGACAATCTTTCATACCTCATTGACGACTATTGTCAATCGGTTCAAACATTTTTTTTATAAATTCGTGATTTTGATCAGAAACACAAAATAAATGACTATTAGGAATTAAGATATATATATATATATATATATATATATATATATATATATATATATATATATATATATACTTGATATGATTCCATAACAAGTTCATTACTTGTAAAATCTAAGATATTAAAAAAGAATTATCAGCTTTACTATCAAGTGTTAAGGTTTAAAGAGCGCTTATGAGGAAAAAATAGTTTATAATTTGTATATAACCCCAAAATGAGGAAAAGGCTTTACGTTGACAATGATTAATTTTAATTTAACCTCTGAAATTGCTAAAAAATAAAATAAATAAATGAATAATTTTAAAAAAAGATCTAATTCATCAATTCGGTTCTATTCGCTGGATAAAAAATAGATTGATGTATCTTTTTTTTTTTTAAATTTTATTTTCGGTGTACAGTTTCGTCGTATAAGTCGACCTTTTAAACATAGAAATGTTTTTAAAAAGTAATACTCATGTTTAACTTACTAAACTTGTCAGTCTGATTAAGTAGTTCTGTCTTATTTTAAGTGCAGTCGATAATGTCTAAATCTAAATTTTAACACCTTACAAATTTTTATTTTAAGGGATCTGAGGATTGACTTATACCGCGACATATTTTCAATATTTATTTATTTATTTATTTATTTGTGTTGGATTCGACCTCAGCAATCCCCCACCTCTTCAAAAAAAAAAAAAATCTCATGATTCAGAATCCTACAATAAACCATTCGATTTTCCGGATTTAGTTGTCCAAAATGCCCTGTGTATTTTAACAACTTAAACTTACCTAAGTCTAAGTCACAGTGGAAGAGGAATTTTTTTAAAAGATCGACAAATCTTAAACCTGTCATGTTTTAAAATCAAAGTTTTAAGAAAAGTTTTTTTTTATTATTTATATTTATTTATGAACTTTGTTCCTTATCTTGGCTCCACCCTACGTCCTCCTTCCCAGAGCGCTTTCACTCCACCCAAAAGTCAGCCTCATCCACTCGTCGGAATAATAGTATATATATATATATATATATATATATATATGTAAGTAGTATGTATAAAAATGGCTCTTAGAGTTTTTTTCGTTGAAAACTTTTAAGGTGCAAGAAAAATTTAGACAAAATTTACTAAAACTTTAAAAGTACTAAAAAGGGAACAAATAAGAAGGCTATTTAAAGAAAGTTTCTTTTATTCATTTACCAAAATAAATGTTAAAAAATGTGTACGTGTGTGTGTGTGTGTTTGAATTGCATATGTGTGTCCATACTTTTATTTCTATATTTTATTCTTTCGTTGTACAACGTGACATGGTTTTGTAAGTAAATCGTAATCTTAAAAGTCGAAAAAGATAAAACCTTTCTTTCTTTCTTTCTTTTGAAAGAAATAAATGGTGATCTACCTCTTTTAGATTTTTTTACTTTTTTAAAATCTTTGTTGTTCTTCAGGCTGCTGACGTCAAAGAAAATTTTACATACAAAGATTTAAAAAGGAAATAAAAAAAAAAAAACATATATATATATATATATATAAACTGAACTTTTTTGCTTTTGTTCGTCACAGAAAAGTCGTCGTGGTTAGTGGAATGGAAAAAGAACTAATAAAAAAAGTAAATAAAAACAAAATATCTTTTAAAAAAGAGGCAAAAAAATAAGATGATCATGTAGGTATTATACTTATATTAAGGGGTGGGGTTGGTCGGTACATTAGTGGGTGACTAAAATTAAATGAAATAAAGTACACAATAATATAAGTATAACGGTTAATGGTGAGTAAAAGAAAAAGCAAAGATTTAACATAGGTATAAATTGAACCCGTTTTATTAAGTTTAATTTGAGTATCTTTATGTAGGTATTTATTAGGAAAAATTTGACACAAGGTCGGTTTAGTGTGGGGTTACCGGGAAGAATCTAGGTAAAAAGTCGCAGGAAAAAACAAACAATCTCAAACCAAAAGTGAAGAAATAAATATGTCTTACTCAAATTAAAAAACATTTACTTCAACATGACACTATAGATTAATGGAGACTTTTTTCTTGTGACTTTATTACTGGTTACGATCGAGAATCCGGCATAATTGGTATGTCTTCAGTAATAACTGGGTTGTTTAAAATTAAAGACGAATAACCAATCAATTAAAAAAAAAATTTTTTTTTCACGAAAGCATTTTTGATAGCGTAAAAAAACATCACAAATGATTTTGTTTTTAAAAAGATGTAAAAAAATTCAATCGATTTTAATCCAAATTCTATTTTGAAAAAAATTCAATTTCTTAAATTAGTAATTATTACATAGTTTGAAATCATCATTTTCAATAACCAAAAATACTAATCTCAGTTTTATATATATATATATATATATATAGTAAGTAAAGTTGGCGACGTTAATCGAGGGTGACCCGGACGCTCTCTTTTCAATAGCTACCATACCGAGGTGTAGGAGAGGGCGCTACTCCATTCCCTGGATTTCTCCACTTTACCCTTGATTCTTACCTTATAATGCTGAGTGTTAAGCAAGGTGGCATCAAGTACCATTTTTTGAGTCTCTCTCTCTCTCTCTCTCTATATATATATATATATATATATATATATATATATATATATCATCTTACAAGGTATAATGGTTAGCAAGCTAGGTTAGCGGACTATTTTAAGTTCAATTCTCACTAGGCGCAATCCTTGAGTTGTGCCATATCTAAGTTAAGCTAAGCTTGGTTAAATAACTCTATATTAAATTCAGAAAAATAATAATATGGATGATCTTAGAAAAAAATAAAAATGAACCGCTATTATTTTTCAACATACAAGTCATTACATTTATTCTTGATCTTAATAGCATATTTGGAAAATGAGAGATAGATCCTTTCGATGCTCTGCTAACGGAAAATAAATTTTTAACACTCGAAATATATTTCAATTTACTCAAAATTAAATGACAGGTATTGTGACTGAATTACAAGACATTGTCACATATACAAATCAATTGATCAATAGGTACATGGGTTCCAAAATAAGGGATGTATCAAGAGTACTTAGACCCCCATCCCGATCAAACCTGGAGTTGTTCTCAGTCAGAATTGTATATGCACAACACACACACACACACATATATATTGTATGTTTATTTATCTATTTATCTATTTATTCATATCTAGATTTAGAATGAAATGTGTTGTTATTAAATGACAAAGTAACATTTTTGTGCACGAAAGCCCGTGTAAAACCATTTTATACCGCCTTACAATACAAAGATGTGTTTTAAAGTGGTTCATTCATTTAATTCAATAAGTATTTTTAGTTTAGTCAGCTATTACCGTAAACACCAGAACATATTCCCGACCCTAAACCCTCTTAGTCTTAAAGCACTAGGGATGTTCTGTCTAAAGGATGGATCTCCAGTAACAAGTTACTTTTATAATAGCAATAAACAGGAGAGTTATTCCTGATGCATTTTTTTCTTTCAATAATTACTTCTTAAATAAAAATTTAACCCTTTAAAACCAACATTTGAAACTCTATTAAAAAAAAGGTAATGGAATGTTTCTTCGGAAACTGTAAAATACAAGAAATGAGAAAACCAAGCCGAGACTGAAAATCAACACTAAGGAAGAACAAAGGATTAAAATCAAATTGGATTAAAATAATATTTATTAGACTTTAAAAATAAAAAATGAAAAAATTTTAAAGATTCAAAAAATAAAAATCGCACTGAGATGTTAAAATCTCAATTGAAAATAATGATTTTTTTAAACTTTATCTCAGATTTCTAAAAAAGAAAGTCTTTCGAGTTTCGATAATGTTTTTAACTGATGAATTTTAAAGGGTAGAAAATAACTTTAAAGTTACTATTTTCTGTAATAAGACGCTAATAAAAAAATATCCCCAGGTAATTTGTGGAGAGAGAGAGAGAGAGAGAGAGATGGATTTTTAAAAAAATTAAAATAAAATGACAGTTGTAATACTATTTTTTCCCCACTTTCATAACTCGAACAATTGGTTAAACTATTTTCTTGTCATTAAAAAAAAAGAAAAGAAATTGACTAAATTTTGCCTAGTAAGTCACTTAAGTGGTCACTCAACTAAATTCAGCGTTACTTAACTTTGACAACCGAACTGGTGAATTTAACAAATCGATAGCGTTGTATATTTTTTAGAATTATAGCGATTTTTTATAAAGCTTACTTACAATAAAAGATAGGTAAAGTAAGCAGATTTTAATTAAAGCTAAGTTCAGCTTCAATAAATAAATATTTGACATTTACTTAGAATAAATTAAACAAAGTAACAAATTAAGTTTGATAATTATCTCCCCACCCACACCACTAGGACGAAAACAACAAATTAAATAAACTTGATAAATAAAATATTCAGAAACTGGACAAAGTTAATGTTTTTTTTATCTTGTCAATGATAATTTTTCCTCCATTTTACAACGATTGTTTCTTTTTTTAATGATCGTATTTTTATTCTAATGACATACATGAATAATCCTGATTGTTTAATAAAAAAAAATTAATTTTCTTAAAATTTTGCTTTGGAACACATAAACAAAAATATGTGCTATGTTGAAAGTAGTGAAATTGTAATTTGAAAAAAGTGTTCTTAGTAAAATGTAGAAAAAAAATATAGTGGCCTCCACGCCGGGATGTAAAGAAATCTCGCTGATTTTTTTTGTGTCGTGAGTGTGTTTCTCACTGAGTGATTGTACTTGTCGTTTATATAAAAACATAAAACTGATACTACAAGATGATCGTATGAAATAAGATATAGAGATACTTTTAACCTTGAATACCCACTTTCTTGTATTTCATTCAGTGTAAAAAAAAAAAAATTTTAAAGCAGTATTATTTTATTAACAAATTTAAATTTTTTATTTATTTTGCTTATTCTTAACAAAATGACTATTTTTGTGAAAGACAAGAATAATAATTGTGTATATTATTCATACTTACTCATTGAAGTATTTAAGATCTGGAATCAAACAATTATAGAAAATTTCGAATTTATTTCATTAAAATTTACTGAACAAATAGAATGTTTTTTTTAGATTCACATTTCGGTTAAAAAAAGCGAATTATCAATTTTTATCATAAAACGATATGTCGACGTTACTGGGGAAATATTTTAGATTTTTTAAAAATGATTTTTTTTTTTTTGGAAGTTGAGTGAGCGATACATTTATTTAAGCACCAAATGTGGAATCTCGAATTAGGAATGAGTGTCAGCGTTCGTCTCTACAGAATTTTACGATCACTAGTATTCATCGATAATTTCACTTCTCATCTGCAAAGTTGCGCCTCCCAATCCGAACTACTTTTTTCTTTCTTTTCAAAACCACTGAAATCATTTCATTTAAACAATATAAACTGTTTGATGATAAAATCACCCCACAGACCTATTGGCGTGGCTTAGAAGTCTCTGATTTTATCCCCTTGCTGAGGAGTAAGACATTCCCCCCCCCCTGCAAAAAGGGTGCCTAGAGTATGCATCTACTGGTGAGACTTCACTTCTACAAATCTGGGAAGTATCGTGTCACTCCTTCATTGGCATTACTCCCAGGCCCACTCTGATCTGCAGTGGAAATACCTGTTCGAGTCCCATGTAATGAGTCAAATGGATCTGTTTAAAAATTATTTGTATTTAAGTGGAATACCTGATACTATTTAACAGTAACTTGTTTATATTAAGAATAGTCACGGGAAGATAAAATTGTTTACTAAGAATTATTTTAATTAACTACTTGAAACTGTATAATTGTGTCCAAATAAATGACTATAATTAAATTGAAATAATTATTTGAAGCTATAGTTATTAATATCAGATAGGAGTACTTGAAACCATACAAATGTGTGCAAATTATTGCTATTAGATAGGAATACTTGGAACCATTTAACAGTTCAAATTATTTGTATTAGACAACAATACTTGATATAACTGTGTGCAAAAACTCTTAAGAAAAAATACACAAAGAATGAAAATATCGATGTACAATAAACGCAATTCCCTAAAATCTTGGCATAAAATAACCCTTAACAATCTGACATACCGTTAAAATACCTCACTCAAAATCACCCAAAAATATTTTACCTGACTTTGAAACAAAAGATTAAAATAAAAATATTTTAAAATCGCCTTTTGATAGTTTGTACGAACAACAAGAAAAAACATTTGAGGACAATAATTCTTGATTTAAACTAATTAAAATTCCAGACAAAAATTCTTACGACAGTTTCGAAAAGTGCATTTTTTTAATGCAAATTCATTGAAAGGAGATTCCGAGAAATTGAAAACTTTTTTTTATTTTCTTTTTAATTTCTTTTAAAGTATATTTCTTTTAAAGAAATTATTACGTTACATACGCGCACACACACACACACACACACACACACACACAAAGGTGCTGATTGAAAAATTATCAGTTCACCCAAAGAAATTCCATTTTTATGGATTTTTTTAATGATTAAAGTAACTTGAAAAACGATGTACCAAGTCAATTGAGCAGTCGGAGTAAATGTGGAATATCATGGATATTTCTCTTGCTTGGGACGATAAATTTTCACCGCTCCCCGTATTTTTTCTTCCTGATCACACACACACACACACACACACACACACACACACACACACACACACCTTTTTTATGTTCTTATTTTCAATGATGAATTAAATACATACAGAGTATTGAAACCTAATCTGACAAATTTTAGATTAAATACTGCAAAATTTAGCTATTTGCTTAGTTTAACCTCGTCATGGCACAAGTCTAAAAGTTTGAAGCATCCAGTGAGAGTCGAACTCACAAAGAATGGTTTGCCAAACTAGCTTTC
Organism: Sepioteuthis lessoniana; assembly: GCA_963585895.1. Classification (NCBI taxonomy): domain Eukaryota; kingdom Metazoa; phylum Mollusca; class Cephalopoda; order Myopsida; family Loliginidae; genus Sepioteuthis; species Sepioteuthis lessoniana. The sequence goes on along the minus strand of OY757905.1, from coordinate 143,244,107 downwards.
GAACTATTACATTACTTAATCAGTTAAAGATCCGTGATAAGAAATATTCAATTTGAAACAAAACGATAACGAAGATGTGATGGAGTAGCGGTAATGTCAGTGGAAAACGAGAAAATTCGAAACTTTGCCCACGTATCTTTCCACCTGACACCAGGTTCAAATGTAATATGCGTTAAAATACTGTCGTCATTAGAGTTTTCTCTTTTGGATTTTGTTGTTGTTGTTGTTGGTAGTGGAGGAGATGATAATATAATATGATGTGATGTGTGTGTCTGCTGTTTTTTTCTGTCTTCAATGGTCTTTTTTTACATAGTTGTTTAATAAATCCTACCTGTGATATCACAGGTTACATAAATCGCTAGAAAATCTAATTCTAATAGGCCAACTTTAACCTCTTATTTATTCATTACGACAATGTGTGCAATGTACAGAATAACCTGATGATCAAAGTGTCTGTTATTTCGGAGATATTGTTCAAACAAAAGAGAAAAGTAATTCTTACATTCACCATCCAGAGAAGTTTCAGTCATTTACTTCATTTTTTTTCACTGTTACATTTAATTAAAAAAATTGGCCATCACTCGACACTTTTTTGTCTGTTGGGTAAGAAAAAGTGTAGAAATATGGCCGATTCCCTAATTGTAGCTAGTTAAAACGCACTTTTGGGATTTAACGTTATTGTAAAAAAAAAAAATGAAGGAAAGGACTGAAAGTTACTCTAATCTGCATGTTGAATGTAAGTATTACATTTCTATATAAGTTTTTATTTATTTATTTATTTATTTATTTATTTATTTATTTATTTATTCTTTTTTTATTTTACCGCAGAAAGAACTGAAATTTTCATCGACGGGCTATTCTGGATAACCACACTATTTTTTTTCCTTTATTATCGTGAATCGTTGAAAAATATTAGAATTGCAGTTGAAGAAATAGCCTGGAAATCGTTAACAGATTTAAACACTCCATTCTGCCAGATTTTAAGAATCACAGCAAAAATAAACGGACAAGAAAACTCTGAGGTTCGCAGGACGTTTTTTGAATTAATCGATAAACTGACCATTGGTGAACACATAGTCCCTTATTCCGACCCTATAGCCGGGACGGTCAACTGGAACCACTTCAAGGAAATTAAGTAATTTAATTTTTTGCCAGATTTTAATTAATCGATCTTCAAAAAAAAAAAAAAGTAAAAGAAAAACAATACCGACTGAAAAATCTTTTTTGTGTGTCGATTATAAACATTCTTTTAAGTGAATTAATTTGATATGGGAATATTAAATAAAAATTACTCCAAATTTGTCTAAAGTTAATTTGATTATTTTTTAATAGCAGAAAATGTTTGTACGTGTTGATTGTGCAGACGCATAGAAGGTATTTTTAATGAATTTATCAAAACAAATAAAAACAGGATGATAATCAAAAACTTTTTTAAAATATTAATAGTTTATCTACCATGAGGGAGATATGCAACATGTGTGGTTTGGTTTCTTTGCTTAATGGCATATCAACCTTTATAGGTTATTTAATGCCAAAGCTATTCTCCTAGAAGAACAGTAGTTGTACTATTTAACCCATAGCTGAGAGGATAAGGGGGTTCATACATTTCCCAAGGGTATTTGCCCGAAAGTGAACGTAATAGCACGACTGGAGTACGAACTCGCTTACGACGATTCCGCATGCCATCGCTTTAACCATTACACCACGAGGACACCCCCTCGCAACATGTGTGTGTGTGTGAGAGAGAGAGAGAGTTAGAGGGGATACTTTTAGTGAATTTTTCAAAAGGGTTCGTGGCGTAACGGCTACCGTCATAGGAAATGGGGTCGGCTAACCGAGTTCAAATCCTGAATGAGGCAGTTTGCGTTTCACTTAACACTAATACAGTTGGGAAAAATATGAATCCAACTATCTTTCCTCAAGCTACGGGTAAATAGTAGGACAGTGTGGTTCCTTTAACCTTAATATGGCCACCGGTGTAGGAGAAGGAACACTTTGAATTCAATACAGTTGTTAACCTGAAGAGGGATGAGTTCTGTCAGGCTATTCCTGGTCAACACACGCTATATGATGTGTGCCCTCATGACCTCAAGTTATGGGAGTAATTATAAATATGAATGAAATAATAAAACAAACAAAAGAACTATGATGATTTAAAATGAGATTTTATTTAACACAATAGTTTGTTTACTATATATATATATATATATATATTATATATATATTCTTTTTAATATGTTAAACACGCGTATATAAAAATATTCAAACAGTTCAGAACCTTTTTATATGATTCAGATTTTCAAATTCATACGATCATCAGAGGGGACAGACAGACACTCTGTGTGTGTGTGTGTGTGTGTGTGTGTGTGTGTGTGTGTGTGTGTGTGTGTTACTCATTTCACCTTCTCATGAATTTTTTTAATCTTATGCACTTTAATAGAATGGCAAATCCAAAACTGTACTTTTTCCTTAGAAAAAAAGATTCTTTGCTTACTTAGCGATACACAATTTGGATCGAATATTGTAACCCTGTTGATACAATAAATGAAATGTAATAAATACAAGTGGGTATTTTTACAATTTTATCGAACTAAGAAAGATACAAAAGTCTTAGTCTTGAAGAAATATTAGATATACAATTCTAAATTACACTTTTTCTAAGCGCATTTTTTTACCGAAAAAATACGCTTTTATTTTCAACAAAAAAGTTTTTTATTTTTATTTATTTTCAATTAGATATTTGATTATAAGAATGAATATTCTATCAAAGAAAATGACAAAGAAACCAATATAGATAAAAAAAAATATATCTTTATCAAAAGAGGAAAAATATGGCTTTTTAAAAAACTAAAATTTATTTTAATTTTTCGGTTTTTTGTTTGTTTGTTTGTTTCCTTTTTTAAAAAACTGTTTAAAGACGAGATTATAAACAAAGATAGTAAAATTCTTAAAATCTAAAATGCTATTAAAATTCAATTTTTCGGCATTTTGCCAAAAATAAACTAAGCTTAATAACGATTAAAATTCAACAGGAGAAATATTACAACTTATTTTACTTTCATGTGGTTTTCCCTTCATCTTCACTTCTGAAGCGAAAAATAATAATTTTTCAGTTTCTTAAATTAACACATTTCAGTTTAAGTAAATAATCAAATAATTAATTACACGCTATATGCGTGTTGAATATTAGGTATTCTCCATCAAAGAGATATAACATTGAGTTTGACTGTTGGGGACCCTCATGCGTACGAGTGGGTTGAGACAAAAATTGCTAAGATCTGTATGCATTTTCTTTTGCAACGACTCAGGTATCAATGACCACGATCCCTACCCCGATAAGTGCAATAGGGAGATGCAGTTTAGGGTCACGGCCCCTTTGAGCTAAGTCTTACCTTTGACCCCGGTTGCGGAAGACTGTTTACGTTGTGTCTTTTGCTCTAAAACCTCTCAAGTGATTTTTTTCTTCTTTTCTTAAGACATGTCGAAATATTTTATTTCACTTTGATGTTTAAAATGAATTTTTAAAGGTTGATGCTACAAGATATATCTTTTTACTGAACTGCTAGCTGTCAAAACACAATTCGAATAAACAAACAAAGAGGGATTTGATAATAAATGCTTTTAGTAACTATTTTAGATAAAACCTAAAATTTCTTTCGACCGTCTGTTGCATAATTTGTAATATCTCCACCCAAAACCAACAGGCATGATATATTTACTTATAGTATCGTCCAAAAATAGGTTCACCCCCACCCAACATTTTAAAAAAAATCAAAATGAATTTTCTTCAAGATCAAATATACCAAGATTATTTTATTTCTAGTGGGACTTTACACACTAACAATGAAAATGGATATTATTAGGTATTATTTATAGCCAAATTCTGTCATTTTGAAACTCTGTGACCAAAAAAGAAAAAAATTATATAGATTTTTGGTTGGTTTCATATTCATATTTTTGGATTGTTTTAATGTTGTAGAGTTGAGTGTAAAATATTATCTAATAACATTCATTTTGATTGTGTAATGACCCACTAGAAATAATAGAATTCAGGTATCTTTGGTTTGAAAGAAAATTAGATTTTTATAAAAAATGTAAGGGGTATACTTATTTATGGGTAATATTCTGTGTGTGTGTGTGTGTGTGTGTGTGTGTGTGTGTGTGTGTGTGTGTGTGTGTGTGTGTGTGTGTGTGTGTGTGTGTGTGTGTGTGTGAAAAGTTCAAATGCTGCTATCCTAGAACTTGGAGTTTTTTTCTTTTAACTAAAAATTATTATTTTTTTAAAATGGTAATGGTCGATAGTGTACGCCTCAAGTTTCAGTAGTTTTGTACGTTGTAATATAGAGATATAGATATGAGAGAATTGCACTTTTGATCTCATGAAAATCATTCTTTGCATAACCGTTTAAATATGACTTGATAACTCTTAAACCACTTGGATTTGCAGTGTAACAGCGGTCCATGCGGAGGGGGGGTATTTAGAAAGGGTTAATGATTCTCATTAGAATTTCATACTTAAACTTCATTATATCAAGAATTTCGAGGATTAAAAAATGACATCCAATGTGAAAAAAGCCCAACAAATAATTCAGTTGAAAATTGGACTGCAAACGGCTTTATTTTCTAAAGCAGATCGTACAATTATTACACGTATCATTCTAAAAATATCTCGCTTGGATGTAAGGTTTTAGCTTGGTTACAGTTATATATATATATATATATATATATATATATATATATATATATATATTGTCATCCACAGGCAGTGTGTTTCATTGTATCACAACTCTTCAGTGTGGCTAGACACGCTGGACTCTTCAAGCTGGGGTCGAAATCCGCCTAACTTTTCGTTAGACTAATAGATTTCGGCGACCTACAGTCAGCTTGGGAATTTAACGCATTTTGTATTTAACTTTTCTTTGTAATGTAAATAAAATCCTGCTGTAGTTTTAAAATTCCATTACTTATGTTATTCAAGTAATAGAATCATTTAGAAAAACAAATGATGTACTTTTTGATCATTGCACTTCAACATAATCACCATCTTGAGACATTTTATAACTGCCACAGAACTTAATGAAGACCCTATATATATATATATATATATATATATATATATATTGTTTTAATAAGTAGTTGTAGTTGGTGACCGTAGTCGAGGGCAACAAAGAAGGCTCCCTTTTGAATAGCTACTACACCGAGATGTAGGAGAGGGCACTACTCCTTTCCTTGGATTGCTCCACTTTACCCTTGATACGTACCTTATATTGCTGAGTGTTAAGCAAGGAGGTATCAAGTACCATTTTTAAAGTCTTCGGTATGACGCGACCTGGGATTAAACCCAGGTCTCCCGGACCATTGGCGAACACTCTACCCACAAGAGGTAGTCAATAGCAAACAAGGTTTAATAGCTTATAGAAAGCTTCACACACACACACACACACACACACACATATATATATATATATATATATATATATATATATATATATATATATTTATATATGACAGAGAGAGAGGGGGAGAGAGAGATGAAGTGATTAGAATGTTAAATAATGATATATAGACTGAAATAGATTGGAAAAGTAGATAGATAGATAGATAGATATGAAAAGACTGACATAAAGTCACATTATTTTATAACGTAGATAGCAATCAAAGGCTTCATCTTCTTATATATATATAGATATATATATATATATATATATATATATATATATATATATATTCAGCAACCTTTATTTCAATAATCTGATTTTATTTTAATGAAGTTTTTGTTCTAACGGCGAAGACGATTGAATAAATGAAAATAGTTTAGTGTGTGTGTGTGTGTGTGTGTGTGTGTGTGTTCCAGAAAAAAGAGGAGTAGCTAAGCATGCAAGAAGTTTAGTCGATTTCAAGTATATGTTGATCGACCCGTTTTCCCTCCATTCATGTCTGTCTCCATTCATGTCTGTCTAAAAATCCATCAACCCCTTCGTTTCGTCGCTACCTTTCTTGTGTGTGTGTGTGTGTGTGTGTGTGTGTGTGTGTGTGTGTTATTCCTTTTTAAATTTTCCTTTCCCCCTTTTTGGCTTATTCGTATCCAATTTAATAAAAATAAATATGATTTTACACACACACACACACACACACACACACACGTGCGCACGCGCACATCTTTTCGATAAATCTATCTGCATCTATTTTAACTTCTGATTAGTTCACCTTCTTCCTCAAAGAAAGTCGAAGATAGATTCATTTCTTCATCGTTAAATTGTACGCTGTTTATCAAGAAGTACTTCACCCTAAATTTGAAGTGTACTTTAATATATATATATATATATATATATATATATATATATATATATATATATATATATATATATATATATATATACAGTAGAATCTACAGCTTGTATGAGAAAACTAAAGTACAAACTGATAGTGATAGGTAGATTGTGTTGCGTCAGTCTTTTAGCGGAGTCCTAATTTTGAGGAAAGTTATAACATTCATATTTCCGTCGTTTAGCTGGATTTACTAACCAGTCTAAGTTACTAATTAATGGAATACTATGCTATGTATCGATGATAATTTTAGAAGTACACAAATGTACTTACTATTATAAAAAAGAAGGTTATGTAGCGCCATTCTTCCTACAAGTAGAAAAACGAGTGTTATTCGAAGTCTGAGAATTCATCTTAAGGTTTGAACAATAGTCTCAATCAATGGGGATATGAACAGACTGAGATAGATAGATAGATAGATAGATAGATAGATAGATAGATAGATAGATAGATAGATAGATAGATAGATAGATAGATAGAATCAAGCATGGTCAGAATTGGCTTTGATTGTTAATAAAGTTAATTTCGATTTTCTCAATCTTTATATTAATTCGTCCCTCAGTTAATCATTTTTTTACCTTCTCATTTATAAATCCTTTCATATCTGATCAAAAATGATATAATAAGGCACGTCCAGTTTTTTTTTCACATCAGTTTTATCCGCCTACCTAAAGCAAAACAAAAAAAGTCTTTTTATGCAAACATTCAATAAATCTCTTCACGATATCTTTTCTGTTTGGCTTCGTTAAATGATTTCATAAAAGTTATTTATTCATCAATCAACATTTCTCACTTATTGTCACCTCGCGCGGTGTAATGATTAACTAGCTAGAGTTACAAACAATTGTTATTGAGTTTGATTCGCACTGGGTGCCTGATACTTAAGTCAAACTAGCCCTGACATAGTAAATGACAACGTAGGCATTAATTTTATGACAAATACTGTTTTACTTCTATATGAGTTGATTTCATGTGTCGGTCGAACCCTTGTTTTTTGGCCATCGATCTGTTTCAGTTTATTCATTTCCTATCTATCTATCTATCTATCTATCTATCTATCTATGATAATTTCCTATTTACATATGTCAGTTTTTGTTTTGCTTTATTTTGTTTTTGTTTTTGTTTAATTTGCCAAATTGTGATCTATTTAGTTCGTTTTCCAGACCAAAATTTCCCTTATTTTAATTAATTAATATTTAATTAGCACTTGTATTCCTCTCCCGTTTCCCGTTGTGCATTATACAAAACACAGATAACGGACGTTCTTCGTTTTGTCTGTATCCATCCAGATAGGGAGAATGAATGAATGAATGAATAATAGGAAATAAAGAGAAAATTAGTTTTATATTTTCAAGCTGCGGTCAAAGAGGCCAGTTGGATGGCTGATCAGAGCACCGGCCTTTTCTCCGACCTTCATTGACCGCAGGCACTTGTCAATCATTCATTAAACGTTTTAAGGAAGATATGGACAAGGAAATTTTGCCGATTTTCTTTCAACACCTCGCTTTCTTGTCCTTATATTTGAAGGTGTTACGCTCGAAAATGAGTCAGTATTTGGGAAAGAAAAAAAAAAAAAGCGAGGAATATTAATTATAATTTTTTTTAAATTAAAGAACTTTTTAGTGGAAAAATAACTAAAAGGGATACAAAATAGACTGCGTAAAAATGTTTTTAAAAGTTCCTCTTATTTTAAATTTTGCGATAGCAAATAAAAAGATAATATTAACAGAAACATGTAGTGACGTTATCACAGCAACAGAAATAATACAACTGTGCCATTTTGTGTGTACGTGTGTGCTAATATATACGTACACACACTCAAAATGCGCGATTGAGACAAGCAAATAAAAAATACACATGCACATACTAAAAGAATGGTAAACACGCATTCTTCATTATCTACACTAAAATTCTAAATGTCTTTTATATATATATATATATATATATAATATATACGTGCGTTTTTGTGAGTTTGTGAAAATGTAAACAAGCAAAATCATAAGGATTATTTATTAAAGCAATATACCTAAAAAGCTGTAACTTAGAGAATAAATCCAGTCTCAGTCCAATTTGCAACTCACCGATAATTTGGCGTGGAGAAGTTTGCATTTGTACTGAATGTCATTTTTTTTAAACCAAATTCTCGATCATGGAAATAACTATAAAACTGAAATATATACTAATCAATTAGAATCCTATTTCTTAAACAGAATCATCAATGTAATCACGGACCGCTTATACAATGAAGTACGCTCGCCGTTCACGTGTCGTCTTATTAGAAATATTTTTGAGTCATTTAACTTATATATATATATATATATATATATATATATATATATATATATATGTGTGTGTGTGTGTGTGTGTGTGTGTGTGTGTGTGTGTGTGTGTGTGTGTGTGTGTGTGCTTTTTTTCATAGATCAGAAAAGTGCTTAAATACTGGCCTGTAGAGCACGATAAAACTTGAGATAAATAAATGTCTCATTGCTTATGTTGCTACATACAGTTAACTCCAATAAATGAAACTATGCACTCTATATGATATACATGTGGTACGACGATTAACTTTATTTTTACTTATTTACATAGTGGAAAAAAAATCTAAAAAATACAAACTTAGGAGCAAATAGGAGAAAAATATGTTCTACACAAATGAAGGTTATTGTAAGCGTAAAAAGATCGCGTTGTTACACACGCATACAACCTAGTTTTAGTGCAATGTATAAGCGTATGCATGTATGTATATATATGAAAGAAGCAATAGATCTGTGGCCGAATATACAGTCTGTACGTTATGTGTTTCTCAAGTAGCACGCACTTCCCTCCACCGTCAAACTTTATCATCAAGCACGTGCGTGCCGTTCTTACCAACCCACCCTCCATTGCCTCTCTCTCTCTCTCTCTCTCTCTCTCTCTCTCTCTCTCTCTCTCTCTCTCTGACTTCACCAACGAATTATCTCCGTCCATCGCGGCGTTTGTGTCGGACACTTTAAGGATAATAATAAGCACAGCCTTTCTTCCATAAAAATCTATTGAAGAAAGAAAAGAGAACTAGCTAAGACCGTGCGTGCGACTGACGCATCTCGTGTTCAGTTCTATATGTAAGGAAGAGAATAGAAGAGAGAGAAAAAAAAAGTCTGAACCTTTCTTATCCTATTGTTATTAATTGTTGTTGTTTATACACTTTAACCGGCATTGTTGGATGTATTGTGACTTGTTGAATTGTTAGGAATAATAATAGCAACTGGTGTTTATTGTTTAGAGATTGCAAGTCAGTCATATTAGGACTGTAAAGTTCGTTCACAGCGAAAAATAAAGCGATCTCTTTTAAAGGTTCGTGTCCTGTATATGACACTAAACTGCATCTGATGGTCAGGCTCCAGTTTTGAAGATCTGGAGAGTGTGGAATACCTCTTCATTATTATTACTCCCAGGTCCACTCTAACCTGAAATGTTAGTACCTACAATGGTCCCATTTATGGTTCCAATAGATCTGTTTAAAATTATTCGTATTTCACAGGAGTGTGGATAAAAAACAAAAAATGTAAATATTAATGTACAATGAACACGATTCCTTAACCTCTTGGCATACAATAACCCTCGATGGGTTAACATGCCGTTAAAATCAATTGATCAATCAATCTTTAAAGTTTTGTGGTGTAAAATTCTAATTATTTTCCTAGAGAACACAAAACTTTAAAAAATGTTTCAAGTATTTTCTCTGGTGATTTCTCTACTTAATTTATTCTGGTTTTTCCTTTAAAAAATGAATAACCATATTCATAACTGACAACTAAAAAATCCCTCTTTTAAAATCTTCGTATTGACATCTTCAGCTTTCATCGGAATTTTTTTCTTAGTTTCTTTCATTACCATTACTTCCAGTTCCACTGTGTGATAGCAACTGTTAGGGTTCCATTTATAGGTCAAATAGATCATTTTAAAAAATTATGTTTTCGATAGGACTGTGTGCAAACAAAAGAATTACACAAAAATGTAATTATAAACATACAATAAATGTGATTCCCTAACTTCTTGGTTTAAATTAACCATAGATAAGTTGACATGGCGTTAAAATTAATAGATCAATTAATCCTACTCCCTCTCTCCACCCCGTCATGGGTTATACACTTGATAAAGGCCGAAGAAGAGCTCGGTCGAGTTGTCCGAATGAAAAGCCTGATTTTTAAAAATCTAACTTAAGCAGTACATAGGGCTAGAGTAATATAGTTAAGATTGTGTTTAGTCTGACACAAGGTCACAAATCGTAAGGTCATCTTTAATGAGAATCGAGCTCAGAAGTTAAAAATGGTTAGCTGATAAGTGCGATAATCTCACCATCTTGAGTAGAAAGAAACAAAACAATGTACTTCTGTATTTTAAAATATTTTTTGAAAACTTAGTTATTTGATAAATGATTAAATTTGCGATTTTTTGGTTGTAAATATCAATTTTAAAGAAAGTAATTTTTATGATCGCATAGATTAGGTTTTATTTAATTACTTGAGGGTTCAATGTTTTACAGAGTCTAGAAAGAGAGAAGTTTTTTCGTTTCCTTTTTTTTTTTTTTTGTCTTTTTTTTTTTACTGTTTAGTGATATAACTTTTTCTGTCTCTTTGGGAGAAAATGTTTCTTTCGGCCAGTGCTTTACAACCGGGGTGTCACCAAACCCTGATTGTGACACCCTGGTATGTTGCTGGATAGCAGTAACGAGATTTTAAATAAAAATAACGAAATACGGGCTATACCTTTTTTTCGTCTATTTTGTTATTTTAATTTGACATTTCGTGACATGAGAATCTGTATTCTCAAATTCCCAACTAATATCAATTAAAAGGTAATTTGATTTGAATTTTACCAAAAATTTTCACTATGTTATTGTATATTATGGTGAAATAAAAAATGTTTTTGATCGTGAAAACACAATCCGGCCTCGTAGTTCCATTCGCTGTATTTTGTTTAGAATTCAAATATAGTATCTCTTTACGTTATGTCTACGATACACATCATTAGCTTTCAATTAGGATGTCGCTCACCTTCAACATAGGGAGATAGAATGACGAAGTTACAAAAGTTCTTAACCACTAATCCCAGGTAAAACAAAAATGTTTATGGCACTTTCTTCTTGTTGTTGTCCACATTTTATTTATTTACTGTTTTTGGTAAGGTATATTATTAGGTTAGGTTAAAAGTTTTTGTGTGACTATTAGTAACGTTTTAATCAAAAAATATTTTGTTTAGAAATTGTTTTGTAATTTGGTTTTGATTAGAAAATATTTGATTACACAAGAAAGTTAGTAGGGCCCACGATAACAGTACCATTATATATATATATATATATATATATATATATATATATATATATATATATTGTTTTTAGGGGTCAATCTAATATAAAAAAAAGATTATTATATGAACATTTTCATTCTAATAACAAACAGGAAAAGTTTATATAACTTTAAAAAAGAAATAGGCTAAATAAAGTTATCTATCTATCTATCTATCTATCTATCTATCTATCTATCTATCTATCTATTACCCACTCCTTATTTTAACGAAAAATACACGTTAACTTAAAACTACATTTATTTTTCCTTTTTCGCATATTCAGCATTTTTATTTGTGTGTGCCATTTTCTCTTACATACAGACAGAAGCGAACCTAAAAAATAAAAATGAAAGAATAAAGTTACAAATGAACCAGTGAATTCTTCTTCTTTTTTGTTGTTGCATTTTTAGGTGTGAGGGGTGAGTATGAAATCTTCCGAAAACTACATCTGCGCCTCTCCGAGTACGCAGTTTTGAAAAATCTACGATACCCTATTTCAAAAACATATTCTAAAAAAATTCGTAGTTGTTTTTCGTTTTTGTTTTTGTTTTTATTATTATTATTGCTCGAAAGAAATGAGCTCAAAGTTTGTATGGGAAAAATGAATTTTCATGAGTTGTGATACTGAATTGCATGATTTTAGTTTTAATGACACTTCACTTAAGGAACAAAACTTGGACTTAAATTTTAAACAGAACTTTTTCTTTTTAATGATTCATTAATTGATTGATTTATTCATTTATTTATTTATTGATTGATTGATTGATTTTACTCCTTTCCAATTTTTCATACCGGTTTTAACTGATGGTTTTTAACCGGAGTCTGAGTGATAGCAAGTTTTCTCAAAACTCCAAGACTCTTTCTAAGTATTCCAGCCGATCTTAACGATACTTCGATCTAGGTGGTCTATGTTCTTTCTATTATCTTTAATCACTCCAGCCTCTTTTCCAAACTCTTAGGGACTGTTCCAAGTAAACCAATCACAACTGGTAGCACTGTCACCTTCATCTTCCAATTTTTTCATCTCTCTGCTGCTGCTATTATTATTATTATTATTATTATTATTATTATTATTATTATTATTATTATTATTATTATTCACTCATTGGAGCTTTTCACATCAGCGATAGCCGATGGGTTTTCACTGGAGTCTGAGTTACAGCAAGTCTCCTCAAGTCTCCAGGACTCTTCTCAGTATTCTCGCCGTTCTCAATAATGCTGTCGTTTGGATGGTCTCCACTCGTCAGCCAACTTCCAAGTCCTCCAGTCCCTTTAGTAATCCTTTAGTTACTGTTCCAAACGCACCAATTATTATTATTCCTTTAAGAGTTTTTTTTACAACAGCGTTAGCTGATGGTCATCTACTGGAGTTTGAGTTATAGCCAATCTCCTCAAGTCTCCAGGACTCTTCTGATCATCACCATTATTATTATTATTATTATTATTATTATTATTATTATTATTATTCAAACTATTTAGCTTTGCTTAGTATAAAACAAAACTAAATTGAAGGGAATGAAGTATGGCATACCCATATTGGAAGGCCAAGTCTGTCCAGAAAATCAGCAGCCGAACCTTTTGGACAAACAAGTTCAACTATGGAATAAGCCTAGAGTTTCTTTTTAATGAGAGAGAGAGAGAGAGAGAGAGAGAGAGAGAGAGAGAGTTTAATTCTTTGAAGTTCTATTTGAAGTGTCGAGTGAACTTGATGCATATCTTACAAAAACTGATTAAGCAAAAAGGAGGAAAAAGTTTTCTTAATATTTTTTTTTGTCAAGTACCCAGGATGATGATGATGATGATAATGATGACATCGGCAAATAATAATAATAATAATAATAATAATAATAATAATAGTAGTAGTAGTAGTAGTAGTAGTAGTACAACCACCAATTGGATCTTGCCTGAGAACTGATGAAGCTGCTGAGCATGAAGGTTTCGGAGATACCATCTGAAGATTTAACTAACTAGAAGGAAAGAATTTGACTAATGAATTTTGTCGTTCCAACGGACCATAGAGGTGGGAGAGAGAAAGTGAAAAAATTGACATATACCAGGACCTTGCCAGAGAGCTAAAGTGGTTGTGGAATATGAAGATGGCCGTAATGCCACTTGTAATTGGTGCACTTGGAACGTTTTCCAAAGGTCTGGAAAAGAATTAAGGAAATTGGAGATCAAAAGATGAATCGAGACCATCCAGCCTTATTAAAATCAGCTAGAATACTTAGAAGAGTCCTGGACACCTAAGGTAACTTGCTGTCATTCAGATTTCAGTGAAAAACCATTAATTAAAACTGGAGGGATTTTTTTTTAAATGAGACTTATAAAATTCTCTGGGATTTAGAGATACAAACGGATCATTTAATCGTGACCAGAAGTTCAGATTTAATTGACAAGAAAAAAAGGACTTGTTATTTGATGAATTTTGTTGTTCCAGCGAACCACAGAGTAAAAAGAAAGAAAACGAAAAGATAGAGCAAGATTTGGATCTTGTCAGAAAGTTTTTTAAAAAAGTTGTGGAACATGAAGGTGACGATGATATCCATAATTGTTGGCGTGTTCGGAACAGTCTCCAAAGACTTGAAAAAGAACACTGACGGAATTGGAAATCAGTGGAAGAATCGAGATCACCTAGAACACTGAAAAGAGAACTGAGGAGACTTGTTGTCACTTAATCTCCAATGAAAGACTCGAAAGGAGTAAAATAATAATAGAAGAAGAAGAAGAAGAAGAAGAAGAAGAAGAAGAAGAAGAAGAAGAAGAAGAAGAAGAAGAAGAAGAAGAAGAAGAAGAAGAAGAAGAAATGTAAAAAATAAATGCAAAATGTACCGAGCTCTTTAATTCCTATTATTTTAATTGAAAATAATTTTATCCCCCAAAATAAAATGTTATCATCAAATTGCTAAGAAATATTGGTTAAATTTTTTTGTCGTAAATGACGACTTCTGACTTACGGTCAGGTCTAAATATTTTTTTTTTCACATCATCCTTTCTTCCTTTGAAATTGAAAAAGATTCGAATTTTGGTGGCGCCTACCGTAGAGTAACAATTAACAAATGCATTTGGCAGACCAATTCGCCCGTGAAGGGAATTCGATACAATTACTCGCTGTGTGCTCTGTTATTAATGTGGGCTTAGTGCCAGATGAAGCTAACTTTATTGAATATCATCATCAATTTACTGAATCATCAAAATGATAATAGCACGACAGATCAGAAATAAACGGGAAAATATCAAGACGTTTTTCTTTGTATTTGTTTATTTTATTTTATTTTATTTTTAGCCATTAAGACATTTTACTACCAGAACTTCAGAAAAATGGGGACACTTTGTCAAAAGAAAAAAAGAAAGTATTTTCAACCACAATTTATTTACAAAGCAAAAATATTTTTCTAAAATATTCTTTTACTTGATAGAATAGAAGAAAAATCAAAAAAAGAAATCACCTTCCTTTTTGCGAAAAAGAAAAAGTTAGCTTTGGTATCTTCTTTATTAAAAAAAAAAGAAAAAAAAGAAAAAGAAAACATCATAAGATTTTTTGAATTTTGGGAATTGAAAAGTTTTAAAACGAAGAAAGAGATATAAGGAAAATGTGACGACAACGACGACTGCAGGGCATTAAATTTTTTTTTTCTTCTTCAACAGCTTTTAAAAAACTTTTTGCGTGAAACGAAAAATATTCAAAGGGGTCTTAATAAAAGAAAAAGTGTCCCGTACTGTGAGCTTTCTCTTGAAATACAACAGCCTGTTAGCTTATTCTTTCTTTCTTTAGATAGATAGATAGATAGATAGATAGATAGATAGATAGATAGATAGATAGATTATTAGGTCAGGTTTGAATAGGTACAAATAAGCTCAGAGGTAAAAAAAAAGATGTATTGTAATCTCTGTTCATACCTAGTTTGAAAGATTTAAAAATAAAAAAAAAGCTCAAAATAAAAAGAAACTGATGAATTTATCATAGTTCATATTTAATTACACATTCTTCTTTGTTTTCTTGAGCCCATCATACAAACCTTTTGCAATATTGATGGCTATATTGTCAGTCTCGAGCAGAAACATTTAAATAAAGGGCACCTGACGTAGTAAAATGGTTAGAAAGCTGGATTTGCAGGTAATCGTTTGAATTCGACTCTCACTGGGTACCCCATACTTCCAGCTTTGTGTTACGACTAAACTAATCTTAATAAATATCAAAATATTTAAACAATTGTTTTATTTTCGTGGTTCAAATTTATGAGGATTTTTTTACGATAAAACCTGCCAAATAAGTTCGTCATAAAAGTCGAATTTAGAAAAATTTGTTAACTTAAACTATCAATTCCCATATACCATTTTAATTTTTATTTGTTTCTTTTTTTAAAAATAATTTTAAAATAGGAAATTGAGTTGCTTCAA